>CM040185.1:79926122-80426122 GCA_022606455.1 Callitettix versicolor | reverse complement strand
GGAACTAAATCGGTTACTTGGCCGCTGATGTGCATTTCGGTTCGTTTAAGCATATTCGAAACGGAAAAAATTGTTAACGACAATTTTAGTAAATATATACAGAAAATATGCAGTAAATTCAAATATCAAAACTGCAACGCAACTTAACATAACCGACGCACGAAGCTGTCTCGCTGACGTGATGGAAGCAAATTTCCAAAAGTAATTATTTTCTCTTACCTTCTTTTAAAAACTACGATTTCACCACCATAAACGGCGTTAAAATCTCCATATATTAGAATTTTTAATTTTTAAATTAAACTGACAATACGAACACGAATCCTGACCTCCGACAAAAACAATTCTCAATATGCTACTTTATGCAGCTGTTAACGCTGATTAGGATAGTTCACTTTCAAAAGCATTTAAGACAAAAATGTTAAGAACTTCTGGACATTTGAAATGGCCGCGTTATGAAACTTATTAACGAATTTCGCTGGTTAACGAACTTGTGTCCAAGCTATTGGCAAAATCGGCTTTTGTGCAACGATTGAATAAAATCGGACTAAAATTGCGCAGGTGTACATGCTACACACACGCGCGCGCGCGCGCGCGCACACACACACACACACACACACACACACACACACACACACACACACACACACACACACACACACACACACACACACACACACACACACACACACACACACACACACACACACACACACACACACATACACACACGCGCGCGCGCTGCGCTCAAGCACGCCAGCACAAAATTGCGCAGGTGTAGGCCTACATTCTACACACACGCGTGCGCGCGCGCGCGTATACACACGTACACGCACACACAAAAAATACAGTTCCTCAAAAATAGAGTGTGTGTGTGTGTGTGTGTGCGCGCGCGAGCGTGTGTGTGTTTGTGCGCGTGTGCGCACACGAACGAACACACACATGCCCACGCGCGCGCGCACACGCCCCCCACACACACACACACACTGTATTTTTCGCGGAACGTTCAAACCTGCGCGCAGGTAAGAGGAATTTCCCAGCTAACCTGTCGACATCTCACTCGCGGAATAAAGAATGATTTAATCCGAGGATGATTCCGTATTTAATTAAACGGTTGTTTCCAGACGTCTGTCAAACCTACCCTCATTACTCAAAGGGGCGAATACTGACTCGGAGATACGCGCTTGCATAACCAAAACCTTTGCGAAGAAGTGAAAAACAGTATTTAGGTTAGCAAGTTAAACAGTGTGTTCAAGTTCGGTTTCCGTTTAAAATATTACGAACACGTTGTGATATTCTTTTATTTTTCACTATTAAAAATTATACTTACCATAAAAAAATTAATCATTTTGTTTCCAGGTCTTTTAAGTCCAATAAAATTGATTATTAACTTGATGTGATATTAAAGTGATGTCTGTTCGTCAGTGTGTCTGCCGCACATCACTGGAGACTATTTATTTTACAAATCTTCAATTTGTAAATCTTACTTGTACGAATACGCCTATAAATAGGTTTACCGTACGTCCGGGATTTAGGCATATGTCCGGGATTTTCGGATATCTGTACGAAAGACCTGGCGAACGAAAAATTTCACTCTGTTTTGATTTGGCGGTTGGTAACACTGCATGCAGCGATGCTAGACCGTCAGAACAAAGTAGAAGATAAAGACAGTTACAATAGTCCGTTAATAAGCCGTTGTTTACTTCGTTCGTTTTAAATTTAAAAACTCTGAATGTATTCGTAGAGTTACATTGTATCTGTCCACTCTAACCAGATGCCCAGGATTTTCTTGGTTTTAAGGGTGTGTTTCTAGCTATAAAAATCCCACAAGAAGCTAGGGAAATAAATACAGAGTCCCGCATGAATGAATGAATTTGTAGGGTTACTATTGCACTGCGACCTTTTGTAGATCTATTGTGCCTCCTTTTTGTATTCCTGAGATGCTCAAGTTACAGCGCCTTCTCCAGTACCAATCTCTTTACAACGTCTAGGATTTAGAGGATTCAAGGTGAGTAGCTCCTCACGTCTAATTGGTGACTTCCATATTCTTATTTTAGTGCTTGCAGATGCTTGCTCTGATAATTCCCTTTCAATTTCTCTTGCGGAGGTTTTGCTCCATTTGTCCAACATTTTTAATTAATGTTAAGCGTGAGATCCCGCTCATTCTATCTCATATTCTTACTTATGGAAACACCAACAAGTAGCTAAGGAAATAAGGTCCGCTCATACAAAGCCCTGCATGCATTGGTAAGGTTAAGGAGATTAGGCGACCTCGAAGGGCTCCGTCTGATGCACCATTAGATCGGTGCCATTCACTCCATCAGCACGGGTCGCTTTACATTTTAGAGTTAGCCAAGCGGGGATGTGTAATAGCTTAGAGATTTATTAACTTAGAGAATCGTTCTTCATTCGATGGTACCGTGTTATAAGTTAGAGATCAACCTGTGTAATAAGATAGAGGTTCCGTACTGTGTATTAACTTAGAGACTACAGTTCCGTAAAGTGTGTCGTACCGTCTGTATATGTTGCCGAGCCGCTGCTTGCAGGCGCTTTCAGTGTCTTTACAGTTTACAGTTGAATATATTGTCAATACTATAGTCAACAACATATCTAAATGTTTATTTTTTACAATTATCTGTATAGAAAAATAGAAATATTGGTGTTTTATCGAAAAAAAACAACGTAAGTTTATATGAATTCATTAATTTATAATTAATTAATTAATTTAGGGCTGTTTTCTTAATTCGATTCGGATATGGTTTGAATAAAACAGCCTTCAAACAATATTTTTATATTATTATTACTATTACTATTACTACTACATATGTAAATTAGTATACATTTACAGCTTTGCACTTAAGCCTTTAAGAACAAAACCTATCCAAATGAACTTTATATTTTAATAATACATCTTTCTTTAACTAAGCGAATTCTACTTGTTAGATAAAAGATACTGAAGCGCCTGCAAGCAGCGGCGTCGGCAACATATACACACGGTGCAACACACTTTACGGAACTGTAGTCTAAGTTAATACACAGTACGGAACCTCTATCTTATTACACAGGTCGATCTCTAACTTATAACACGATACTGTCGAAGGAAAAACGAATCCCTAAGTTAATATATCTCTAAGCTATTACACCTTCCCAGCGAAGCTGTGTAGAGCAGTGTTTTGAGTAGATGAGTGAGAGTAGTATGAGCTAGAGGTAGGTGGGATCGCCCGGCCCATCAGCTGCCTTTTCGAAAAGGTTAAAATTTTAGCTGTACCTATGTTGTGCGGAAAAAATTAAAACTGATATGGTGTCTGTTGGAAAAGTACTGTCATCTAAGAAATACCACACCCGTCCAACTCCAAGGACAAAGCCAGAACCCGATGGTACAGAAGTTGTAATCGCAGGACCCAGTTCTAAGTAACTGTTTGCATGTTTTTGTCGCTACTTTTAATTAACAGTTTTGTTCTAAAAATAATAATTTAGAAAACAATTACGTTACTTGTAAACGCAATATATTCAAGTGGGGAAAATGATAAATAAATGAACACAAAATATATTTTGTAAGTTATCTACTGAATAACAACCACTTCAACTAAATGTTCGAGACTGCAGTCAGTAAGCCGACCTTACCAACAATGGTGCGAACAAAATGGTCAGTGTTGCCAGTTTGTGCGCGAGTAGAATCATATCTCGACCATCTTTCGCTTTGCTGATTTCATATCTGGCAACAGCGCAATATCTCTCGCTAGTAGTGATGGGCACAAGCGCTATTTTTGTTTAGCAGCTAATTCTGTTAATGCTAATTAGAATTAGCAGTTAAAAATAACAGGTACAACTGCTAATTTTATAGACTGCCAACAACGACCTTAGCAGGAAAACGCAGCTTAAATAGTATTGTCACATTACTTTATTCTTTATTCCTTATCATGGCAGCTGAGATAAGCAAATACAGTGAGGATGCAGTTGGCCCGTTTTGTCCTACCCTTCCTGCACTATTAATTTGTCTATAGGATTTGTGAATAAATCTCTGGCGATAATGAGAAATACAATGAACATGCTAAGTTCAAAGATGCAATTAATTGTATTCGGTTTGTCTTTCACGCACTATCAAGTAATATGAAATATATTTTGTAGCACCCTTTTCTAACCTATGATACAATAATAGTTTAAATTTTAAAAAAATAAATTGAATTAATTTTAATTTGATTAGGGTCATGTTCTATGTTTGTAATTAATTAAATTGCTATTTAAAAAATATTACTGTATTTTAATTTTAATACATGTAGGCTATCTATGGAGGCCTATCTTTTTTTAGATTTCTCTTATTTATTCATGTTCCTAATAAATTAAAAAGTTGTTGTTAGGTATTATTTCAAGTATTTTATTATAGACTATCATAATGGTTCTGACAATGTTTATTTTTGTTATAATCACATTATTTAAAATAATATTGTCATTTATTATATACTATATTATTGTAATTATAATTGTGTGAAAAATCGAAAAATAAGTGTTTGAAGGACAAATAATTACTTGTTAATCTATAATTCTTATGTTTAAAATATAATTTTAAGCTAAATATTTTTATAATGTTAAAAGTACAAGTTCGACTTGTGTTACATTTATTATTTATAAAAAAACACCCTCATTTAAATTTACAGTTAACAAAGAAAAATATAATACTACTATGCAATCTGAATCTCAGGACAGTAGCCAACAACAATTAATGGAAAGAAACACTGACAATGTTTCCTGTTTAGCAGTTAAATTAGCAGCTTCAACGTTAAACAGGTTCAGCAGTTAGCAGTAGAGGTTAGCAGTTGGAAGGTCGGTAACAGTCGAAACAGTGTGCTATGACTCTGCTATTAAACAGTTAGATTAGCAGCTTCAACGTTTAACAGGTTCAACAGTTGGCAGTAGACGTTAGCAGTTAGCAGGTCCGAAACAGTGTGTTATGTCCCTGCTATTCAACAGTTAGATTAGCAGCTTCAACGTTTAACAGGTTCAACAGTTAGCAGTATACATTAGCAGCTGCAGTTACGTTAGCAGTTAGTACCGTAGCAGGTCGGAAGCAGTGTGCTCTAACCCTGTTATTTAACAGTTTGTTTATTATCTGTTATTTTTAAGTGTGATTAGCAGTCTGCTAATGCTAAAACCATTTAGCAGTTAAAAAGTAACAGATTGTTAAATAGCAACCCATCACTACTCGCTAGCCGTGAGTGATTTTGTTAGCCGTGACTTAATTTAAACTAATCGCCCTATTTTAAATTCGTCCGAAAGGCTCCATTAAAACTCGAAGGCCAAAACTTTCCGTACTGCACCCGCGCCCGCTCGCTGTAAAAGGTTCTGAACTCCCGGAACTGCAAATTTCATTTATTTTAAATTTGTTTCACTAAACTGTACCGCCCGCATATTTGAACAAAAAAGAGCAAATAGATTTTGATAAATTAGTCCATCTAATCTGTACTTTTAAACTTTTACAGACCGGATGTAGAGGTCAATACGTATTTCTTAAGCACTTCCTTGGACTATACATTTGAACAACACAGTCAGAACCAATGTTGAGAAAATTTGATTTCAAAGAGTTTTTAACAAAAACCTACTTAAACAATGTAAATAATCGCGACCTGCAGCTGTCTGTTGCTAACGTGATAAAAGCGAATTTCCAAAAATATTTCCCTTACCCATCCCCACTTTGAAATTCCGTTTCACCGAAATGATCAGCATTAAAACCTGCATTTTCGAATTTTCAAAGTACACTAAAAATACGAAAATTAACCCTGAACACGGTGAAATGTAAAGTATACTCAAACAAGACCTATATTATAAATTTAACTGAAATAAGTTAATTCGTCCAGTGTGCACAGGTGTGTCTCCACGTACGCGCAGGCATCCACACTGTTTTTGGACCCAAGGATTTTGACACAGATATACATCAAAACACAATCGCCACACTTTTTTCATACATTTTGCATTGTACCGCTATCAACTTACAGCTGACAAAGAAAGCGAATTTTTAATTACGTTTTACACAATGTCACATTATTTGCAATAGTAAAGCAAAATAACCGCGACGTGCATCTACCTTGCTGACGTGATGGAAGCGAATTTATATAAAAAAATGTTAACTTACGCTTTTTATAAAACCGGTTTTCACCACAATAAAAAAACAGTAACATCAAAATGTGCATAAAATATTTTCTTCTTCTTCATCAGGATCACGCACTTTGGGGTACGCCAAATCAATTACTTTGATGTGCGTTAGCTGCCTTCCGCTGTATCCAATACTGCTTCATTCTATCCGAGACTGCCTTCCTTCTTTCATCCAAGACTGCCCCACCCCTTTTAGATGTTGGTTTTTCTTCTTAGGTTTTCATTATGTAAAAGTTTTCGCAGTTCAAGTACATCGTCAATCATCTCATCTGATATCGCCAGCTCAGTTAAATCCTCCTGGACCCGCCTGAACCAAGGATTTATTCTTCGTTTTCCGATCTCTGAAGAAAGCAAAGATCCGCCTAGTAAGTCTACTGCTGTTCATCCTACTAATATGGCCATAAAAACTAAGTCGTCTTTTCCTCATGCTATCTGAGAGTCTCTCAATTTTGAGATACAGGTTTTTATTAGAAATCAACTTTACTTCATTATTTCTAAAGTTTTGGCCCAATATCTTCCTTATTAACTTTCTTTCCTTCTTCTCCAGGTATAAAATATTTTATTAGCATTAAAAATTGAAAAAAATAATAAAAAAAGGTGGGAAGCCCCTCAACTATCCCTCCAAAAACTTCCACTGTCTTAGACCTAGTTGCTGCCACGAAGGCTGCTACAAATAGTTCCAATAGAAATTCGCAAAAAACACATGTATTTTAAAGTTTTTGATTCGCGGTCACTTTCGAGACGTCATCAACAAAACAGCTGCTTGAGTATTTATTTACTTTACATTCTAACCAGACATCTCCCCCCCCCCAATACGTTTGACGTACATATACACAATACACAACGGTAAGCGAAACAAATACGCCGATGTTAACAGATGTGAGCTGTACATTGCCACCAAGTTTTATAAACAGCTGGGACTCGGATCTGTTGATAATTAGCCAAATCTGTGTTCGGAGACGTAATTAACCTCTGTTCCCACGTAATGAATGTTCTTATCTAATTGCAATCAAGCGTCCGTTTCACTATGGGAACGTTTTCAATTATCGCGCACGCAGCTGTCTCGCTGACGTTTTTTAGCGAACTTCTATGAACAATGTTTTTATATCATGTTTAAAATACGAAAATGAACCCAGTCCGCCGCGACGAGGATGTTTTTCTATCACAACGGTCAGGGTTTAAATTTCGTGTGCTCCATGGAGTTTGAAAATTTATTTATTCAGACTTTAACAATGATTCTGGTGATGAAACCATATTTACAAAAAAAAAGTGTAACACTATAAGTTACGATTTTTTCAATATTGACATAGCCGCCATTTTGAAATAGTTTAACTCAAATGTTCGGTCTACAAGTACCCAAACAAAATATACGGTTAACTATAACATTAAAACATTCAGGAGCTGTCTAAAATAACGGATAAACGAAACTATAGGTGTTCTTCGAATTCTAAAATTGTATGACCGGAAATAATTAGAAGGAACCATACAGGAGTTCACGCGCTGTCAGTTGCCTAGCTGGATCTAATATTTCTACGCATGCTGGATTTGTATGGCTGGAAGCAAACCTTCAAAGCCCAAAAAACCCTGATTAAAGTGGATGTAAGGAACGAAAAAACAAGGAGGGTGGAAACTGAGCCCGTGTCTAAGTCCTCCAACGCCATCCATTTACTGGAGTAAACTTAGTTGCAACTTCAACATCAATCGCAGATCAACTACTACAACCGAGCGATTCTTGAATTGCAGCGGACTGCAGGGACGCTGAACTGCCAAATCTGCATTGGTAAATGGAGATAAACATCTGAAATCGTACAGACGTTTGTAGGTTTCTACCAAGAGTACAAAAGAGCAAACTGGGATTAGAGGGGGCGCACACAAATGGGCTTCTAATTAAATCTAGTAGCAGAAAACTTTAGAAGGATCAAACCTTGGATGTGAGAAACACCCCAACAGCCCTCATAGGGCTACGATGACAGAGCTAACGGCAGCCGTACTTCAAGTCTTGGAGAGCCGTCAACCAGGAACATTAAGATCCTGGGGTAAATAGCAACTCAGGAAAACCACTGGGCTCATTAAAGGGCGCTGATATATGAGGGTGCACACGAACAGGATAGGAATGCACCACGAAGAAACCGTGTGTAGGTTGTGCAGGAAGGAAGAAGAAACTGCGGGCCACATAATCTAGTAATGTGAGCATTTTACCAACAGAAGACAAAGGATGTTTGGCTTCCGGGATCCTGATGGCCTTCAGCAGAATAACCTAGACAATGGACTGCTAAAACTGACTGAAAGCACCAATCTGCTGAACTAGAATTCAAGAGGCTTAGTTGCTCAATAGTTCCTTTGATCACAGAGCCAGACTCAGTGCTCAACCAGGAACATTAAGATCCTGGACAAATGGCAATTCAGAAAAATCATAGGGCTCACTACAGGGCGCTGTTGTCTGAGGGTGCACATGAACAGGATAGGAATGCACCACGAAGAAACCGTATGTAGGTTATGCAGGAAGGAAGAGGAAAGTGCGGGCCACATAATCTAGTATTGCGAGCCTTTTGCCAACAAGAGACAAAAGGGCGCTGAACTAGAATTCAAGAAGCTTAGTTGCCAAATAGTTCCTTTGATCACAGTGCCAGACTCAGAGCTCAACCAGGAACATTAAGACCCTGGGCAAATGGCAACTCAAGAAAACCATAGAATTCATTACAGGGTGCTGTTGTTTGAAGGTGCACATGAACAGGTTAAAAATATACCACGAAGAAACCGTGTGTAGGTTATGCAGGAAAAGGGGAAACTGCGAGCCAAATAATCTGGTACTGTGAGCCTTTTGCCAGCAGGAAACGAAGGGCGTTTGGCTTCCAAGACTCTGAGGACCTCCAGCGGTATGAGCTAGTTAGTGGATTGCTAAAACTCACTGAGTGCACCAGTCTGTTGAACTAGAATTCAAGACTCTTTGTTGCACAATAGTTCCTTTTATCACAGTGCCAGGACCCCGTAACACAAAAACATTAATCTATTCAAAAATTGAAAGAAAAACAAAAGTAAACACTGACTGCTGCCGATTTTTCGATTTACCTTCCAATAATAAATGTTGTTATTTCAAAATACGCACACTGATTTCAGTTATCATGTAAAGCTTCAAGTATAACAAAAACTTTTTAAAAAACTGACAAACCTATTTAGACATAGTAGGACGATTTTCCTACTTGTCTCGATACTTTTACAACCGGAATTTTTCATGAAATAATTGAATGAGACGAAGGTTTACTAGTCGTCACGATTACATGGCAATGGGTAAAGCAAAACATTAACAGTATGCAGTTATTTGCAGTTACGTTAAGTGGTTAGCCTTGGCAGTAATATGTTTTGTTGCTAATGTTATCTAAGTAGTTTGCATTCCGGCAAATCAACACGCACAGCACCACGGGATCAGTGCTAATTACTTGACTCAACCGGCTGACGTTAAAAGCGAATTTTGTTTACCACATTTCCGTGATAAAGTCTGCACTCACGTAACGACAAATAAACACGTAACCGAACGTTACGCAACCTTATTTATAAACACACTTCATTCATTTACTGGCTGAATAGCGTGTTTTTTTTTAATTTTATTACGAAGGATGGAATAAGAAAAGGAATACACTAGAATTAATAATACACGAGTGTGTCGAAGAAAAACTAAAATTTTAAGTCTATGTAAAAAGAATGGAAAAGAAAAGTTTTAGAATAGAGAAGAGCGAAAAGAATGTACGACGAGGTGAAGATATACAAGTGTTTAAACTTATTCTTACACGAGAAACAAGTCAGAACCAGGCAGTAATCAGGAAGGACTAGAAAAGAAACGAGTATAATGGTTCGGTCAAGTGAAAGGAATGAGAGAAGAAAAGCTGCCGAGAAAAGCTTTACAATTGAGAAGATCGAGTTACAATTGAGAAAGTGAAGTTAGAGGAGCTTTAACTTTTTCTTATAAGAATAACACACTAGAATAGACAGCAATCAGGAAGTATTGGAGAAAAAATTATACAATGGTTCGGTCAAGTGAAAGGAATGAGAGAAGAAAAGCTGCCGAGAAAAGCTTAGAGAGAAAAGTGAAGTTAGAGGAGCTTTAACTTTTTCTTATAAGAATAACACACTAGAATAGACAGTAATCAGGAAGTATTGGAGAAAAAAATTATACAATGGTTCGGCCAAGTAAAAGGAATGAGAGAAGAAAAGCTGCCGAGAAAAGCTTTACAACTGAGAAGATCGGGGTAAAGATCCAATGAAAGTGAAGTTAGAGGTGCTTTAACTTTTTCTTATAAGAATAACACACTAGAATAGACAGTAATCAGGAAGTATTGGAGAAAAAATTATACAATGGTTTGGCCAAGTAAAAGGAATGAGAGAAGAAAAGCTGCTAAGAAAAGCTTTACTAAGAAGACCGGGGTAAAAATCCAATGAAGGTGAAGATAGAGGTGTTTTAATTTATTTTCATTAGAATAACACACTAGAATAGACAGTAATAAAGACGTATTTGGGGAGGGACTATGCAATGGCTCTGCCAAGTAAAAGGAATGAAAGAGGAAAGCTGCTGAAAAAAGCTTTATAACTGAGAAGACTGGGGTAGAAAAAATTATACAATGGTTTGGTCAAGTAAAAGGAAAGAGAAGAAAAAGCTGCCGAGAAAAGCTTTACTGAGAAGACCGATGAGAATATCGGGGTAAAGATCCAATGAAAGTGAAGGTAGACATGCTTTAACTTTTTCTTATAAGAATAACACACTAGAATAGACAGTAATCAGGAAGTATTGGGGGGAATTATGCAATGGCTAGGCCAAGTAAAAGGAAAGAGAGAAGAAAAGCTGCCGAGAAAAGCTTTACAACTGAGAAGACCGAGGTAAAGATCCAATGAAAGTGAAGGTAGGGGTGCTTTAACTTTTTCTTATAAGAATAACACATTAGAATAGACAGTAATCAGGAAGTATTGGAGAATTATACAATTGTTCAGCCAATAAAAAAAGGAATGAGAGAAGAAAAGCTGCCGAGAAAAGCTTTACTGAGAAGACCGGGGTAAAGATCTAATGAAAGTGAAGGTGGGGGTGCTTTAACTTATTTTCATTAGAATAACACACTAGAATAGACAGTAGTCAGGATATATTGAGGAAAACGTTATACAATGGTTTGCCCTAACAAAAAGAATGAGAGAAGAATAGCTGCCGAGAAAAGCTTTACAATTAAACATCCAATGAATGTGAAGTTAGAGGTGCTTATTCTCCTTAGAGAAACATAGAATTAGACAGTAATCAGAACTGCAGATGGAAAGTATACAACAGTATTGCCATGTAAACGGAAGGAACAGAAAGGCTGCCAAGAAGAGCTTTAGACAAGATCATCAAAACTAAAGAAAGACAGAATAAATGGTACAGAAACATTCTTCAAACTCATTCCACATGCTCAACTGTTTCCTGCAAAAGTCCAATTTGGAAGCTACTTAAACTTGTCGAATTTATATCGTCATATTTTACCCAAATGTAAAAAGAATCATAACTAAAGTGAGTGGATCAAATGTGAATTATGAAATAAAACTATGGTCGTGAAAAATGTATTCCTTTAATGTTTTTTCAGATACCTATTTCACAAAATACTGAACGGCGAAGTATGTTTTTTTTCGATTAACTTCCCTGCCGTGAATTTCACTAAACATTTTGTACACACACTTGAATTATTTACGACTGAATTGAATTATATTCGAATATAAATAATAGGATTTGAACAAAACCTGGTAAATCCATAACTGACCAATTAAGTATTTAAATACATTTGAACATTTTGAACAAAATTGTTAAAAACCGATTTACAGAAAATTCGACTTTTGTTGATTTATAAGATGTTTTTGATAAAAAAAGTGCTTGAAAATACAAAAGAAATGGTCCTGATTCATGAGCAAGCTACGGCTACATGTCAAATTTAACACAAAAAATCATACAATTTATAAAAACATGTCGACGTTGTACGTCACTTCAGCTGATATTAGAAATGTTCAGTTTCTTTTATCGAGGACTACAACTAAGTACAAACTTATCTAGCAGTTATAACTTAAAATAGATCACTGTGTGTTAGATGTTCATTCCATTCCACTGAATGGCTCTGGTTGTCAGCTACAGCCTCTTAGCTTGAAATGCTGTCACTGCACCAAGTCCTATGTGCTAGCACCTGCTGAACACTAGCATTCGTATGGGTTTGGAGTCGTTTTTATTGCTTCGTTGCTACTGACTTGATTTCATCAAAAATCGTGTTCACTTTAAGGTCTCATTTACTATTATCCAAAGTATTTTATCTTGAATAATCTGAATTTTCTTTCTATTAATTCTCTTGTTACATTACTAAATTTACAATCAATAGTTCCACACTTAAGAACTTCATTGTATAAAAGTAATTCATTACTGCATTAATGCTGCATTATGTATAAATAGCCAATACATATTCTTGATCTTAATCTCAAGCTCCTTTCTTTTCTTTGTAATGTGTGACCGTTGACCGGGTTCTAGACTTCCTTCATCGTCTGAATGTTTTAAATAAAATTTAATTTGTATGTTTGTTATTTTTTGTGTTATTTTATTTATTTATTTTATCTAAATAACTTTATTTCTGTTATGTTTATATATACTTTTACCAATTGTTATTAAATTTTATTCATTATTCATTGTTATTTAGTTCTTAAGTATTCGTTATTGTAATATAGTTATACCTGTTATTTAAATTTCTGTTTAATTTATTTTAATTATTATAGTTTGTTGTAGTTTTATTATCTTATTTAAGTAAATTTTTAAAAAATTTTTATACTTTCATTTTTCATGACGGCGATGATAACCTTGACGGTTTTTCGCCGGGAAAAAAATGTAATGTGCGACTTCCAGTTCAGCTTTGAATCCAAATTCATTCCCAAATATTTAACTTCATTTCTGTTTTGAATAGTTATACTGTACTGGCTCTTCATTCTCTTTCTTTATCGCCGCAGGAGGATGCAGACTAGCTGCACCTATTGAGAGGATTTAGACGTCCCTCGCGGTACCCGAGTTTTAACACACACTTACACTCACAACACTACACTTACGACTTTAACACTTCACACTCACACTTATATTTAGGGAGGCGATAATAGCCTCAATGTGCTTTTCGTCTTAAAATAACAACAAAAAATCTCTTTCTTTATGAGTAAAATTAACACGGGATGACTTAAACTCGTTAAATTTTATTCGCCATTTTTTAGCCACACATTAACTTTCAGGATAAATTTTCAAACAAAACCACGTTATATGCTCATATTTAAAGAAGCATTAGATTTAAAATAAAGTTAGCAAAATATTTAAGTATTAGGGATTATTTATGGCTTCAAATTTTTTTATCCCCAATGGTGCTACAGTTGTATTTAGTTTTCGAAACCAAGCAGTATCCGCATACATTACAAGCAGCGTCTACTTTACTGTAACGGTCGTCAAGCAATAAAATGTACGAAGAAGATCACAAAATAATATAAAACACTCCTACATTTAACTGCCCCGTGCAACCGACCGATAAGGAAATTTATTTAGCATAAATCTTCCGTGAAATTTACGATTTTATATTTGCGCGCGGAGCAATATTTTTATATTTTAGAGGTGAGGAAATTTATTTTATACTCGCTATCTCTTATATTATGAAACTACAATAAAAGATTTTATGTGTTACTATATACAGGGGCACTTACAGTGACGTTGAAAAGCGTATAAAAACACTAAATCGATATTTTTACGACGCCTCCACGTGACTGTAAAACTGAATATTTTGCGGTCCAATTCAGTTTCGCGCATATTGAGTAAAGAATTTTTTTTAAACGTACACAGCCACATTGAAAAATTAAGCGTACAAATCTGTCACATAAAAAGAACTTAAGCGTTTAAATCAGTCACATAAAAAGAACTTAAGCGTTTAAATCCGTCACATAAAAAGAACTTAAACGTTTAAATCCGTCACATAAAAAGAACTTAAGCGTATAAATCCGTCACATAAAAAGAACTTAAGCGATTAAACCCGTCATATAAAAAGAACTTTAACGCTTAAATCCGTCATATAAAAAGAACTTAAGCGTTATATCCGTGAAAAGAACTTTAACGTTTAAATCCGTCACATAAAAAGAACTTAAGCGTTTATATCCGTGAAAAGAATAGCTTAAGTGTAGATTATAAATCCATCACATGAAAAGAATTTAAGCGTTTAAATCCGTCACATAAAAAGAACTTAAGCGTTTAAATCCGTCACATAAAAAGAACTTTTTAGCGTCACATAAAAAGAACTAAGCGTTTAAATCCGTCACATAAAAAGAACTTAAGCGTTTAAATCAGTCACATAAAAAGAACTTAAGCGTTTAAATCCGTCACAAAAAAGAACTTAAACGATTAAATCCGTCACATAAAAATAGAACTTAAGCGTATAAATCCACATCATAAAAAAACTTAAGCGTTTAAATTCATCACATAAAAAGAACTTTAGCGTTTAAATCCGTCACATAAAAAGAACTTTAACTTTTAAATCCGTCACATAAAAAGGAACTTAAGCGTTCAAATCCGTCACATAAAAAGAAATTAAGCGTCACATCTAAAACTTGTGGGTATAAGCCAGTCATATAGAAACCAGTATTTGTATTGGTTACATCAAGAAATTAAGTGCATTAATCAGTTACATCAAAACGTTATGTGTAAATAGCAGTCATATAGAAAACCTTAGCGTTTAAATCCGTCACACGAAAATCTTAAATGAATAAATCTGTCACACCAAAAACACGTGCGTATAATCAGGTCGTACAGAAAACCAAAGCACATCAAAATTCGTTCGATCGGAAAAACGCATCAAAAATACTTCGAAAGTTTTCAAAAAAGAAAGTCTAGTTAAAAATTGGTCATTTTGTTCCCGATTCATAGTTTAATTCCTATATCTCACTTGAACTGTCGCATTTGTAAGCAAATAACAAGATCAATGATTTTTCTATTCAAAAATAAACCTTAACCTAAACACGACATGTAGATTTGTATAATAAAAATAGTGATGAACTGTGCAGTTAAGTAATAAAAATTACGTTTTGTAGTGCCACTGAATATAAACGGACTAGAAGTACAGCCAAAGTTATAAAAAACGTGCTCTATATCAGAGGATAAAGTACAAGTAATTGGCCTATCTGCCGCTACGATCGCTGCAAGCTGCAAGGACAGGGGTAGAGACGTTTGAGAAAATAGACAGTACTATTGTCTATTTAACTGTAGTTGAACACTATGC
Organism: Callitettix versicolor; assembly: GCA_022606455.1. Classification (NCBI taxonomy): domain Eukaryota; kingdom Metazoa; phylum Arthropoda; class Insecta; order Hemiptera; family Cercopidae; genus Callitettix; species Callitettix versicolor. Next base: position 80,410,697 of record CM040185.1, on the reverse strand, counting down.
CACAAGATGCCACCAGCAGCGAGCGCTTACAGAGCACTTGAATATAAATAAATATAAACTAAAGTGATGCACAACGTCGACATGTTTTTATAAATTGTATGATTTTTTGTGTTAAATTTGACATGTAGCCGTAGCGTACTCATGAATCAGAACCATTTCTTTTGTGTTTTCAAGCACTTTTTTTATCAACATCTTATAAATCAACAAAACTCGAATTTTCTGTAAATCGGTTTTTAACAATTTTGTTCAAACTGTGTTCAAATGTAGATCTTAAATACTTAATTGGATCTCCAGTTATGGATTCACCAGATTTTGTTCAAATCCTATTATTTATATTCGAATATAATTCAATTCAGTCGTAAATAACTCAAGTACGTACAAAATGTTTATATTCAAGGGTTTATATTCAATGGTAGTAGTGCCTACCTTATACCATACAATTACGTATTTTCAAAAAATCACTATGACATTTCCTGCGCCCCACAAGATATTTTCACCGTTATATTCAGGAAAACGTATACTTTTAATTAAATTTTTGTCGGTGTTCGATGGTCACGCTATGATTTGTAATACCAAAACAAATATACTCTTATTTGAGGAAATGGTGTAATGTACCTGGTGGTACCCGAATCTTAACACTCACTTACACTTACAACACTACACTTACGACTTTAACACTTTACACTCACACATTTAGGGAGGCGATAATAGCCTCAATGTGCTTTTCGCCTTAAAATAACAAAAAGAAAGGACGTATCAAATGTTACGCAGTATTGTGTGTGTGGAAATGTGTTCTCGAACCTGACCCGATAAATCAAAAAATGTTAAATAGCTAATGGAAATATTCCAAGCGTCACGCGATCAGCACATCTGCAATAAAATTATAAAATTTTTAATGTAAGTTAACTGCATATTTTATGACAACAATGTCCAGCTAGATTACTGTATGTAGTACTATAAAAAGACAATTTTAACATTCGAGCACAACTAGTCTTCCAAATGTATAGAGAATGTTTAAATAATTGCTTCTGGGAGTGCAGCTGTCATCGCCCGATCAATCAACCCTTGTTTTAATTAACCCTGCCAAAACCACCCTTCAGCGTCACTTCCAACTTGTCACCAGGTTTCGATGTTATTGTTCCGAGACCTTTTTGTATCAAAAAATTGATTGATAAGCTCCAAACTACAGCGGTTGCCTTAAACGATTCAACTACTGCAAACATTAAATAATTTCAAAGTAAAATCATTGCACAAACTTTCTCACATTCGGTTATTTACAAAAACATATTCGGCCAAAAATAACGGAAATACGCCTTGACGTTTATTCTGGTTTAGCATTTTCTTCGCAAGCCTTACAAGTGTTAACTTTGTATTCATCGCAGTACTTTTGTAAAAAATGAAAACTGTATAAAAACCATCATTTTACGACCTTTGCTTAATGGAACGTTTCCCTTTCGTTTGAACCACAGAACAACAACTTCCTGACGTTTATACATTACCACATAATTTTCACTCATCCTGTATATTACGCAAGTGTATCACGTTCGCAATTTAGGTCGTTCAAAATGGCGTCCATTCCAAGACTTTAAAAGAAATTATAGCTTTTTTTTGAAAACCTGTTTTTACTGTCCAACTTAACGTTTTGACTCAACATAAATTAGCACTTTAAATATTCAAAATCCATAAAAAAAAAAAAATATGAATTTGACAGCGGTCAGGGTTCATTTTCATATTTTCAACGCAAGTTTACAGTTTAAAATGCTAATTTACACAGTTTTTAACGCTAATTTGAGCGATTATGGTTTCCAGATAACTGTAGGATAAAAATTAATAACGTTATAAATTCGCTTGCATGACGTCAGCGAGACAGCTGCGTGCCGTTATAATTCTGTATATACCGCGACGATGCAAATACCCGTACATATTAAACTTTTCCTGACTAAGACCCCCCCGGACTTAATTTTGATATCGACGACACGCAAGTTGTTTTAATTTGAATACATTAGCACTTCCTTTTTGTACATTGTTCTGCCCAATTATCCAATTTAAAGTGGTCTGTTTAAAATTCCAATTTGGGCTGGCTTACCCGAACAGCCTGTAAACAAAGTAGGCGGATCAGAGTGGCTGTGTTTTTCCAAAACCCAATTACGTTTCTCTTTTCAAAATTACTTTTGTTCTGACAATTTCCTAAATCGATTACGTGACACAAATGATTGAAAACTTCGCTAATAGATAGAGCACCTCTAGCGGTGAATCAAAGAAAAACATCAATTTTTAACAATTTTTCAAGTGTATCGAGCTCTAGCGTTGGCTTCAAACATTTTTCTTAAGTCCAGGAAAATTATAACACTTACTAGGTTGTTACCCGTTGCGGCTTTGCCTGCAATTATAATGTAGGCAATAAAATTTATAGTCGATTTTCAAAATCAGAATAGGTCATTCCATTTTAATATATTTCTATTTACAATATTATACGATTTATGGTTTTCGGCCAAGAAATATACATTTTTGCTACTCGATACTCTAAAACAGGGTCCTGTCATATTTTAATAAAATACAGTATTATTAAAAAGTCACTATTATACAATTAAACTGGAATAGTATTGTGTTTATCTCAGATACCTAAAACGTGTTCACACCAAATGTAATCTCAATTGGTAAAAAAAATTTTTTACATTTAATATTGAAAATTCAACACAAAGTAACAAATTAAATTCAGTTTTGAAAAAAATTTCAACTAAAATATTGAAAATGTTACATTAAAAGCAATAATTTTGCAATAAATAAAACACAGATTAAGATTCTTAAAATAGGATTGAATCTATGTTCATCTCAGGTACCTAAATCTCAGGTCCAGTAAATAACTACAGTTAACACATGCCACAAAACTAAAAACTGATAATTATTTTGGGCTGGGTAAGTAGTATAATGACGTTTTGTAAAACGGGAATAGGCCTATGTGTATCTCAGATACTTAAACCATATTCGTACCAAATTTCATCTCAATTGGTCCAGTGGTTAAAGAGTGATTGAATAACAAACAAACAAACACACAAACTTTCAGAAATATAATATGAATTAGATATAGTTCCACAAAAATTCCTTTTTATTCAGTTACATAAGCACTGATGTACATTCCTTCACAATTTACCGAAAACCTACAGACACTATAACACCAGCTCATTCTAGACACCATTTTTCCCATAAACATTCCGCCTTTTTACAGTATGATGCGCAGACTGAAATGCAACGTTAACCTTGCGAATATAAGTGTAATTAAAAAGCAGAAATCATCAGTACAATGTGAATACGTCAACTAAAGAAACACACAAATATTGTAAAATACCATTTTTAGGCGATACAAGTTATAAAATTAGAAATTTAATCTTCGATAAAACTAATTATAAGCCAGCTTTGTATTGTACATTTGTAATTATGGAAACACACTGTCAACAATAAGGATAAAATAGATATTTTACTAAACAGTGGTGTATATAAAGTTTTCTGTAAAAAGTGACCTTGTAGGGCTATCTGAAAGGACTATGAAAGAACATTTCAATTGTTGGAAGTACGAAAAATGATTCAGTTTTTGCGAATCTTGTCATTATCTGTAATCCATATATCTATTTGTAAAACCAGTAATTTTAATTTTAATGAACAGACCCGTCCCCCTTACTCAACACTATTGTTTAGAGGTTTTCCCAATCTGCTGCTCATTTACTTTCTTACACGGTTATTCTTTCCTTTCTTTACCCTTCCAGTTTTATCATCAACTGCATTAGTACATAAGTACACTATAATTTTTGATTTCACTGTCTGAAGATGCCTAACGACGAAACGTATGCAACTGAATAAAAAAACCTGTTATTGAACTAAAAATAAAAATCATGTATCGTGTTTTCTCCTCCTTTTTTTAAATTTTAATTTAAGATAATTTGTTCGAAAACACGACAAATTAACATAGCTAGTTTTTAACAACATAACTTGAAAATTATTACAGCCTATCAGCTGTTCAGTGAAATCAGCTGATCGTTACGAATTAATATAAAACAATTAATCTTTCAATATAACTGCCAAAATTAAATTTCATATTTTACATCGGTCAAACTTCTTCGTAGTTTTCGTAGTGTAGTGGTTATGAAGTGCGCTTCACATCAAGATCCCCGGTTCGATCCCGGGCGGAAATACAGAAATTTTTAATTATAATTAATTTAATATACTGTTATATATCAATACAAACGTGTTCCTCGCATCACGCGTCCCGTAAAATCTAACATCAAAACCAGCCCTAAAACATGACACATGTTAAAAAATAATTTTTTTGAAACTGCAACTTATTGTTCAAATTTTCCTGAACCCAAATTCGAGTACTTCTTGGAAAATATTTCCCTTTTTTTGAAAATATACATAATCTCTGGAAACGTGGTGTATTCGCTTTTCCATGTACAGAAAAGACGGCGACAATTCTAATAAACAGTAATAACACAAACACGCTGGGTCAGTCCATGCAGGTGGTCCCCGAGTATAAACTTAATTAATTAATAATTACACAGTGTAACGGACAGAGTTAATTAACAAACTGTTCTGACGAAGCCTTCACGCAACGCAAGAATTTAAAACCTCAGTGTAACACAATCGCGTCACTCTGGAACGTGACAACTAGCGCCCTAAGCGGACAGTTTAAAGAACCACAGAATATCGTATAGCCATAAACGTACTAAAAGATAACTCTTAAGTGAGCACTCGCTGCGGCATCTTGCGGCAGAGTGTTCAATTACAGTTAAACAGATAATAGTACTGTCTATTTTCTCATACGTCTCCATCTTGCAGCGATCGTAGCGGCAAATATTGTAACTACTTGGACTTTAACCTCTGATATCGAGCAAGGTTTTTGTAATGTTGGTTGTACTTCTACTACGTTTATATTCAACGGTAAAGCCATCCTATTCGAGAATTTTTAATTCGTATTTTTCTACGGAATATGAAAATTTTAAATGTTACATTAAGCGGATTTTCCGGCTATTTACGACAGTTTGATCTATTTTTAAGTGTAAAATACGTTTTTAGATAATTTCCATTAGAAATGAAAGCTGTCATCATGGTAACACCCAAACCCGGGAACTTGGCATTAGCGTCGATCTGACATCTAGATCATTTTTTTTTTTTGGAAATAAAATGTATACAAATTTAAATTTAATTTAAAGTGAGTGTGTGTGTGTGTGTCTTTATATTATATTTATATATATATATATATATATATATATATATATATATATATATATATATATATATATATATATATAATGCAAGCGGATGTATTATATGCAAGCGAGACGCTAGCACTCCACACAAAAGCTACCATGGAGGGTATTTTGAAGGAAGAACGCAAAATCTTGAGGAAGATCCTTGGTCCGAGATTAACAGAAGATGGATACAGGTTGCACTCCCGGAAGACCACAGAGAAGATATCGAACCTGGCAGCAGATATCAGAAGAAGGAGGCTTCGGTTCTATGGACACATCAGGAGACTCCCAACAACGAGACTTGCCAACAGAATTCTTAAGTATATACAAGGTGTCAAATCAACAACGTCGTGGATCGCACAAGTCAGAATAGACCTACATGACGCAGGAATAGACTCAACAGATGTTGAAGACCGGCACGCATACAGGAGAAAGATGCTCGGTTGGAAGTCCCAGAGAATGAAATCCCAAAGAGAGCAGGGGTAAAATGGACGGAGGAGCGGAAGATGATCCATGGGGACAGGATGAGGGAGGTGTGGAGGATTAGAAGGAACAAGACATGAGTCGGAGTGCTTTGCGTGATCCAACAGGATCTATGCGCAAATAATAATAATAATACATATATTTAAACACAATTATATTTAAAATTTTAACGAACCATCAAAACATTACCTAGAGGTCAAAATCAGCGCTCTATTCAAGGTCCCGGGTTCGGGTCTTACCATGACGGCCGCTCCAACAGCTCATTTTCCAAAGGTTTTCGGCTCATTCACCAACCGAAAACGGAAATAAAAAATTCCCACTCGGTACAGAAATTACAAAAAAAAAAACCAATAACAATGTTCACTATTTTCGAAGTTTACTTTCTGTACGACCCCGCAGGGGGTGAAGACTAGCTGCATCTATTGAGAGCATTTAGACGTCCCTCGCGGTACCCGAGTCTAACACACACTTACACTTACAACACTACATTTGCGGCTTTAACACTTTACACTCACACTTACATTTAGGGCGGCGATAATAGCCTGAATGTGCATTTCGCCTTAAAAAAAAAAACTTTCTGGTATATTCTTCTGAATTTACAGAAAAATCGAAGGTCAAAACGTATTTTAGTTTTTACTTACCATGTACACCAACAAGAAGTAATACTATTGAGATTCAAACTCACCTGAAATCAGAAAAATAAGGTATGAAAAATATAATGTTTAGATAAAAATACTTTTTTATTTGTGTGTGTGGGGGTGTATGTGTGCGTTCGTGTAACCCTCTAGCATTCGCAATTTTTGTTTAATTTGATTCAAATTTGGCACAAAAATAGATTCTGGTAAAACAGCTTGGACAAACGTTCGCTACCCAGTAAATTCATGTAAACATTTCAAAACGGCGGTTGAACATCTCAAACACTTAATCGGTTAATAATTAATCACACAATTATGTAACTGTTACAAGTGAACTAAGCAAGAAATACAAACTCAATGTTTGTGCGCTTTACTTTTCGCTCAAAATTGAGGAAACAAACACAATTGCCACTACTTTTCGCTCAAAAACGGTGGTCTTCCTCGATGTTCTGCCGAACAACGATTTTCGACCGCTATATATACTCGAAATTACGGCGAGAACCATAACGTCTCAAAAATATTTTGTTAAAACCAGCGAAAGAACGCACCAATCAAGATGAAGCTACTGTATACGAGAGACGCGCCCTACAGTAATGTCTGGGCAGAAATGTGCTATCGTATCACTGCGAACCAATCAGAAGCGACTATTAATTTACGGGAGAACTCTGAACTTTGTTCGCAGACGTAGGCTGTTTGAAAGCCGGGAGAGAAGTTCGGGAATCTAGCGTGGGTGTTTTTCAGTATTAGCAAGCGTAACTAGTTGTGTAACTCAGTCCCTATGTTGTTCAGACGACGGCAGCTTAACTCATCCTTTCTCGTACAACTTGAATCAAATATCCAAGAAACCGTAACTAGCAAACGAAGCATTATGTTTATACAAACTTTCCATTAACTTGATGAATGGAATACTCCTGCAAAGCACGCTAGATTCTTCACGTAGCACCGTGTTTAATCTTTTAAAACGAGCGTATCAAACACGACTGAGTCAGAACAGATCTATTTTAGGATCGCAGACAAACAAAACCGCCGGTGAAATTAAATTTACCTCAAATAAAAACAACGACCTCTGAGAACGGTTGCCAAATCGAAGGCAATGAAAGATCACGAGCGCGCCAACGTTCACGGCAAGTGTACCGAGCAGCTGTTCTGTACGCTTTGTGCCAACACAATTGTTTCACTAATCATTTCTAGAAATACAAAATCCTAATGGAACCATCACTGCTGACACCGGCGGTTTAAGTAACACTATCTGCACTCAATTACGAGCGGATGTACAGGTAAAATGTTTGATTTTTTTACGTCCATACTTTGCGATAGGAAACGTTTACGCCAGAAACGTCCAGTCTCGAAGTTCGGAGACGCAGCACACTGGCCGGTGCTTCAACCAACTCGGACACACCAGTCCTTAAAAATGTTTGGAGAAACACAGTACGTTTCACAACACTTGATAACAGAGCTCGTACGTTCCAAAAGCTTACAAATACAAATTTGTGCAAAGTAGAGAAAGCACTTGCCCTTCTCCTACCAATGACTGAAAAGAACTTATGACTACAGTTAAATCTTGTTTTCTTGTTCAGCGTATTTTCATTTAAAAGGAGATCTTGGACTACTGGATCATTTTTGTGGTTGTGTGTGTGTGTGTGTGTGTGTGTGTGTGTGTGTGTGTGTGTGTGTGTGTGTGTGTGTGTGTGTGTGTGTGTGTGTGTGAGAGAGAGAGAGAGAGAGAGAGAGAAAGAATATTCATTTTGGTACTACTGCAGCTTGGAACAAATTCGTTACCAAACTACGTTTAACGGTTTCAAAATGACGGCCATTTCAAATCAGCTTATGATGATGATTATTTCAAATTTTCTACAAAAATCATGTTCACATGAGTAGCAAGGGAAACAAGATCCGTCAATGAATGGGTAAAAATAAGGTACACCGAAACGATGCCAGGGCTCCGTTTGAAACACCATCAGGCCGGTGTCATTACGCCTATCAGCACGGTCGCTTTACATTTTAAACTTAGCCAAACTATGTAGAGAAGAGAATGTGTGTGTGTGTGTTGAGTGTCTGAGTAGAGAGTGAGAGCAGTATGAGCTAGAGGTACGGTGGGATCGCTAAGCCCATCAGCTGCTCACTTCAGCTGCCTCCGCCGGAATATTTATATGAAGCCGTTTCTATGTTTTCCACGAATGTGTGTGTGTGTGTGTGTGTGTGTGTGTGTGTGTGTGTGTGTGTGTGTGTGTGTGTGTGTGTGCGCGTGTGTGTGTGTGTGTGTGTCTTGAGAAGATGGATGAGAGCAGTATGAGCTAGAGGTACGGTGGGATCGCTAAACCAATCAGCCGCTCATTTCAGCTGCCTCCGCTGGAATATTTATACGAAGCCGTGTCTATGTTTTCCATTTGTGTGTGTGTGTGTGTGTGTGTCTTGAGTAGATGGATGAGAGCAGTATAAGCTAGAGGTACGGTGGGATCGCTAAACCCATCTATCAGCCGCTCATTTCAGCTGCCTCCGCCGGAATATTTATACGAAGCCGTTTCTATGTTTTCCATGAATCTCTCTCTGTCGTCTCTCTCTCTCTCTCCCTCTCTCTCTCTCTCTGGATGAGAGCAGTATCTCTAGAGGTACGGTGGGATCGCTAAACCAATCGCTGTGTCCGTGTGTGAATGTGTGTGTGTGTGTGTGTGTGTGTGTGTGTGTGTGTGTGTGTGTGTGTGTGTGTGTGTGTGTGTGTGTGTGTGTGTGTGTGTGTGTGTGTGTGTGTGTGTGTCTTGAGTAGATGGATGAGCTAGAGGTAAGTTGGGATCGCTAAGCCCATCAGCTGCGTCCGCCGGATAAAAAAAAAATTGTTATAAATTCAATTCCCAAACGTCAGAGTTTCAGCTGCTTGCCACACAATTTACAACGGCCAGTCGTAAAACGGACAAAAATAAGTAGACGCCGGTCGAGTCGAAGTGTGGAAGAACGAGTAGATTTAGTTTGGTAAGTGGGTCAGCTGCTGTACGTGATCGGAAAGCCAAAGGATCCCCCTTGCACGGTAGCCTACTGTATCTGCAATTGTTTTCCTTTTCCTTGAAACAGCTGACTACGCCGGTTATAAGTTGTCACATATATTCACGCCCATATTTGTCTTGCTGTTATATTACACAAACAACGTGTTTTCAATTCACATTATTTTATGTCACAATCTTGTCAGCTGATTTAATAATAACAAACGTAAATTTTTTGGAATTTTGTAAAACGAAAATAATCGCGCAAGCTGACGTGACTGAGGCGAATTTCTAAAAATATTGTTTTTATTCTTTTTTTTTTAGAAATTCTGATTAAAGTAGCGTTTAAATCTTAGCATTTTGTAAATCAGCAACCTGTAAATTACACTGAAAATACGAAAATGAACCCTGACCGTCGTGAAATAAAATTTCTTAATTTCAACAGATTTTGAAAACTCAAAATGCTAATTTACGCGTTTTAAAAGCTGATTACGTTGGCGTGTTTTATTTACAACTGGAATACATCAACTCGAGTTTTTCATTTTCATGACTGAAATTTAGTGAAACGATTTTGACAAATAAGGATTTTTGGGTGTTGTTAAGGAAATTATAAGCTGATAAGTCCAAAAGGTGCTAATTATTCTCCGAACTTGCGCACTTTAAGGTCGCAGGTTCGAAAACGGAAACCGTAAGCTTTTCCCTTGCCGTTAACACCGACGAGGACGGAGATGCTCATTATTTGTTGGTATCAAATATGGACGCTAAGAAAAATATTTTTTTTTTTTTTTTTTTTTTTGAGAAAGATAAGAAGTTTTAAGTGTGAGACGGTTGCGTAATGCTTTTGTGATATTTATTTCTTAAGCTTTCTCTCGGTATAAGTTAGGCCACAATAGCCAATGCACGTTGTTACTGATTTATATTCCCCACGCTTGCCTGTAGCGGTGGCTGGGTAGCAAAAGATCCGACTGTTTATGGGAATACGAAAGAAACCAGTCTTGTGCACCGCAAGCATACAGCGATGGGAGCCCGCTAAACGACAACTGTTATCAAACACCATGCCTGTTAACCTCAGTGTTGTCAACAAACAGCGGCGAATAAATGCAAGTCAATGTGTAAAATCACAGAGTTACCAGGTGTAACGAAATTTCCCCGCAGTAGGGAAATTTTACGCATTTATTATCGTAGAAAGAAAAAAGTGGTAAAATCGTTAAGGTGGAGAATTATTGGCGATTTTTTAAAATAAAAATAGATTATGTATTTACAAAATTACTCTTGGATTGAAAGCCTAGAACGTCTTACAGTTATTAGCTACAGCTGATTCTCATTTGAAATAATATTTGGACTGACAGAAAGTGGAGGCTCCTTATCTAAGAAACTGATATTAATACAGGGAGTGATGTTAGTTTGTTGAACTTTTGGAGAGAGGTGAAAGCTATCAAATTACACGATAATATAAATTTCCAATTTTAAATTGTGCGTGTGCGCGCGCGTGCTTGTGTTCGCAATTTTGTACCGATTTGATTGAAATTTGGTACAAGAATCGATTATGTTAATAGTTTGGACAAGTTTGTTAACCAGCAAAATTTCGTTTACCACTTTCAAAAATTCGTTCACTTTGTCTTTTTTTTAAATCTGTTTTCGCAATCATAATCAGCGTTAAAAGCTGTACAAATTAGTATTTTTAATTTCCAAAATCTGTTGAACTTAAGAAATTCAATTTGACAGCGGTCAGGGTTCATTTTTGTATTCTCAATGTAATTTGAAAGTCTAAAACGCTAATACATGCAGATATTTTAACGCTGTTTACGATGGCGAAGTCAGAATTTCAAAGAGAGAGTTTAAAGAAAAAAATACTTTTGAAAATCAGCTCCCATCACGTCAACGGGACTGCGGCGCGCTATACAATCAAACCTCAGACTTGCCGGCCTACTAACATCAGTTAAGAATGTTCGCACACAAATCTCGTTTCTCTCATGCCAACAAAGCTAAGTCACAATTAATTCCGACCATCCCCAGCTGTGCATGCAAAGGTCAATGACTCTAGGTGACGCGAGGGTCACACTATCTGTTTATACTTTGGAACTTCCTCTTGTTAAAGCGATAAAATACATTAACATATTCTTGATAACGGTGCGCCCGAGTAAACACTAATCTGAAGATACATTATCGTCTCGAAAAGTTATAACTGCTTCCAAGTTACTGGTGCTGTGGTGGTATGGTTTGTTTCGCTGGGGCAGTGCGTCGCCTAAGAAAAATGAAGCTGGCTTTTATGCAGGCCCGATTCACGAAATGCCGACAGTCAGGCAGCGATTAAAGCTCTGCGGGTGCAACAATTGAATTCCAGCTTGTCTGGGAGTGTCGTCAACGCTCTGCTCCTGGAAAACCAGGTTAATCTACACTGGGTACCAAGGCACAGGGGGTTGAAGGTAATGAGAAGACGGACTGGCTTGACTGGGATCTGCACCTGGGGTCTGATTTCAATAGAAGATAATAAAGCAACACCAGGAAAGATGGAACATCAGGTAGCATTCCCATAGTAAACATCTTTATGAAGACTTGAAAGAATAGTAAAGAAGAGGAAAACAAAAAAAACCACGTGACTCATTTAAGGGCACCCTCCTACCAAGGTCGAACAGGTTAGGCATGTACAGGCAACCCGAATGCGATTATACAGGAAGGAAGATGAAACTTCAGGCCATATAACCACTGTATTAAGCGTACTAGTGATAATCCTTATGAGAGATATGTGTACGCTCGCTGCTGGTGGCATCTTACGGCAGAGTGTTCAACTACAGATAATAATACTGTTTATTTTCTCAATCGTCTCCACCCCTGTTCTTGCAGCTTTCTTAGCGGCAAATAGTTTAATTACTAGGACTTTAGCCGCTAATATCGAGCACGTTTTTCATAATGGTGGCTGTACTTCTAGTAAGTTTATATTCAACGGTAATAGCCGTTTAACAGTTTCAAATGGCGTGATAACCCTTATGAGAGATGTGAGCGCTCGCTGCTGGTGGCATCTTGCGGCAGAATGTTCAACAGATAATAGTACTATTTTCTCAAACGTCTTCACTCCTATCTTTGCAGTTTGCAGCGTTCGTAGCGGCAGATAGTCCAATTACTTGGACTTTAGCTGCTAATATCGAGCACGCTTTTTATAATGGTGGCTGTGCTTCTAGTATTGTAGTATATTGAACGGTAATAGCCGTTTTACAGTTTTAAATGGCTGCCATTTCAAATTAAAAAAAAAATCATAGCGTTTTTATCCGAAACGTTTTTTTGAAAATCAGATTTCACCATCACAACCGGCGTTAGATAGCGCAGTACGAAAATGAACCTACGGCGAACATGGTTAATTTTCGTCGTCTAATGTAATTTGAAACTTTAATATACTGATATGCATATTTTAATTCTGATTATTACAAAATAAAATGTTCACTAGCTACAGCGATGCAATAGTCGCAATTGTAGACGAATTTCATTGTGAAACACAGCCGACAGATCGAAAATAGCCGAAACACGAACTTTAAAAACGATTATAACCACCAAACATCCAAATCCTGACTGTCCGTTTCTGGCTTAGCGGGAAGAACGCTGCCAAGTAAACACTGACCATCTGCAGACAGACGCCAGTAAAACCGCGCGTTAAACTCCCTCGACTCTTTAATTTTATTCGCCGGGAAAATAAACAAGAGTAAAAGCCACTCGTAAATCTACATGCCAGTGATTATTAGAGGGGGTGGAAACAATACGAGCTTGAACACTTGAATGCCTCTTCATTAGCAACACCCTTCAATGCAATGTAAGCCTAAGGGTCAGGATTAGAAGGATGCGCCACAGCGTCGGGTTCTAGGCCATTTAACCCCGCCGAGGGTGATATATCCGCCCCTGCATTGCGTTAAAAACTTCTAATTAGCCAAGCCAACCCATGTAGGTCTTGTGTTACTTGACAATATTTCTTTATGTGTTTGTTTATGGGATTAAACTTGCTCGGTGCCGCCAACTGCGCTGTTTTCATCAACGTTACTCTAATTCCTTTAAGCAGTGAATTATGTTCGTCGCCTTTTACACTCGTCGCAACAAAATTTAAATCAGTAAAATTTCATTACATAATTTTAAAAACGATTATTTTTCTCTTTTTGTATCCCCCCTCTTCAACGGTTTTGGCCGAATAAGTGTCATCGCCTAAACAACACAGGAACCTAGTTACACAACCTAGTTCCACTTACTAACACAAAAGAACCACGCTAAAAATCACCGTACTTCTCTCCCGGCTTGAAAAGAGCCTTAGCCTGCGAAACCTAATTCACTGCCATTAACCAAAACTCATTTCCGATTGGTTCGCAGTGCAAGCTTACTTTGAGTCTATACTACGCTAGACTAATAAACTTCTATTCGTGGGGCTCTGGGTACCCGACGATCTCTAGTTTTGGTTGGAATTAGCTATGCGTGTGGGGCCTTATATTGGCGGACATTTTATTTCTCAAGTTATTATGGGATTTTGAAGGCCGTAAAAAAAGCTACAAAGCTTAAAAATCCTGGGATTTTGAAGGCCGTAAATGAAGCTAGAAAGCTTAAAAAGCCTGGGATTTTGAAGGCCGTAAATGAAGCTACAAAGCTTAAAAAGCCTGGGATTTTGAAGGTCGTAAACAAAGCTATAAAGCTTAAAAAGCCTGGGATTTTGAAGGCCGTAAATGAAGCTACAAAGCTTAAAAAGCCTGGGATTTTGAAGGCCGTAAACAAAGCTATAAAGCTTAAAAAGCCTGGGATTTTGAAGGCCGTAAATGAAGCTACAAAGCTTAAAAAGCCTGGGATTTTGAAGGCCGTAAACAAAGCTACAAAGCTAAAAAATCTGGGATTTTTAAGGCCGTAAACAAAGCTACAAAGCTAAAAAACCTGGGATTTTGAAGGCCGTAAACAAAGCTACAACCCCAAAAACCTGGAATTTTGAAGACCGTAAACAAAGCTACAAAGGTAAAAAAATCTGGATTTTGAAGGCCATAAACAAAGCTACAAAGCTGAAAACCCTAGGATTTTTAAGGCCGTAAACAAAGCTACAAATTTAAAAAAGCATGAGGAATTGGTAAAAAAGAACCTGAGTAGTACAAACAGCACTGGATATGGAGGATTTTTTCCGGCTAAAAACATTTATGGCTATCACTGCCATGTCCTGATTTCAAAACAAAACTTACCTAAACGTATTTAACACAATATACTCGTACATCTAAAAAAAAAAACAAGAACAAAACTTATTGTAAAAAGATCTCACAACACTGGCAGAAAATAAATGAAACTGCATCTTTCTACTTAACAATAATAAATATGTAAGAAACATTATTAAAATGAACACAATTCGTTATAAGGCTGTTAGGTGGCCTTTCTGCAATAACAGAAAATACAATAACAAAGTAAAACCATAAGAAACTGAGGCTGTAGCTAACCCCATAGAAGACACAAGCAGTAAATTGCTTTGCTAGGCGGTCAACCCCAACTGCAATGGAAGTAGTGAGACGATTCGAACATCTCAAATCAGTATGGCCGTCAAAATCGCAAACTGAGATGAAAAGAAGCTGTAGCAAAGTGTCTTCCAATTAAATCTAGAACCAGAAGACTGCCCAGGATCAACAACCCTCACAAGGGCTGTCAGCATGGAAGCCCACAAAGAAACCGTACGTAGACTATACGAGACGGATGAAAAAATTGCAAATGCTGAAATGTGTTTGGCTTCCAGGACCCTGAGGACCTCCAGCAGAATGAGCCGATAAAACCCAATGAAGTTATCAGTCTACTGAACTGGAATCCCAGGAGCTTAATTTCTCGACAGATCCTTTGGTCGCGGTGCCAAAAGCAGCCCATAACCTATAAATAATCAATCAACGGAAAGACCCAGACCTATCACAGAAAATACTGAAATAAATTCGATTAATCACGTCAGCGAGACAGCTGCGTGCCGCGCTTATTACACCTGCGAACAAAATTCTTGAAACGCTCCTAAAAATCAAATTATTTTCACAAAAGCTGAAGAATTTAATTAAAGCAAACTGAGCGGCTACATTTATACGACGCGCCATCAGATCATCGTAACTTCCCCGGCAAGAAAGATATACTTTTATGAAACTATAAACTTACAGTTTTTAATAATTTCAAAGTTTTACGAGAAAGGGCGCTGCTACGACGGCCCATCAATTGTTCGACAAAAAACAGCTCTATATCTAAAAACAACGATCAAATTTTTGCTCCATACCTGAATGATTATATAATAAACCAATACTATTCGTTTAAGCGTTTGTCATCTAAACCAAGAGCAGATCAGTGCTGCCACATAAAAAAAATGATTTCCCTCACTCTTACCTACTGTTTTATTTATTTATAAAAACACGACATATGTCATGTTTGTAAATATGAAATACTGTAGACCAATAACTAAATGCATGTATTATAATGTATTATCCATGATACCGTTCACTTGCAACAAAAAATATACTGTAGGTTCTTACTATAGTCCTTACACTTTGCCGCCTCGGTGGCCTAATTGATAGCGTACTGGGCTTTCACTCTCGAGGACCCGGGTTCGATTCCCGGCCAGGGATTTGGCATTTTCATACGCTATAAATCATTCCATAGTCTGCATTAGCCCAAGTGTGCACAATAGTCTGGCGTTAAAAAAAAAAAACCTATTACACATTTATTTCGGCGTTTATTTATGAAGCAGAGAACTTAAGTTTTGAATAAATATTGTTGTTGTGTTTGGCCAACACCATTAAACTTATTTTAAAATTGTACTCAATGTTTTGTATACCAAGCAATTTGTAATTTCTGTTTTATTTAAGTTTACTGCACTGCAAAACACTCTCAACAGATGCATTGCTATGCGGCAAGGTAAACATATGGGTAACAAAATTATTTAAAATTGGAAATGCTTCCTTATCATCGTGTAATTTCATAGCTTCCACCTCTCTCCAAAAGTTCAACAGACTAACATCACTACCTATATTGATATCAGTATTTCTTAGAAGTCTCCATCTCTATCAAATGGAGCAGCTAATGACTGTATATCACCTACGTTTTTCCTGTCTAGGAACTGAAGAGATTTTAGGCTTTCAATCCAAGACTAATTTTGTAAATTCATCATCTATTTTTACTATACAAAAATCACCATTTTAACGACTTACCCACTTTTTTTTCTCTCGTACTAAAATTTCCTCACTGTGGGGAAATTTCGCCACAATTGGCAGCGCTGGAGCAGACCGATCACACAGGTTAAATCCAGCTAAGGCGTTTCGGGATTGCCAAGCCTGTATCCACTATGGGTAACGAATGTATTATACAATTGATTATGTTTCAATATCGCCGTACTTTCCTGGTGAGGAAGTTAAAAACAAAATGGCAGACAAGTTCTGATAAAAATTAAAAACTCCAGTGAAATCGTGAAACAACACAACACAGCGAAGCTGAACATTTTTCAAGTTATGAATGAATTACACCCGCGGGGGTGTTTCTAAACGACTATCGATCCTCCAGACAACAAAAACCAACTTACTCGGGTATTTAATCACACAAAGGAAAAGCGATTTGTGTATTTTCTTTTGTAACGTGAACATCTTTTCTGTTGAAAATACACTTTGAAACGTTGAGTGGCATTAAAACAGACGAAAAGATTTTCTCGGTTTTAATCCTGCACTCGTCTGTTTCCCTGACATTGTAAATTTCAAAACACCAGTAATATTTAATAACGTCTTGTAAAGTATAATTGAAAATAATCGCTGTGCACGCAGAAAGATCTGAAATGGCAGCCATTTTGAAACTGTCAAACGGGCTTTACTGGGTAACGTACTCGTTCAAGGTATTACCGAAATGGATTTTCGTGCCAAGTTTGAATCGATTCGGGCCAAAATTGCGAACGTGAAAGTGCCAACACGTACACGCGTACAAAATGCTTAACGACTTCAAAAAATCATTAGAGATCATACTGAACCTCCAAAAGAAAATCACTATGCGCCAGGTTTTAATCAGATCGTACCGAAATATTGTAACATACAGTACGCGCATACATAGACAGAATCACTATCATTCGAAACTTGTATTAATCGGTGACAAATTCTATCACTGCTACTGAGAACATTGTTCTTAGCAACGGGTAGTTGTGACTGCTCTTCAACTATCCTGCTCTCTGCTCACATAGATTACTGTAAAACATCTAGTCTTGTTTTCCTATTATTTTCTCTCTTTATTTGTTTCACCCAACTTTGGGGTACACCAAATCAATCACTTTTGCCTTCCTCGTAGCCCAATATTGCTTCATTCGTTGTGATCTTGCTTTTCTTTCTTCGTCAGAGATTTGGATCGTTCACTTGGATTTGACTTTGCCTTGGAACCGTTGTTTTTTGTCCTTGGTTATTGTTTTGGCTGTTCTGTCCATGAGCATAGTGTCAGTGATTTGTAGTTCTGTTATGTCTTTCTCTGTTTCTCTAAACCAAAGTGGTTTGGCTCTTTTATTGTGAAAGTAGTCAAATATTTTTTTGTTTAGTCTATTTTTGCCCATTCGGAGGATGTGCCCACAAAAATCAATTCTCCTTTTTCTTATTGTGTCTGATAGTGTTTCAGTTTTTGGTAAAGAGTTTCATTACTGATGTGGAGTACTTGGTTGTTACAGAATTTGGGGCCTAAGATTTTTCGTAATATCTTTCTTTCTTTGATCTCCAGCCTTTCAAGTGGGCCCTGGGTTGTGAGAGATAATGTTTCAGCTGCATATAAGGCTTCTGGTTTAATTACCGTACGATAATGCCTTATCTTTGTATTCCAGGAGAGACTTCTTGTTGTATGTGTCTTTGGTAAGTTGGAAGGCTAATTCGACTTTATTTCTCCTAGATTCCATAGCTTTTTTTCTCTAGGGCGTTCCAGCTGATCCATTCCCCAAGGTATTTGAATTCTTTGACTATTCCAATGTATTGTTCTCCACTTGAAGCTTTTTTGGTGGTTTTTGTAAATATTATTTTCATTATACTATTATTTTATTATCTTTTTTTAATTACAACAAAATTTATTTTCAACAAAATCATTTCTAATCTTTTTTTTACATAATTATTGTTAGGTACGGTTGTTTATAATTTAAACATATTTTTTGCACAAATAATAAATTCTTTGCACTTATATTACTAATTTTATAGTATTTCATTTTAAAGAATTTTAATAAGTATTTTTCATTAGAAATTCACTAGCGTAATAAACAGCACTGAGCAGTGAGCAGTGATCGCACGGCAGCACTTGTCTGCCGTAGAGTAACTGTTCTCTAAACTGTGACTAAATCACTGCTACTTTTCACTGCTAACAGGAAAACGCTCCAGCCCACCGCTAATACTACGGTACATCCGACTGCTCCAATAACACATTCCTAAATGAAAATTCTTTCATAATATTTATGGAGGTTGCTTACACTACGATATCATCGCCCCCAAGATAAACACGTGTCGACATGCAGCAAAAACTTGGCGCCTCGCTGCATCTGTTAGTAAGTACCAGTCACAGAAAATATTCTAGTAATTACTGTATTAGAATAATCACAGCACGCACCTGTCTCGCTGACGTCATAAACGTGTGTGTGTGTGTGTGTGTGTGTGTGTGTGTGTGTGTGTGTGTGTGTGTGTGTGTGTGTGTGTGTGTGTGTGCGCGCGCGCTAGTGCGAGTACGTGCGTCTGCGAGTGTACGCGCACTTGCGTGCGCGTGTGTGTTCGTGCGAGTGTACGTGCGCGTGCATGTGTTAGTGGGTGTGCGAGCGCGCGTGCGTGCTGTGTCTGTGTTAGCACTCTCACTTTCGCAACTTTGGTCCGATACGTTGCAAACGGTACAAAAAACGATTCCGGTAACAGCTTGAACAAGTTCGTTACCCAGCAAAATCCGTTCAACAGTTTCAAAATGGCGGCCATTTCAAATCTTTTTCGCTTTTATTAAACAGTTAAAACGTTTTTACTTTACTTTAGCATACAAAGCTTGAAAAATTGACAACTAGGTTATAATTTGCTGTTAGTTAATTTTCCATCAAACGTTTTCCGTCTACAGAATCAGCCAATACGCTTTATAAACTCTACTTCCGGTAAAGCCCGACCAGCGTTTAAACGTTAAGTCCAGTTTCGATTAAATCCTACCCAGCGTTACATCTACGAGACGGTCATACAACCGTGTGCAGGCTCACCACCATAACCAACATCGGATCTCTTATCAACCGGTTTTGTCCCTCCGAGACAAGTTCTCTAAAAATAGTTCCCTTCTTTTTTTTTACCCCTCGTAATAACAGGGTTAGCTTGTACGGCTGTAGCGTAGCATAGGAAGTTTCGAGTGTTTTATCCAAGCAATAAAACAACAGTGAATTTTTTGATGTCGACTTCACGAAGCCAATGTGAAATTCTGTTTTTAAAATTGTTGCAGAAGGATGGAATATTATTACTGAAACACAAACTTGCCATAGTTTGTGTATATAGAAACAACAGACGACATTTCAAGAGTTGGATCAACTCCCGTTATCGAGTGCTTAATGGAAAACCTAAACTTAACAATCTAAAGTTAGAATATGAAAAACCGATAAATTAAAAAGCGTGATCAGAAAAACACAAGACCAAAAAAACGGAAAAACAATAATTGACAATAATGGGGAAAGGTATCAAAACAGAAATGTGTACGTAACGATAATAATGTGTGTTTTGAATAAAAATAGTACTGTATAATGAGAGAGTAAAAATCATATATATATTATTTCTCGAGTTAACATCCCTTTTTCTCAGCACATCCTATTCGTACAGGCATAAAAATGAGGTATCTTTAGAAAGATTTTCTAATCGGCTTCTGACATTGCAAAACGATTTTGCGCTAAAACTTGCTTGTTGTGGAAAATTTTAACATAAAAAGACCCTTTTAACCTTTAACCTTTTCAACCTTTTAATAAGCAAAACGGCATCATGGATTCACAGCTCGAATGCGCTGCGCGGCATTACAAATCAGACAATATTTTGTATATTTTACGAAGCTAACTTATTTATCACGAATAAACAATGTCAATCAATACATATTGCATAACGTGCTTAGAACAATTTCAATATTTACTTAAAAGTCATTAAACTTATAGGTTATGTGGCCCTACTGACAGTCCCCTATCCCTGCCCGTCGTACAAGCCGGGACAAGCATTTCGAATACCAAACACATGTTTTGGACATTGTTTTTACACAAATATATTTGTGATTTCTCCTTCCATCGTGCATTTATCTACTGTTAATCAATCGCTTTTCGATTTATTTTTTAAACATGTTTTTCCTTTCTTCCAACTACCGCCCTCAGCCCATCTTATTCTAAAGACTATGTTTACTTAAAACTTTCATAGTGCGAAATTTCCCCCTTGATATTTTAAAAAAACTGTTATTGTGTTACTCTCAATTCGATTTCACTGCACCACACAATTTTTGCGTAACTGGCGTAAAAAAATACATTCAAAAATGTAGTTTCGCATCGTTTGTGACGTCAGCATTTTATGGCCTTTTTTTTAAACGTTTTTATATTCTTATACGTTTTTATATTCTTATTGCCAAATATTACTCTGTTTGCCATTAAAGTTTCTATTGTTAAACAAATAATAATATTTCACACTTATCATTTTAAACTTCTAATTTTACCATTATTTTATTTTAACATTTAATCAATTGTCGCCTTTCAGTATTCGAACTAAGTTGTCTTTCTATGGTCTCGCTTCGTATGGTCAACTCACTTTTTCGCTTTACTCTCAATTCGATTTCATTAATTATTCTTCATTTCCTACCTCATAACTCACTTTTATTCGCTACGTTACTCTCAATTCGATTTCATTGCTCTACCGTATTCTTCACTTTTTCGCTACGTTACTCTCAATTCGATTTCATTGCTCTATTGTATTCTTCACGTTTCGCTACGTTACTCTCAATTCGATTTCATTTCTCTACTGTATTCTCACTTTTTCGCTACGTTACTCTCAATTCGATTTCATTGCTCTACTGTATTCTTCACTTTTTCGCTACGTTACTCTCAATTCGATTTCATTGCTCTACTGTATTCTTCATTTTTCGCTACGTTACAATTCGATTTCATTGCTCTACTGTATTCTCACTTTTTCGCTACGTTACTCTCAATTCGATTTCATTGCTCTACTGTATTCTCACTTTTTCGCTACGTTACTCTCAATTCGATTTCACTGCTCCACAAAATTAACCAAGTTCGTGATCAAATTTCGAAAATAATACCGTTTACCGTGAATTTCTAAATTCGAGAGACGGAATGTACGCCCTCCTCCTATCACGGCAATCTTTGACGGTTCCGGACTTAACGCGCATTAACTCATAAAACCGACATAAATCAGCTGACTATTAACACATGTTCCACATAAATGTCAAAGCTCGCGTCATGACGTAATTCCTGGCCAGAGGAAATCCAGAACATGCCGGAACTGGTTGTTGAGAAAGCGCTGTTGTTATTGCCGTCATAACCGCTTTGATTTAAGGAAAAAACAATTCTAATATAATGCAGTAATTATCATTGTGTTATGTCGATAAAAACAACTAAGCCTGCCGCATGATTGCATCGACAAATTATTTTACCGAATGAACATCATAAAAATATTTACTTAAAATGGTCAAGCTTATGATTTTAAAGCATGAGGATAGGCGCCTTGTTTTATTTATCTACATGTTAACAAGAATTGATCAGCTGACTTTGGGTGTCGTCTGTACTGCTGCGACGCGGACTGTATCGCTTGTAGCGTACGATTTAAACGTTCCTTTTGTAATGTATTCGATGCCCGAACATAAAAATTACTTTTGAATTGTATTCTATTTACTTCTACTCATACTGCAAAAAAGTCAAGCGGCATTTTAATAAATTGTTATAAAATGTAATGCTGTATTACTTTTATTCAGTCTTCTAATCAGTGTTGGCGATAAGACCACTGTGGTGCGAGTACCCAATAAAAGAAATATAAATAGGCTAATACAGCGGTTCCTAAACTTTTTTGTCATGTGACCCACCTTCAGCCTGAAATTTTGTTCGACCCACCTTCAGCCTGACAACACACACACACACACACACACGACCTACACATTACACACACACACACACACACACACACACACACACACACACACACACACACACACACACACACACACACACACACACACACACACACACACACACACACACACACACACACACACACACACACACACACACACACACACACACACACACACACACACACACACACACACACACACACACACACACACACACACACACACACACACACACACACACACACACACACACACACACACACACACACACACACACACACACACACACACACACACACACACACACACACACACACACACACACACACACACACACACACACACACACACACACACACACACACACACACACACACACACACACACACACACACACACACACACACACACACACACACACACACACACACACACACACACACACACACACACACACACACACACACACACACACACACACACACACACACACACACACACACACACACACACACACACACACACACACACACACACACACACACACACACACACACACACACACACACACACACACACACACACACACACACACACACACACACACACACACACACACACACACACACACACACACACACACACACACACACACACACACACACACACACACACACACACACACACACACACACACACACACACACACACACACACACACACACACACATATTATGTTATCTTATTTTTCAAACACATTCGTCCTAGCTAAATAAATACATAGTTCCAGTAGAAGCAGAACCAGCATGGTTGTATTGTCCTACCACTCTGTTCACTTTATTCGAAAATATCTATTTTGTGTGTATCTTTACCATTGGTAGAGAAGTAAGTTTTGTGGAATTGTAAAACATATTTTTTGAGATATGTTAAATTTCATGGTTTTTTGCAGTCGAGAGAACATGTGAAAAAATTTCAGGCTGTTCGCACTCCCGCGACCCACTAGTGGGGGGGGCCACTGGGCTACTCGGCCTATTATTGTAACACGAATTTCATTGTTATTGTTATTTGTCTTTTATGTACATATCAAATAGTAAGTAAATTAACGGATTTTAATTAAAACCCAAAAATACCCGAATAAATCCCACAAATCCAAAATAAAACTCATTTGGGTTGGATTCTAAAAAAATCGGGTTTTATCACCATATTACTGAGTCCAAAAAATGGATTTCGTAGCATCGCTGGAAATGAAACAATTTCGATGAAATCTGGCATGTAAGACCAATATCCTGGACAATTATTTTTATTTTTCTTTTTTTTTTATGTTGCTTGGTCAAAAACTCCTAATATCGATTTTTTTCAAAATCGGCACTAACAGTTTTCAACAAATTTTCTTTAAAAGAAAGAATAACGTAACAAAGGTATAAGTAGCGAAAAATCCGGGAGTTATCGAAAAACCCCAGAGTAGATTCATCACGATTTTGGATCACATCTGAAGATACATAACTCAAATCACAGTAGCAAACTTGAAATAAAAGAAATGGTTTTGGGAGTAAATTGAAAAAACCAAAAATGAACTCTAACCTCTGTTGGATTTGTCAAAAAAACTATCAAAATCACTATTTTATTTATTTATTTTGTAATAGTGTTTTAGGAAATAGTGTTTTTTGTAAGTTTTTGGATAACAGCTGGTTTAATAACAACGCTGTATGGAAAATACATTTCACATGATGTTTCTTTTTTACATAAATCAACATTATGAGTGTTTAGGCCTAATCTAGAAATAGGTAGAATATTTTTTGTTGTTTTATAAATGGCTTTTAAAGCTATCCATAAACCCATTTAAACTGCTATTTTAAAATTGCAATTAAAAGCCAATATTTTTCTTTAAATTATTTTAATTTTTGAATGGGACATTCAGGTTAAACAACAGACTATAGAGGCGTATAAGTTATAGGCAATTATTTCACTTTCTATTAATTTCATAAAAAATAATGAAGCAAAAAATTCATGTATGTTTTAATGAATAGCCCACAGATTTTCTTTTGAAAAAGGAAAATTTTATTTAAAGCTCATATTTCATTACAAAATTGGATTGTGCACGAATCGCTTGGCCTAGACATAACCAACCATTTATAAATGAATAACTTTACTAGCTCAGATATCAACCCCTCACCAAAGCAGTTAAACAACCCTCTTTCAGAATCAAATCTCACCCCTAGGTGGTTGTAGCTAATTTCATTGACTGATACTTTATACAGAACAATTTAATTTGCTACAACTAGGGTAGTAGGCCTAAGTAGTTTAAAAGCCTATGTTAAAACATATTAACATTTTGTCTGTTGCCTCTTAAACTCAGTTTTCTGATTTGGTTTGCTTATTTCAATTTAACAATGAGCTTGGAATCCAATAATATGCTCAATAAGAATCACAATATACAACTTTGAAAACTCATTAACTTTCCTTACAACCACAAATTAATTCAACAGGATGTGTTTAATGTAAACAATGTATGTTTACTCATGAAGTTTCAGTGACTTTAAACTCACTGGTTTTCAGTCAGTAGCCTGTGATTGCAAGTGATTCCAGTTAGTAGCCTAAATGTCAAAATATTGTACTAAATATGGAAATATTACATTGAATGCCTACACAACAGAAACAATACCTACAATGCTAAAGTATCAATAAAGAAACAATATCAAAGAATCAGCAACAATGAAATTGGAAAAAAATAATAAAATTATTCATTTACTACCCCTTATTATTATCTATGTTGTTTTGTTTATCAGACAAGAATAATCACCACTGTGCTAACCATATTGTGTGCATAGTACCTAGTGCAAATATAAGATTTGTCACTTAACCTATTCTTAGGCCTAGAAGAATTTAATTAAATGTTAATTTAAAGTAAATATCCTGTTTTAAAACATTTTTAGACAACATATTACCAATTAATGTTTTATGAATCAAAAATATAATATAATGTTTACCTATCCTACACTAGAATTACATTAATATCAAGTTAAGTGAAAAAGGACTAACAGATTTCGTAAAAATGTTTCCAAATATTTCTGTTTTTCAAACTTAAATGTACTTCTAAACAGTAAATCAAAAGCATTAAAAACTGATTTTACAAAAATGTGGAATAGAATGTAACACATCAGAAATTTTTTAGCAGCTAACACCTTGTAATGTAAAAGCCAATCCAAATTTTAAGATGATTTATTGTTGTTAAGCTAAATAGACCTGAATAATCTGCCTTATATATACATCATTGGTTTATGCAGTCTAAACATGACCCTGCCACCTAAATTAACACAATTGCTTTTTAAATGTAAAATCACAGTTTAATATCAGATCATCATTTAGCTTAAATGTATAAAATTGATGATGAAATTATTAAAGCAGTAACCATTATTATTATTACTAAAAATAATATTTGTTTAGTAAAGTATAGCCTATCAGGCCATAATATAAATGCCTAAGAAATAATGTTATCGTTAGGTAGGCTACATGTTGCAAATTCATAGTAATGTAGTTTCATAAGACTGTGGTCAAACTATAATGAGAAATCACGGACTAGCCTAACCTACTCAATTACATTTGCTACTTACAAAAAAGACCTAACTAATGTAGGCCCCTTGGTCTTATATTAAACACAAATCATAAAATTAATTGGTTGCTACCTTCAAAATCTTTCTCCCTGTACATGTTTAAAAAGCAACTGAAATATGTTACACACCATAGTTCTATTTCACATTGCACACAACTGATTACCATACAGTTACAATGATATTATAGGCCCTGTATACTTGGCCTAAAATTACTAACAGTCTACAAAATGTATTCTTGAACGTTAAAGCTAACTCAACAATAATAGCCTATGACCTAATAACCCATTACTGACACCCTGAGTCTATATGGTATTGTTAAATTAGGCCTATTAAACATTGTAGTTTTAATCACTGATCAAGATGTTTTAGATCAAAAACCTACTTAACTTCTATATGAGTCTGGGCGATATTATAGATCCTACTTAGCTTAGTTGTTAGGCAATTTAAACATTCATGGTCATCAGTCTGTGTAATTATCATCCTAATTTACAATGTAAGTTATAATATTATGGAACACCTATTGTTTTTTTTAAAGTACAGTATCTTGCTTTAATGATGAAAAGTTTAGAACAAATGCTCTTTTAAAAAATGAGTGTAATAAGTAATTTAGTAAGTTACTACAAACGATACAACTGTAAGTTGTACAAATTAGTACAAAAGGCCTACAGTTCAATAGTTTTAACTAGGTCTACCACTAAAATCAAAATATTTAAGTTTATCAGAAGGTTTACATATAGTCCGATGTCACAAACAATTCTTTTTAGAATAACTTAGCTTACTCATTTGCCAAGTTACCCTACAAAAACAAAATGAAAATTAAATATTATATAGACCTACTGTCAAGGATAATGTTTATTATGTAGGTTATATTCATATTCTTTTTAGTGAATTCCCCTGTATGCTTATATTAGTTACACAAAATAGTTTTTTGTAGTCAAACAATGTGCAGTTTTTCCTAAAATAAATGCAATTTGTACATACAGTTACTAAAATTTAGATCTATATTCCTTGTTGGTTAAAAATGATCTAGTTAAACTTAAGAAAAGAAAGTTAAGTACTTATTTCGGAAAGTTATTTATAGTCTGAAATAATATTATTATAACCAATTCACTTTTACATAGGTCCTAAAATAGTATGGGCCATTTTGTATTAACCTAATAGGCTGAGTTTAATCAAAAAATTGCATTTAGTGACAGTATTATTCATATTGTCTATTCAAAATATTAGAATATTACATAGTCTAACAAAAGTCAGGGCTAGTGCCTATTCCTTTTTAAGGAATTAATAGAAAAAAATATAATTATAAGATTTATTAACAATGGTAAGGCTTATTTTTTTTTTTAAATTGGGTAATAATTTGACTATGGTATTTTAACAAATATAATCTTATGTAAATTAATATTTACTGAAATAAAATTCTAAGGTGAGGTAAAATTCAGTATAACCTAAAAGTTTTAATAGTGTAGGCTACCATATTACAAATTGTAGACTACTAAACATATTTAATTATAAAGTGACAATTGCAATAGTTATGTTATCATTTTAATACAATTTTATGGACTAAATATACCGGTTTTAAATTTATTAACTTAGGTCTAGGCCAAGGTTATTCTCATAAACAAACATGCATAGAATTGTCTAGTTGAGTAAACCTTTTAAAAACATGCTGGTAACTTGTTTGTTGCCTGCCTTTAGCAACAAATAAAAAACACTTAGATTGCTCTTCATAGTATCAAGATGCTTACCATAATATACAAGATGTGAAAAAACACACGCCATGAAATTCAACGGTTTGCCATGAATTAAACAGGTCATAGGCCTTACAGCATTGCAGCAGTCACACACAATTCAAAGGGTTATGATAAATGTCAACGAACTTTTACTGGTTGTAAAAATGCACATAACTTAGCACATCGAAACATCATTATAACCAAAGCACTAACATATTATTAAACTAATAAAATATCATGTTTCACGCACAAAAATCACTACATCATAACAAAAATCCCAACGCGTTTCACACCCCTTTACACAGACACAACACAGCTGCCAAAAATTAGAAATGGCGAAACCAGCACAACCTAGCGGCGATTAGTAGAAGTAGTCAGCTGTAGTGTAGACTGTAGACGTTTCATTGTCCAATAGGAAATGAGTTCGTTAGAATATCCTTTGTTTTTCAATTATTGTAAATGAAACCAACTTTCGTTGTTATAGCAGAAATATTTTGCAGATTTAATAAATATATAGTATAGTTTTAACATAATAACATTGTTTTTTCTTTATCTAAAAAAGTTAGTTGTGAATATGCTTCTAATATTATTATTACTAGCAGCATTACTCAGTTTTGATTGTAGGGAAATTAAATGTTATTTTTTTAAACAAAAATGTCATAAAAAATTACTTTCTTACTACTCCATAGATAGATTAACTCTAGCTTAAAGAATTAATATCAACTTACTCGTATTTATTTAAAAAACATTGTGTGTGTTAATTTCCTTTTCCTTATACTTTCTCAATGAATATTGTTAATTTGGGCTTTATAATGGTCCTCAAAGTAATAACATATATATCCATTTCACCACTAAAGGCGGGGTTACATTGGTCCACTTTATTGATTCAAGTTCTGATCACCTGGCCACACTACTGAGGCTGAATTATTTATCAGGATCTATATTGTATGTCAAGAACACCACACAAGCAATGCCTTATAAATTTCAATGATGTAAATTCTTTCCATCTTTACCAACAATTATTTTAAACAATACCTTTAACAATACAACTTCTGTTCCTCATTTTCAAAAAAGATCTTTTGCAAATTACAACTGACAGCCTCATCCTTCTATTGATTTTACAGCCCAGACAGTAAATTTTTTAAAGGACATGAGAAATGTATACATTCCCACAATTACACAAATGACTCAATTAATACAATTCTTGATACAAAAAAAAGGTAATAATATTACATCAGATTTTCTTTATATTTTTATGATTAATCACCCAAGCACTGTCATATGTAAGCAACTTAACTCTACACACAAACCTCAAAATGTTATTCACTGAACTCATTTACACTATTTGAGATATTATAATAAAATTGAAAACTAAAAGAATCCAATAGTTCAACATTTTTTTAAAAGACATTAAATCCATGACAACTTAGAAGTGTTGGAGTAAAAACCTTTTGGACCAATAACACTGAAGATTTGCCACTGGGCAATTATTCATCATAATTAATTATGTTATTTTTGATACATCTGGATCAATGATTGTGTTCAGACGAATTTGAAACAGGCCTTCAAGAAGGCTCATATTCATATTTATACCAATATTCAAGCAACTATAAAAGCACTTGTGGGTCCAAGCTGGTCTGAGAGTGTTGGTAGAATCTCAACAATTTGTCTCTGGGTAACCAGGTTACTTCTAACTGGGTTCCACATCACAACGGGATTGAGAGTAATGAGGAGGCAAACTAACTGGCTGGCCTGAGCCAGCTTTAGGGATTTCTCTGTCTTTGGCCAAATCAGCTATTAATAGGAGGATCAACAAGCAATACCATGCAAGATGGGATAACCTACATGGGGATTCCCATAGTTCGCTCCTCTTAAGCAACTCTTTAACTCCTTCATTTAACCTCATTCCTTATGAAGGTGTTAAATGGGCGGCAGACATCTTGGGCAAAGCACAACTCAGGAAGATCATGGGGCTCAATACTGGACACTGTGGTCTGAGGGTGCACATGAACAGGATAGGTATGTACCATGGAGAAACTGTGTAGGTTGTGCAGGTATGAAGGAAACTGCTGGACACTAAGTTATTATCATCAGGCTCTTGCTAGTAGAAGACTAAGGGTTTTTGGTTTCCAGGTCCCTAGGGATCTTCGGCAAAATGAGCTAGTCAGAGGACTGTTGGAACTTATTAAGGGTACTAATCTCTTGAACTAGTATTCAAGAAGTTTAGTTGCACAAAGGTCAGTAGATTACAGTGCATGAGGTTGTATTATCCCTTCCTCTAGTGTGAATCTAATTATGACAATGGCCAATCAGAAAGTTTCTGGGAGTTTGCAGTTCCATATTAATTTTCTTCTAAAACCAGGACTAATTAGATCAAGTAAGACTCTTACAAGATGGCTTAAATCAAAGCCAACAGTTGACCACACTAGAAGAATCTACCATTATGGCATTAATGCCATCTTGCTTTGTGTGAGAAAAAAGAAACTAGTGTTCTGGTTTTAATTTCTGGATATTAGTCACTTCCTGCAACTCACACCCATATTTTCCTTCATTTTCTAATTATTAAACAGGATTCTATAATATTATCCCAAACTCCCTTCAATTGTACTTCTTGTACACAATACTCCTAATTAGCAAATCCTATTGGTTAATAGCTATTGGATCAGCAATCAAGGTAAGACTTAGCCCAGCCTAGTATCATGAAATGAGCGCTGATATTACGTTACCTCTAGAATTTGTGTTAAGGGGTCATTTTGATACTAGCTATATTATTCTTACAGTATCATAAAAAGTCAAATTTTACCATCTTAATTTTAAAGTGTTCAAATGGCTAGAAAGCATGTCCAAATCAAAATGAATTTTTGTACCAAGATTATCGAGTATTAACACCTATATGGAAATATGTTTTTTATAACGTTAAGGGAAACATGTGGTCATTTTTACCGTCATATGTATTTTGAGAGAACATTCATGTTTTCATTTGTTTCACCTATTTTCAAGATTAACAAAGTAATACAAGACAATTTAAAAAAATGAAATTTATTAAATAAGCACTTTAGTACTTGTATTAGATGAATCTTTATCATTACCTGATATAACATAATCATGATCAATATCTGAGTCATCTTCCATTCTATCGTCTACGTTCTCACTGTCAAACATTCTGAGGATTCTATCACCAAAGTCTGGATCATTAGTTGTCAAAAACCTACTAATACTACAACTACCAGGATGGTTTGTTTTATAAGCGAAATATAAAAAACACAATAAAACTATCAGAAATTAGCTACAGTCTATATACAGTTTATATATGGTCACAAAACACAAAAAACAGGAAAAACTATTTACAGTCTATGTACAGTTTATATATACTCACAGAAGGCCCAAAAAAAGGATGAAATGTATAGTCTATAAATATAACTGATTATGTATAAACACCAAAACACAAAAAACCAGAAAAAATATGTACAGGCTATATAAAGTTTATGAAGACACAAAAAAACAGGAAAAAAATATACACAGTCTATATACAGTTTATGTATAACCCCCAAAACACACAAAAAAGGAAAAAAAGTATGTACAAATACAGGATACTAGAATATAAAGAAAAACATCTGCCAATTCTAGTAAACAAAATAATGGTAAGGGTAACACAAGGTATTTATGACCGACTTTAAAATCACAAGAACAATTTAATCTGGTCAAGCTAGGGGGAAGGTATTATGAGCCACAAGCATCTAGGTCAAACATTATAGAAAATATAGGAAAGCAAAAATGCCAATCAGTAAGATTGACCAATGTTTCCCTATAGGTGTTAAAATGCTTGTTAGTGTTTGGTATTTCGCTATCACTACATCAGCAAGATAATGTGTTTTTGTTTTAAATTTTTTTATGAAAATCAGACTGTAAATTGGGTTTACATAAAACACTTTATTTGGTTTGAGAAGATTTGTTAAAATTGAAACATATTTTTTTTAAAGATGATGTTTCAAATGATCTTTCAATGTTGGCTTATGTCGTCTTTATTACACCAACATAAAGATGTGGTGGATATGGTTGAGGCTCCAGTCAGTTTGCTGTGTCTTTGAACTGCACACCTTAAGATTCTTCGTTCTAGACACAGTTACTCCTGTTGCTTTTCCCTTACTGTTAACACTGATCCCTAGTCCTCATTAGTCTAACTTCCATGAAGTATGAACGTTAAAAAAATTCAGTCCCTAATTTTACCCCTTTTATTCCTATTTATTCTGCTTCTCAGGATCCAATTCTTTGCAGATCATATGTAAGTGTGAGTGTAAAGTGTTAAAGTCATAATTGTAGTGTTGTAAGTGTAAGCGTGTGTTAGACTTGAGGGACATCTAAATCCTCTCAATAGGTGCAGTTAGTCTGCACCCATGATGTGGTCTTTACCTATTTTGCTACTAGAAGTTCTGTTAGTGAGCATGTAGCAGAAGCGAGGATGTTCATTAAATATACACAATTTTTGAAAAGTTCAAAACAGTATCTCACTTTTTATAGTTTTCACAAGAAGGTTAAAGGTCAATAAGGTAAACTTTTAATTAAAAAACTTAAAAAATGCCAAATTGTTGATTTATCTAAAGTACAATTTAATTAAATACAATTTTTTTTTGATAGGCTAATCCTTATTTAATAGGGTGATCAGAATCACAGGCACATATCACAAACTTAAAGACTAGACTTAAATAGTAAGTTCCCTTAAAATTAAAACAATATTTTTGGTAATGCTTGATTGATTACTTGATGTTAGAATTCAAGGAACATTTTATTACCCTTCATACAGAAGTGACTGTGCACAAGCACTATAAAGCTGAAAGTCTGTATCAGTATTAAGTCAGTTTCAACCTAGAACTAT
Organism: Callitettix versicolor; assembly: GCA_022606455.1. Lineage (NCBI taxonomy): Eukaryota > Metazoa > Arthropoda > Insecta > Hemiptera > Cercopidae > Callitettix > Callitettix versicolor. The sequence goes on along the minus strand of CM040185.1, from coordinate 80,378,061 downwards.
TTATGTCTTACACTATACTTGTCTGATCTTGTTACTAGAGGAAACAGGGAACTTGTAAAACAAACCTACTTCCTGTTCTCTCTCTCTCTCTCTTCCCTTCCTTTGTGCTCTGCTCTTTTCATGTTTTTTATGTTTATTTAACCTATCCACAGATATATAATTTGATTCTAATTCATTAGTAGATGTGTGAACATAGTAAACTAAAACCCAGCAAATAACACGTTTTTTTTTTCAAATTACAGTATTACATTTACAAAGTTATATTGTACACTAATTTTTTTGTAAATAGATTCAAAATTTTTAACCTCAAAAGACTTTTATGTTTTTATAATCTTATAATCATGAATATGTGGAGGCCTTAACATTGCCTTTAAGGATAGGCTTTAATTGCTTTTGTGACAGAACATCACAGAGTATCATGCCACTGCCATCCTGATTAAAGCTTTGTATACATAAACAGTGAGGCTTTGTAAACTAAACATTTTACTTTACAAAATGGCATTATACTTTGCTGTGGACAACGCAAAACAGCACAAAAATATTAACCAATAACAGTGTATTTTGTGCTTTCCTTATTTAAATGTGTATTAGGACACCAAGCTAGCGTTAAATGTGTCTCTGCTCGCAACCTGTAAACATTTTGTACATTTTTTACACTGCTAATGTCAAGATTTTACACAGCTTTATGCTATCTATCATTTAATTGTATTATTTGTGGTTAATTAATTTAACAGGTTATGTTATCATTTGTTGTATAGTTTCGCTAATCATAACATTCAATGCCACACATACAAATTAATATAAATATATAAAAACGTGTATTAAGACCTAGCCTCAATGCCTCATTAGACCAGCTGTAGTGACACCTGCATAGAAAATACACTTATTAGAAAGTGGGTGAAATAGTAAAATGGCTGCCATAAATGAAATGGTAAGACATATAATAACTTAAAAACATAGGCACTTAAGTTTAAGGCTTTCCATAAGTTTATGGACACCATAATATATTATTGTATTTTTTTCAGTTATTCATATTTAAAGTTTTAAAAATTTATAATTTTATAAATATTTTTTAATATTAAAAAAATACTTTTTAATAAAAACTATTTGTGGATATAAGTTCTTACAAGACATAAAATCTTATACTTTTGTATATATATATATATATATATATATATATATATATATATATATATATATATGTTACAGTCTTTAAACCTACCATAAATTATTTAAAAGTAAATTATTTTAAATTCAAGAATACCCTCAGTACATACACTTATATAAAATGATTGACACCATTTTTCTGAAAAATACAAAAGGCACATCATAAGGCCATGAAACTTCCACTAACTTGCAATTTGCTGATCATACAAAAAACATTTCAAATAAAAAAAAGCATAACAAAAATTAGTTTGACATTTAGAATGTATTAGATAATAGTTTTTGAAGTTAGTAGTTTCATCTGCTGAATGACCTTAATGCTTAAGAATTACTTTTTACATACACGGACGAATCCACTAAATGTAAGGATTTAAATTAATGTTTAATCTGGCATTGATCTTTTAAGGTTTAAAATGAAATTAATCATAGAAAACCACTTCTGACGGTTTATCTGGAAATGTTTCAAATATGTTCACAGTTTAAACCAAGAATAAGAAACTTTAAGTTCTATTACTGCATGATGACAAATCATAAAATTCAAAATTATGTCTATTCTCTAAACTCATAATATTTGAGTCTCTGGTATAATAATACCCTTTTACATGCCTCGTCACATGAAAATGTCATCATGGATTACTGATTCAGCTATTTGGTACATCTCACAGCCATTTTTCTTCAATAAAAGATTACCTAAAAAAAAGTGAAAAATGAAAGACAAGTCTGCATTAAACAAATAATTTAAAATTAAAGTTTAATAATTTAAAATTAAAAAAATCTTGTTCAAATTTGTTTAATTAAAGTATTTCACTAGCTATGTACTTTAAATATTAAGTTTTGAAAAGATTTACTATTTCTAAAACAAGCATTTTTTTTACAAATGAAGTATTTAAACTATTACATGTACTTGTAATAATGACATTTTTGGATAAGTTTTGAACAAAGGCTGTTTTTCCTAATCTAAATAGATCTTTTTCTATTTTGTAAATAGACAATTCAGTGGTAAAAGGCGATAATGTACAGGGGTTCATCAATACTTCTATGTGCTATCAGCTTGGAAACAAATTTATAAGAAATGTTACAATTATATTAATGTACTTTAATGTATCACTGATACCATGCAAAATCAAACTAAATTAAATAATGTATTTTTTTAAATTATTTTTACAAGTCAGCATAACTCTATAAGAAATCTTACTGCATACTTACCACAGTTCACATTTATGCAAAGGATTCATTTCCGTGTCGCTTTGGCAAGACCATGTTTGACCAAACTGCGGTAGGTTAGAAAGACTAGCCATTACCCGTACATAGTTAGGGCTGTGTTCACCTTCAATAGCCCACTTCATCGACTGTTTTGTCCAGCTTTCACACCATATCTGCAAAACAATTCTATAAGTCACTAAAATGTATATATATATATATATATATATATATATATATATATATATATATATATATATAAAATAAAAAAACAGATTTTCAAAACAAGTAGCCTACTGTACAGTTATATTTTATGATTTTACTTGTGAAAATTACCTGGATAATTTCATATTCTGGTTTCCATAAAAATTCTTCAAAATACAGAAATTTCAAGGCTATACATTTCATAATATTTTCAACAGGTCTTCAGTTAGTCCAGTTCTTTAGTCAGTTTTAGTGTAGAAGGTTCAATCTCTTGATTAATAAATAAATAAACTTTAACTGTTAATCAGGAAATATCTTATAACTAATTATTGCGCCACAACTGGTAATTTATTTATATGAAAACATGTTATTTTACAAGGCCAGTTATATGGTTTTCAATGTCTCGTCCTATCCATAAAATGTGTTATAGTAACAATGTAATCCATCCCTCACTTGACTTGTTATAAGTGTATTATTGAATATGTGGAACGGTTAGAATAATGAGGGTGAGGGATTAGTGTTAACAGTAAGGATAAAACAACAGCAGTAACTACCGCTAGGACTAACAACCTTGAGGTGCTAAGTTCAGAGATGCAGCAGACTGACTGGTGCCTTAGCCACATCAACCTTTAGGCCTATGGATGTGTTATCAAAAAGAATGCTGAAACACTTTAGCTAGAGTAACTCTATTACTGTATTGACACATATTCATGTACAATAATTAAAAAGAAAGCATAGGGTTATGACTATAACTATGAAAAAAAAATTTTAATTGTAGCAGACAGTTGTCTTGCTGGTCTCATGGAAACAAAATAATTTCCAAACACTAAAAATAATATTTTGAATAACATTATATAAACTTTTTTGTATTTTACAATCTACATATGAAAATGAACCCAGACAGTTATAATATGCATAATTTTTTTGAAAGTCTGATTCCAATGTTGAGTATTATATTCTGCATAAATTATCATTTACTATAAAGTTACTATAACAATAAAAATGCTAATTTACCCAGATTGTGAAACTGGTTAAATCTGTAAGTTATATTTTTAAATGGTTAAACCAGTTTTTGCATAAGTTTGAATCAAATCCGGCCAAAATTGTAAACACAAGATTGCAAACACATACACACACACACAAACAAACCACTTATATATTTATATTGCATAAAAATACTGTTTGTTCTTACATTCGCATATGAAAGAAAGAAAATTTGCTCATTCGTGTAACCTTTAAAGCCTGGTAAAGTTTGTTCATTTCCGTGAGTTTTTACTAAGTTACGATATCCTAAGAATGCAGCAAGAAGACCACCGTTGTCTGCTAAATTTTCAGCCAGAGTGAGATTCCCATCAACCTGGAATCAGGTACAATTATGTGGTAGGGAAATAAATTTTCTGACATACCATTTAACAAAATAAATGATGCAAAAACACAAAACTCTCTCATCAAAGAAAACTAAAAATCTCCTTACTTTTCAAAACCAATTTGTGAAATTCTGGTCAAATATTAAAAAAATTCGTCAGACATTTATTATTACTTTTTTTAACAGATTTATATTTACTAGGGAAAGACTTCGTGTTAGATTGTAACTTTATGGTTCAAATGCTTGCCGCAGTTGTTCTCGAACAGTAGTTGTCATTTAAACGTCTGACAAAATGACAATTAGAACATAAAATTAGTGTAAATGAAAATAAACTCAAAAAAATATTGGAAGTTTTAAGGTTTATATATACAGGGTGTTTGAAAAATAACACCCTAATTTTATGTATAAATTTAATTATGAAATTAATGAAAAACTATATCAACAAGTACTTATAATGAAAGAGAATACCTTCAATTTTTTTTTATGTTAGTAAACTTCAACGTGGGATCCATTTGTTGCCCTACACATGTCGAGACGATATTCCACTTCTCACCAGGTAATCATCAACTTAGCAGGTGTAACTGTCTCAACTGCCGCGACAATTCTTTCCCATAAATGGTTGCTATCACGGATCTTTTTAGTGTAAACAACATTTTTTATGTGTCCCCAAAAGGAAAAGGTCAAGTGGGGTTTTAAGTCTGGGCTTTGTGGTGGCCAAAAGATTGGGCCAGCCCTGCCTATCCACTTTCCCGGAAAGCGAGTGTCAAGGTCCGTGCCCACACAGTTACTGTAATGAGGTAAGGCGTAATCTTTTTGGATTGCACAAGCCCTTTTTCCATGTCAATATCTTCCACTTGGGGAAAGACATACTCTATCAACATGTCACAGTATATGTCCCCGTTTATTGTTCCTTTTTCAAAAATGAAAGGACCAATCACATGATCTTCTATCAAACCGCACAAAACATTAAGTTTTGGAGAGTCACTTTGATGCTGAATACATGTGGTGACTCTGCCCCCAAATTCTGCAGTTATGATGATTAACTGTTCCACTCACAATGTATTTTTAGACAACTGTACATAAAAACCCCTGCAAAAGAGTTGTGCATAATTAACTACTGTAAAATGAAACACAATTGTAAAACACAACTATCTCGCTACTGTGATGGAAGCAAATTTCCAAAAAATAACAATATCAGATCACAAAAATGAAAATTTTAAACATTATAATTATTTTTTGAATGTTAAAAATCCTTGACTGCTGTAAGATTAATACTTTTCTGTCTAACTTTGTTTTTTAAATCTGTTTTCTCGATCTTAATTGGTATTAAAGTCTACACAAATTAACATTTAAAATTACATTGAAAATTGAATGGTGATGGCAAAATTAGAATTTGAAAAAGGATTGTAAAAAAGTGAATTTTCTGTTATTATAAGTGGTTGTCATTCTGAATTTGTTAAACAGATTTGCTGGATACAAAAAAGCTTTTACCAAAAATAACTTGTTTGCCAAAATTGTGACCGATAGAGTGCTTACATGTATAGCAGGTATAGATTAATTATTAAAGTGCAATCATTTACACCTAACAAACATTAATTTATACCTCTTAAACAATGGTATCTTGCATTTTAAAACAAAGTTACTCACCCATTCATCAATAATTTCTACGTAGTAATCACTGTATTTCTCGATGTAGCAAGTCAGTTTTTCTGTGAAGCTAGTTATTGAAGAATTTGTCCACCAATCTTTCATGTTTCCATTTTTGTCAAATTTTCTGCCTGAATAGAAATAACAAAACTTTTAAAAACTGCACATCTATTTGATTTGTTGATTTGTTTTAAAGCAAATAAAAATGATCAAAAATAGCTTGTGACATGGTTTAAGATTGTTATTGTGATATATTCTTAACATGAAAGATAGGATTAAATATATTTTTGTAATTTTTGATGAAAAGTATTAAATAAATGCACTTTTAGACCTTTGCTCTCACATGGCCACGGCTTAGTCTCAGTTAGCTAGAAATATTTAAAACATTGACAGTTCTTAGAGATTGGATGGCCAACCTGATTGGCCGCTCATGTTCCTCTATCAGCTCGAGCACTATAGCAATCATGCTGCACTAGCAGCTTGGAGTTGTTTTTCATTATAATCTGAAATTGCATAGTGTATCCAATCATTTTAGAAACCAAATTAAGAGCTTTTAGAAAACATTTTTTATTAGTATAAAAATGACAGAGAATATATATTTCATTAATAAAAGTTTTGATTCAGCTGTAAAAATATTATTACAGAACTTTTACAGCTAAACTAAAACATTTACAAATTTAATTTAAAAATGTAACATTATAATACACTTCATAAAGCATATACAGTAGAGTCCCACTTAACCAACCTTTGCTAATCTGACCTTTTTTTTAATCCGACCTAGCCTTAAAGAACAATATTTCAAGCAATTTAAAAGATTCGTATATGTGTCATACCTTTATGTCTACATGTCACTTACGCACCCAACTGATAACTTATATTTTCTTTAAAAGAAAAAGGGGTTTGTCCAACTTATACCTGCTCTGTATATTCATTTCAAATCTTTCAGTATCAGTTCAGATTCGTGGAAGAGTTGACGTTAAGAGTGCATTATGCTTTTGTGTGTTTTTATAAAGTACAGTTCACATTTTTTTTTTTTTTTTTTTTTCCTGTTTTCTAATAAAAGGTGTTGTGATGTCTTCTAAAAAGAAAAAGAAGACTGTGTGAGATGTAACGGCGAGAAAACATCAAAACAGGGCAAAAAACTATTACAAATTTTTTCCGTCAAGTTTGATGATTTGACGTACTGCTCTTTACTACTGTGATGAGATTTGGTGTGCTATTTTACATTTTAGTAGAATATATTTAGTAATAATATTCTAAATTATAGAATAAGTTTGTTAATGTAATAAATTCAATTCAATACTTTTAAACATTTTTTTGTTAAAATTTTCTTTTTAAAATGTTTTTTTCGTTCTCTGTGTAATCCAACTTTTCGCTAATTCGACCTGGCCACGCCAAGTTTAGGTCAGATTAGCGAGACTCTTCTGTATTTTTTGTTTTACTTTTATGTATATTAAGTACTTTATACATATGCATATTTAATATTTAATACTGTTTTGTAATATTGACTACTTAGAAAATACATGACTAAATTAACACTAGAAAGTCAAATACACCCGACACAGTACAGTCGAATTTGCTTTGTTCTGACAATACACAAAATAGAGACAAGGCGTGAATCATTTAGTTGAAAAGTTTTCTGATAGGTTGCAGCACAAGCAGAAAAACAAACAAACAACTAAATTGGACAACAACAATGGAATTGGTTAAATAAATAAATAAATTAATTAATATAAAAGAATGCATTTTGTTTGGCCAGTCCTGCTGGCCATCCGATCTGAGAGGAACATAACTTGTGCAAAATTCTGGCCTGCCAAGGAAGTGACTATGGTCATGTTCACTGGTCCACTGAACTCAAGAATATATATTAAAACTGTACCTGAGTGCAAAGGGTTAATACTACAGAAAAATAGGGTTACAGTAGGAATTTTAAAGTATTTTTGCTACTTTTTGTCACTTGTTGTAAGAAATTTTTGTGGGGAAAAATAGAAGGTAATTAATAACTTTTTATAAATGCATCAACCTCTATGCTCACAGCCAACATTACACTTGCTTTTTATACTTTAAAAAAGTATTTTAATATTAACACTTTGAGGACTATGAATGACCACCTGTGAAAAGTCAACGATCTTTTCCTGTGTACAGAATCTTAGTGCCGACACCTTATTACAGAATATGAAAGTCCTGTGGATGGCTTAGTGTGTTTGTCCATAGACTAGAGATATTTTATCTCTTATTAAAGTTTGAGGGTCGTTCGAAAAGTACAAAATGTTTATTTTTCTCTAAACATTTTTTATTAAGATAATGAAACAAAACTTATTTTACAACACCTTAACTATTTTCCTACATAGTTGCCATTCAAATTTAAACTTTTGTCATAGCGTTTCACCTGATTTTCTATGCCTTCTGTATACTCAGTTGCTGTAAAGTTGTTGAACCATTCACTAACACTCTCTGTTTGTTGTCACTTCCATAGTGGTCCCCCCAAAAACCTTCAATTTGAGAAAAAGATAGTATAATGGGAAGAAGTCCAGAATGTAAAGCAGATGTTCAGAAACTTCCCACTTACACTGCTGAAGCAAGTTCATTGTCAACACAGTAGTAAAATGGCACAGTGTATTTTGTAAAGGTCTGACAGTGTGCTGCCTCTATGGTCTCTCTTGAGGCATGTAGTCCAAGAGGACACACTTTTGATCCCAAAACACTGTAGCCATAATCTTGGTAATCAGAATTTTTTGGATTTTTGGTTTTGTTAGGGCTCGAGAATGATTTCATTCCATTGACTGGAACTCACATTACCATAAACCTCAGTTATCTGTCTGTAAATTTTGAAAAGGGCAGATTTTTTTGAATTCAAAAACCATATTACACTACAAACATCACACTTGGCAGGATTGTTTATTTTAGAAAATTTTAAAGTTGTACAAATAAACAGTAAATGACTGTAGTAATGCAGTGGCTCACTGTTAGCATCAAACTGGTGCTTAAATTTCTAAACTTCCCAAAATAGACGTAATTTTGTGAAGTGATTCTATCATGCCGGAAAGAATATATATTTATAAACCACATTTAATACAATCAAAATAATAATGAAAAAGTTTACTTAATTTTTTCTATAAGTAAAATTACGTTTAAAAAAATATTTAAAAATTTACCATTTACATCAAAGCATGGACCAACTCATGTCCAAGAATCGCTCCTATAGCACCATAGTCCAAGGCACTGTGAACATATTGCATTAAGTAAGCCACATAGTGTTTTAAAGAAACAGTAAATAAAATAAATAAAAATAAAAACAGTATATAAAATTAAAATATACTAGTAATAACTATATGTAACATGTCACTGATAGTCAACTATAGTATGTCATTGATAAAACAAATTTGATAGAACAAAATTAACTTTAAAATTGATGTGACTCACTATTAAGAAAACCTTTACTTGAAACATAAATTAAATTTAATGTAAATTAAAAGAACAATTAAATAGAATAAATGGTTTTCTACCATTAGTTCTATTGTTCTAATTTATTCTAATTATTCTTAATTAAATTAAAAATTGCATAGTGCTCACCTCAGTCCTAAATTGAAAAAAGGAAATCGAAGAATACCAGCTGGAATGGCTGTAAAATAATAATATTTCTGTTATTTGCGAAAATAGTTCGGCAAGCTTAATCTAAGTAAACTTCCATCTGTATTAGTATGGATAGTGTATGAATCTCCAATATTTATTTACTGGTTTAGGATCATAAAGGGCTAGAACCACCAGCCTATTTAGCAATCAATTTTGCAATTCATTAAAACTGAATTCCTTGATAATTACAAGGTGTGTTCAGAAAGTAATGAGAATTTTAATTTTTTGAACAAAATATTTATTTATTCTTCTACACTGATGTTGTCACCTTCAAAATAGTCCCCATTGGAGATTATGCACTTGTGCCAGCACTTCTTCCAATTCTTGAAACACTTCTCAAACTCTATCTTTGAGATAGCCTTTAGTTCTTTCAGCGATGCACTTTTAATGTCATCTACGGCTGTAAAACGACGACCCTTTAAGGTTCTCTTAATTTTTTGAAATAGGAAAAGGTCACAATAAGCCATGTCTGGCGAATATGGAGGCTGGGGCATCGTTACAGTACTGTTTTTGGCCAAAAATTCATGAACAAGCAATGAAGTGTGAGCTGGTGCATTATCGTGGTGCAAAAGCCATGAATTGTTTTTCCACAGATCAGGGCGTTTTTTTCGGATTGCTTCATGCAAACGGCGTTGAACTTGTAGGTAGTACTCCTTACTGACCGTTTCACCTGGTGGCAGGAATTCATGATGCACTATGCCATTAATATTGAAGAACGTAGTGAGCATAACCTTCACGTTCAACCGCACTTGTTGAGCCTTTTTCGGTCTTGGCGAGCCAGAATGCCTCCACTGGGTTGATTGAGCCTTAGTTTCAACGTCATATCTGTCAACCCATATTTCGTTACCTGTTATAATATGTTTCAGTAATTCTGCATCATCGTCACTGACTTCATTTAGTGACTCCTGAGCAACTTTCCTTCGCCGCTGTTTTTGTTCAAAATTCAACAATTTTGGAACGAATTTTGCTGCCATGCGTTTCATACACAAAACATTGGAAACATTGTCATGACATGATCCAATCGATATGCCAACATCATCAGCGACTTCCCTAATTGTGTTTCGGAGATTGTTCATAACCATTTCTTTCACTTTTTCCACGTTTTCATCAGTTGTTGATGTGCTGGGGCGTCCAGGGCGTTTGTCATCTTCAACGTCTTCACGGCCTTCTTGGAAACACTTATACCACTCATAAACTCTTGCTTTCCTCATAGCAGACTCACCATAGGCCTTTGTTAACATTTCACACACTTTGTTACACTTTATTCCATTTTTTACGCAAAATTTGATACAAATTCTTTGATCCATTTCTTTTAACAACCGAAAATCGCCGAGCTCATAAAAACACATCTAACCTTAGTGGCTGTCACAGACAAAGTCAACAATGAAAACAGCTGAATGTTTTATTATACTTCAAGGGCATGTATACTAACATTATAAAAAAAAGTTTGACAATCAGACTCTCCAAGCCCGCGAAATTTAAAAATTCTCGTTACTTTCTGAACACACCTTGTATAATTAGGCTACATAGCAACTTTTAAAATTTTTAAAATGTTATTGAACAATGTATATAATATTTTTTTTGTTTTTTACTTTATATTAAAATTATTTAAAATGTTCGTAAAATCCACAAATTATTGCAGAAACTCTCCAATTTAAATTTAAATCATAAAGGAAAATGCTTGTTCCATAATCAATTTCCTAATTACTTAAATGTTGGGCGTTACTAAAAGATAGATGTTAGGTTAGGTTAGAAGGGTAAGTAAAAATAAGTGATATGTAGTCTATTAGTAAAGTAAGTTTGTTACTGAAAACTAGTTGTTACATAGCCTATTACAAGGGTAATGATGTTACTGAAAGTTATATATTGTATAGGTAGGCTATTAATTAGAAAGTAGCCTATTAGTTAGTATTTTATTGAGAGTCAAATGTTATATTGCCTACAAAAAGAGTACGGTTTTTACTAACATACAGGTGGTTGAAACACAAAGACCCTCAATTTTAGTTATTAATAAAATATGTAAAATTACCAATTTAATATTTTTTGAAATTTGAAACCAGTCATACTTACTGATGGAGTTTTCTTGAGGGTCATACAAAGCGTTCACCTCCAAAGCATTAAAGTCTGATCTAAAAAATCAAATGTATGTACAGCATATAATAAAATAATCAAGTTAATATGAATTATTATTCACCTGCAATGTATTAGCTAGTAGAGTCAGCTACAGATAATTTGAATATTTTTAGTATGAATTTACTGCATAATTCAAGGAATAATTAAACAGACATAAAGTTAAAATATTGTTAAAAATCTGAAGAGTCCTTTTCAATAAGTCTTAACAAAAACATGTTTTAAAGACTCAAACGTTTTTCTAATGCAGTAAGTAATATAAGTATAATTTTTTAGCCAATAAAATAAAATACAATATTTTCAAAAATTTCCATTAGTTTAGCACATTTTTAAAGTACTTTAAAATTACTAGATATTAAACTGTAATCATTTTAATTTTATTTTGTTGAAGAACTATCTATTTACAAAAGTTTTCAAATTTGTTTAAAAAATGTCAACATTAAGTATGAGTATATAATTTAATATTAAAGGTCTATCAAACTTTAATCCTTAAGTTGTTATCCTTAAGTGGTTTTATTTGCTGTTTATCATTATAGAAAATTCTTACAGCATAAAATTGTAATAATTTAAGTGATTAAGACATTCATTAAAGAATATTGGATTGTGCCTTAAGTTAAGCTTGTATCCAAACTTCAGGAAAACTTATCACAAGGAAGTGACACAAAAAATAATTTTAAAATCTGGTCAAAACAGACAACGAGGTTAGGTTCACAAATAAGAATTTAAGTTTTGAAAAATGTAATTTCATTTAGCTAAAAGCTATTGAATTAAAAATTCAATAATAATTAATAATTAATTAATAATTCAATAGTAAATTAAAAAATTCATATTAATATTTTGTTAAACTATTAATTTTTTTAAGATATATCTGTTCTATAAATATTATTTATGAACCTATTTTGATAAAAATATTTATATCAGCAAAGGGTTTACATCAAATGCCCATGTATTTTTTCCCTAAGAATATTAGTAAAAACTAAAAATAAAAACATCATCTTAATGTTTAGTCTATTCATTTAGAAAAAGTGGTAAAATCAAGAAAATTTTCAACAAAACATCTTCAACCTTGCTCTGTATTTAGATTACGGTTGTTTGCCATTCAAATTTAGTCAGTAGTTCATACGAAAATAGTACTTACGTATTTCAGAAAGGTACACACTTTTGGACAGGTTTAAGAATCATTAATCTGGTATTCAAAAGTTCTAACTTGCTGCCAGAACATAAGCTTTGAGTCCTTGTTCATTTTTAAATAGTGCATTGTTAAAAAGTTAAAAACATTATTATTATTTTTATAACTTCATAATAATAATAATTATTATAACTTTTATAAACAATAAGTTTAAAAATTATTTTTTTAACTACAAAAAATACAAAATTATCTGCTTGGAAAAGTTTCATTATACTATTTCATATTTCTTTTTTTTTCATGTCAGGTAGGAAATATTTTTCATTTTATACTATAATTGCCAAAAAGGTAATTAATTATTTACTATTGGTAGATAGATGCAGCGCAAAGCTGAAGATTGTTGGTGACTACAATATTCTAGCTACAATTTTAACATGCAAGTACCTAATGGTTTTAAATTATTCAATATTACAAATACTTGTTTACGTGTTATAGTGGTTGATGTTATCCAAATCAGCCAACGTGATGTTCATGCCCAACTCTAAAATGCCCAACATGTTCTCCAGATGCGTAGTTTCACTAACATTTAGCTGCAACATAATGTTTTTTACTATACAAATTAAAGTTCAATAGAGTCATAAAAACTATGGCTGCCTGTACATTGCAGTGTAGGAACTTATAACATATGAAAATAAGAACTGCCAATATTCAATTAGCTCTGTAAAAGGGGAAGTACACTTGGAGGCAGAAAAGGGTGTAAACAGACAGGCGGTGAATTTTTCTACTGCAAGAGCAAGAAGATAGAGGAGAGGTTATCTCTTCTGTAAGAGCTGGAAAAAGGGTTTTAGGATGGTTTCAAGACTGAAGCAGTCTGTAAAAAAAAAATAATGATTGAACTACGCTTTTAATTTAGCGCTTTCATTGTTTTTATAAAATTAATTCCAGGCTTTAAACCATTTTTTTAAACAGCAAACATTTGCCAATAAGACCATCACTGAAACTTGTAACAACTCCAAATTTTAATGTATTAATTGCTACAAAAACCTTTTTAGAAACACAGGTCTAGTTTACATTACTGAATGCCCCATTTATATTTTGGGTCTTTCCCCTGACACATTTTTCAAGTAGTGATAGATTAGTCAGATCTTGATAGATTAGCCAGGTAGAGATATTTACAATAGAGATATTTTAATCATTGTTGTTTCATTTTAAAGCTAAAACCTTATATTATAACAATATGAAATTAAAAAAAAATGGACATTTTTTCACATTTTTGCCCAAGTGGTCCCCTTAATAAGCCTCATAAGCCATTGATTATTGAATTATTAATGTTTAGTTAATATAAAAACTTATTGTATACCATGTGTATTGTTTACTGCTTCATACTTTTTAAAATTTATTTTTGTAAACAAATTTCAGAGCTAAAATATGTGATTATATTTAATTATATGATTATATTTAAATAAAACATATTTGTTAAATCGTATGTTGGTATTAAAAGGGTTACATATATGGTATAATTAAATAATATCTACATTTAATAACTTACATGATCGTAATATTCATCAATAGCTCCCTTTTCCAGAAACCAATCGGGGAAACCAATGTTCCTTTTAATAGATCTAGCTTTGTCTTTAATAGCAATCTTAGTTTTTTGATCAATCCACTTTGACTTTTCGACGGTTTCTATAAATGCTTCTTGAACATCATTTACCATTTCATTCACCTTGAAAAATAAAATGTAAGTGTTTTTGTATGTATTTCATGTTTCCAAAACAAAGGTTTAAGAAGGAAAGCCTGTGTGTTTTCTACACTGCACTTATTTAAATTATTTTTCATAATTTACATATTTATGAAACATATATGTAGCCTAATTTACAAAGATTCAATTCAAAAAAATTAAGGAAACTAACCATAAATTAAACCTAGGTCTTCTCTTTTAGTCTTAAAGATTCATTAAAGATTCAAGACATTAAGACATTAACTAAGAATCTAACCCAAATCTATTATTCAATAAGCCAATGCTTGATTAATTTCTCTAACCTGTTAGGCTACATGATCAAATTAACTGAAGCTTATTCCCTATATAAAGCTTTTAAAGTGGATGCTTCAGAGACTTATGTAAACAATTCAAGTTGAAACTATTCAATTTGTTACATGTATCAAGACTGATAAAATGTTAGTAATTGATATAAAGGTGCCTTATATCAAAAGCATGAAAACGAACATTTAAGAGCATGTTTCGTAACAAGTCTTGGGCTTATAAATGCTTGTTAGTTAATATGAACATGCAAAGTACTGTAACATCTCAAAAATTTGTTAGCAAACAATGTTTTGTTTGGGTACTTGATCAGACAATATTTGATTAAAATCTTTAATGTTGATTTTCACAAAATCTAATCTTGTTCATTTCTAATCGATTTTTTATCACACTTGTACATATAGTGAGACAGTAGTGTTTAATAAAAAGAACATACTTTCACTTTTGTCGTGTGAAGGAATTCTTCGTTAGCTACAGAATATCCGACTGCAGTCGTCAATAATTCCCAAACTACAGATGTACACTGAAGTGACCTAACATACAACAAACATCATATATTACAAAGTAAAATTAACAACAGTGTTAAAGCAATTTAAAACAAAAAAATACAGGATGTTCAAAAAGTCATGTAACCTTATGGGTAAATAAAAAAGTTACTTTATTCTATGAGTTAGTTCTAAAAACTGTTAAAAATGGGCTCCATTATGTGATCTGCATAAATGAATACAATGCTGCATGTTCTTAAAATAAATCATGGGACTGAATAGGCACAACCCTCTTTTTGAAATCACTTGTCCATGAAAACATTGTTCAAAGAAAGTCACAGTGTTGCCTTTATGAGCCCTAGCATTGTCCTGCTGAAACCAAGTATACTGTAGTTGGTTTGCAGGGATGGTATTCATGAACTGTTGCACAATCTGAAGATAGTTTTTATTGTTTATTGTACCATGAAAAAATGTTGCAGATGTGTCGAATGTTGAAGATTTGACTTGGTGACATTGCACACCATACACTTAATTTTCGTGAGTACAAGGAGCACTCGTGTACTCGATATGGATTATTTGTAGCTCCAATGTGATAATTCTGTAAATTTACATATCAAGATGAAACTAGGCTTTGACTGAACAGAAACAATCACTGAGCTTAGAAAAATGCTTGTTGATGCAATTCAACATGAGCTTTCAGCAGTTTCCTGTATATTCCACTTACACTGCATGCAGTAGATGTCTGGCCAAGAGATTGCAGCCATTTGACATAAAACATTAATGTTTCCCACTTTTGATGCTTATATGAACTTTTTTAAAACTGATTTGGTGGAAAACTACCATCAAAACTAATAATTAAATATTTTTAATTTAATTGGGAGACTATGGCCAAAGCCCTTGTAGACAACCACTTCTGACCATTTGTTGTCACAGTGGTTGGGTGACCATTTCACACTTTCTTCTGTGTTAAAACATTCCCAATACAATAGAATTTTTCAAAAAACAGCTAACAATA
Source organism: Callitettix versicolor (assembly GCA_022606455.1). Lineage (NCBI taxonomy): Eukaryota > Metazoa > Arthropoda > Insecta > Hemiptera > Cercopidae > Callitettix > Callitettix versicolor. The sequence goes on along the minus strand of CM040185.1, from coordinate 80,362,050 downwards.
CAACTTTACTGGGCAGCGGCTTTGAAAATTACCTGAAAATTATCAGTTTTGTTAAACTTGGATCACAGGAACAACCAATTCCTTATGAGTGAAATAACTTTTTCTTCTGTAGTATGAATTATTTTAGTATAAGTCAAACTAGAATATAAATATAAACACTTTTAAGTGGAAATAATCAGCTGATTGAGAACATAACCACAGCTGTCTGAATTTCAATACTCTTTATTCTGGCACATATGGTACTTGTAATAGTCAGCCTAAGGTCAAGTAGCCACCAACTGCTGAGCAGAGTTGCACTAAGCAGAGTGAACTATGCATTCAAAACCTAACCTATTGTAAGTGCGGTAACTCAAAGCGTAGCAGAGCTGAGGGAAATCAAGCAGCCTCTTCGGGCTCCACTCTGTGTAGCATTGACTTTAACTAGGCTCAGTTTTAAAACTGACTGATTATGCCACCACGCTGATTATGCCTCAGAACTAATTATTTCTCATTAATTAGGTTATTGTTCCCTAAGTTACGGTTTTTAAACATAGTAGTTTCCTAGATTTGTTTACAGTAAACATAAAGATTTCTAAGATACAAACACGATCTTTAAACTGATTGAACTCTGCCTCCAGGTGGTGTTCATCTTCATTCCACTCAGCTTCGCTCAGCTCCACTCAGCATTTAGTAGTCACCCAGCCAAATATAGCAAAATATGTTGATCAAATATCATAGGAAATATCCTATATTTAGTATATTTAAACATCCTTTTGTCTGAAAGGAAAATACATAGAATATCAAAATTAAAGGCTTTGCTTGTTAATGACAATAAAAAAAATCTGTAAAAAACTGCAAAATTCAATGAATTGCATAACACAGCCTTCTCCTAATAATCATATAAATACCATATGCAGCTTTCTTACTGATACGAAAGAAACAAATTTCCCAAAACTAACAACCTTGAACTACATCAATAAGCAAAAATCAGACAACATATAAAAACTGATTTTAATAATTACTTAGACAAGTTCCTCACCCAGCAAAAACTGTCCATCTACTTCAAAACCATGAACATTCAAAATAATTTGTAATTTTTTATTGTACACTTTTTTGAAAAAGAGATTTTCACTGGCTATCTCGCAGACATCGCAGATATGTTTTTAAACACCCAGGTGGTTGAATGTTTTTGTTTTTTGTGTGAATTATGTATTTAATGTCTTTTAATGTATGTATAACAACCTCTACTGGAGGAAAGATAAGAGAAACCTGAAGATGGGATTACGGTTCCAAAATGCATCGTAAAGGGATCGACACGGCAGTCACAGGTATTTCTTATTTATTAACCTATAATTTATTTAATAACAGATTTAAGACTGATCTAGTTATAACATTAATAATGATTACCTGGATGTTGAAGCAGTTTCTCCAATATTTTTCTCAATAAAGTCAGTACGTATATCTCGCATGTAGTTTGTTGTATGCGTTCCTAGCATATATACTATTTCCCACCATATTGTAAGCACTAGAGAAATTTAAAATGACAGATTTGTAAAAACTTGCATTCCATAAAATAATTATTTTAATTTAAATACTTTTATTTATTGCTCATAATAATTCATAAAAACTATGCAAATAATATTTTACAAAATACTGGTAATATTAAGTGTAATTTAACTGTACAATTTAAATGTTACAAAGTTAAGTGCAATGAATTAAAAACAAAATCAATGAATAAATAAAAGTAGCGTTTAGGGGTGAGTGAGTGAGAGGGAAGACATGAGACAGATTTCAAAAGTGGATAATGATGCATTTAGAAGTATTATATAAAACAATAGTAGATAAACCAAATGTCAGCTCACAATAAATAAACTATAGTACTGATAAGTGGTGGAATTTTTAAATAGATAATACTAAATTTCCATGACCATTTTGAAGACTGTCCTTATATTCAACAGTGATAAAAATAAGAAACGTCACAAAAAATTTAAGTAATATTTAGTAAAGTGAACACATCTTTTAAAAATCAGTTGACTTATTCAAACTAAACTAAATAAAATAAACTCATTTGAACATCATAAATAAATAAGTCAATGTTTGTTCTAATTTGTTTTCAGTTAGTAGTGCTTAATGTCAACACTTTATTTTTATTTAACATAATTATTTTAGTCAATATATAAGCGTTAGGACATGGTGGTCGATAATCTAAAACATCTGACAGTCTGCTGTGTGTTTGAACTATGCATCTGAATGTTCTTAATTCCATCTGCAGTTACTTCTGTTGTTTTGCCCTTATCATTAACACTGATCAATCTTCCTCATTAGTCTAAAAAAAAATTGTAGATTTGAAATTAAATAAGATTTCCAAATATGTTTTGCTTAGCTTATCACAATAACCGTTCAATTTGTAAACAAAAGTTCTGATAAAAACATTAAAATAATATATAATATAATTGTGTTCAGATAATATAAATATCTTGGGGAATGGATCAGCTGGAACGCCCTAGAGAAAAAAGCTATGGAATCTAGGAGAAATAAAGTTGAATTAGCCTTCCAACTTACCAAGGACACATACAACAAGAAGTCGCTCTCCTGGAATACAAAGATAAGGCATTATCATATGGTAATTAAACCAGAAGCCTTATATGCAGCTGAAACATTATCTCTCACAACCCAAGGCCCACTTGAAAGGCTGGAGATTAAAGAAAGAAAAATATTATGAAAAATCTTAGGCCCCAAATTCTGTAACAACCAATTACTCCACATCAGTAATGAAACTCTTTACCAAAAAACTGAAACACTATCAGACACAATAAGAAAAATGAGAATTGATTTTTATGGGCACATCCTCCGAATGGACAAAAATAGACTAACCAAAAAAATATTTGATTACTTTCACAATAGAAGAGCCAAACCACTTTGGTTTAGAGAAACAGAGAAAGACATAACAGAACTACAAATCACTGACATGGACAAAACAGCCAAAACAATAACCAAGGACAAGAAGCAACGGTTCCAAGGCAAAGTCAAATCCAAGCAAACAATCCAAATCTCTGATGAAGAAAGAAAAGCAAGATCACAACGAATGAAGCAATACTGGGCTACGAGGAAGGCACAGAACATTAAAAAGTGATTGATTTAGTGTACCCTAAAGTTGGGTGAAACAAATAAAGAGATAATTGTGTTCAGAATTTTGTAATATTGGTTATAAAGCTAAGGTAATTTGTACCACTAAACAAGTTTTATTCTGCCTAATAACACAAAATTACCAACATTCAAAAAATTGTTCATCAGTTTTTGAGGGTGGAAACAATTTGAAAAAACAAATTTAGGGAAAGATTAACCATAATAATTATCATTATGAAGCCTACAACAATTCTTAAACTGTATGAGTCACATGGTGAAGCTAAATAACTAACAGTACTGACATGTGTCATCCCAACAAGAATTATGGATGAAAAGGGTATTAAAGGAAATGGAGTTTACTGGACTTCATTTTCAGGTTATTTTTAAACAGGCAAATATCAATATAATTTTTATTCAGAATTAGAAGAACTGTTATCAGTGTTATGAACTATCCTCATAACTTTTAAAAATAAATGGATATTGTTAATAATCTAGCAAACACTTCTAAATAATAGGTTTTGCCTAAATAAATATTTATTACTATTTCCCCAAATTGTTTTATTATTTTATTTATCTTTTGTGATCATTAAAAAAAAACTTACATATAGTAGTAACTGGGGTCCTTGCTAGCAACCTGGACATGGCTTTTATGTAGTCTATGTCATAAACAGCTACTCTTGTTTCATCATTTATAGAATTTATTTCTATCCCTAAAAAAAACGTGCGCAAATATCTTCTCCAAAAAACCTGAAAAAATTTAACCTCAAATAAAATAAATGGTGGGAAAAGTTCATTTACTTGAGTGTATTAATACACAACTAAAACTTAATGTTTTGTCTTCAAAAATAAATTTAGGCTAGGCTAACCAAATGACAATGTTTTATGTTTTGTAGATTTTAAATTTAAATAAGATTTTCAGATGTGTTCCTGCCATCTTTGCAAATGGATTATACACAAATTCACTATGCATTGTATATAATGTTTGCATACACATAATAATTGAAATGAGCAAGGAAATAAACACATATAAAATTACCTTTGTTGGATATTTCACACTAAAGGCAGCATAGTCTGTTATATTTTGTAACTGACCAAGTGTCATAATTGTTGGAGCGACATCAAAACCAGCTGATGATGTGAAATTGTCTCCTGTCTGAAATAAAATAAAAAAATAATTTTAAATAGTAAGAGGCTTTAAATAATAAATTTTAAATAGTAAGAGGATTTTATTATTATTTTACCAATATATAAGAAGAACATCAACAAACTTATAAACAATACAAGATAATGAAAATTCATAATAATAATCGGTGCAGGAATTATGCACAAAATCTCTCACATTTAATTTAGATTATTTAAAAGGTTAGGTTAGGTTAAATGCAATCAATGAGTAAACATAACGTAATAAGAGCAACCAAAATTTGAGTTTTGACTCATGTAAAATTACAGATTGGAAAAATCAGAAACTATTGAAAAAGATAATTTGCTTAGTTTTAAAAAAATAGTTTTACAATTTTCTTAACATTTTAGTTATATAAAGAACTGAGGCTATTCAAGTTACTGAAAACTGTAAGTTTTAACTGACCTGGCGAAGCAAGGTTTCAACCATTCTGATCACTTCATTTCGACTTTTCCGCATTTGATTTGTGTGTTTGCTTGTTTGTTACTCAGTTTTGGCCAAACGTATTCACAAATTGCTTTGAAATTTGGTATAAAAATATCTTGTATAAAGCACATATGATGTATATAAAGGTATAACATTCCCATTTACTTCCATTTCAAGATAGCGACCTCTGATATAACAATGACAATTTACACAATTTAATCAAACATATTGGCTGGATATTTTGAAATTTTGCACAAGGGTATCTTGTATAAACCCCAAAAGATGTATGTGTAAGACGTTTTCTCATTCACTTCCATTTCAAGATGGTGGCCTCTGATTGATAATAACAAATGTACACTGTTTTAGTCAAATGCATTAACCGATTGTTTAGAAATTTTGTATGAAGTTACCTTGTATAATGTTTAAAAGACGATGTGTAAGATTTTTTCTTCTTCACTTCCCTTTCACAATGGCAAGCTCTGTTTCAACATTGAAAGTATAGTTGGTGGTTGTTTCCTGTAATATGCTGAACGGCAAAACCTATCATAATTTTGACTGCTTCTTGAAGAAAGAGTACAAAATTTCCAATAAAGTTGGTTCAGTAACATTTTTTCATAAATATTAACGGTCACTGGTTAAAGTAGTGGAAAAACTACAAGTGCTGTCTTGGAGTGTTCTGTATATTAATTAAGACTATACTGCATGATAAGCTCACACACTATTAGTTGGATTACAGAAGTGACACTTTAAAATTTGGTTAGTAACACTGCTCAAAGTCTCGTGTTCAGTATGACCAGCATTTGTGGATTATAATTGACTCTCCTGCCAAATGCAAAAATTCAAGTCAATTCTGTTATTAAATTTCATAAGGAAAAGTCTTTTGTGAGTCAAGGGTAACAGTGCTACCAACCTAATTGTGAAGTCAGTTAGTGGAATAACCATTTTGAATTATAAATGGGAATCAAGCGCAAGCTTACCAAATGGTGATAACAATTTATTTTTTTAAATATTTAGTGTAAATATAAAAATATAGTATTTTTTGCTTCAAGTAAATTTAGGAAATTTGAAGTGAAAGAAATTTTCAATTTGAGAGTAAATTGACAAAAAATTAACAAAATATGATTTTGAAAAATTAGATTGATGTTTGTTTTCTTATAAATAATTTCAGAAGTGTATTTTTTTTAAATTTGAATAATTGATTGTTTTTTGCAATATTTTTACTAAATTATTATGCTGTAATTATTATACCTGTAAAGTAAAATTATGCCTGTAAAGTAAGCATAAAGTTCTAAAAGAAATAATGTCTCATATGTATAGTGATTTACAATTACATTTACCTCAGTAAGAAGGATTTCAAATTCCATAATTTTATCAGCTGCAGCATTAACTGAACTGTTGTAGTCCTTCACAGAGAGGTTATTGTTTTGTAAAAAGTAATTCATTGCCAAGGTAACATAATCTTTCCAAATTCTGATTCCTCGTGTATCACCTTTCCTCAAGGTCCTACGCAGCATTTTTTCGACACGTTTCTCGTACTCTTTATGACTGTTCAATGAGAAATAATTAATAAACAAAAAAATTCTGTTATATTCAACCAAAAATAAAATTCATGTACCATGTTTTCTCTTCCTTTTTCATTTTAATTACGATGCTTTGTTTGAAAATACAACAAATTAATATAACTAGTTTTTAACAACATAACCTAAAACTTATTATAGCCTATCAGCTGTTCAACGAAATCAGCTGATCTTTACAAATTAATATAAAATATCAGATCTTTTAATATTATTTCCAAAATTTAATTAACGATTCATTTCATATGCTTAAATTGGTCAAACTTTTTTGTAGTTTCCATAGTGTAGTGGTTATCATGAGTACTTCACATTCACAAGGTCCCCAATTTGATCCCAGAAGGAAACATAGTAACTTTTATTTATAATTTATTTAATATGAGACTTGTGACATGCAAAATATATCAATATAAACATGTTCCTCAAAACCAGCCCTAAAACATGATACATGTTAAAAAATTATGTTTTAAAATTGTTTTTATCTGTATTTTTGGTACTTGTTTTTTGGTCTGAACCAGGATGATGTTTTTACAATAAATTTCAATGCTAAAATCATAAATTAAAACTGGAACTAAACTCCAGAGTCTCACTCTAGCACGATAACACACTCAGATTCTACTTCCAGTCTTTATGTAAACCACTATACAAATAACAGTGTTTGGTGGGTTAAATGTTTACTATATTTTTCTAGAAAGAGAGTTGAGAAATAGGGCGAATAACACAACTGCAGCCCTTATTAAAAGTAATGTTTTTCTCTAAAAATCTAGTGATCTGGAGGTAACCTCAGCAAAGCGCCTAGTGAAAGGTTAACTAGAGGATATGACATACCCTCAACCTTTTCCTCCATTTGACCATCGTATATTCGCCTAATAGAAGAACAGCAGGTCTTTTATGTTCAAGTGTGTTGTGCTGTTTTTGCTTTTGCTGATATTTGATATTATAAAGGCCTATACAGATACAAGTTAAATTATATTATTTTTTTAGTTTGTTTAAGGAGTTAGTGAGTGTTAGGAAGACTAGGCCAAACTGACGTGTCTGACAAACAGTCGCTAAAATGTATTTTCAATTAGATCATGTACGTAACACAAGTCAATATTCAATCATGTGTATCAATGTAAACTGAGCTTAGTTCAACTTTCTTTAGAATTGTGACTGAAAAACTGCAAGTAGATTTAAACTAGGTTTAGACTATACTTGGATAACTAACCACCAAGTGTTTCATTTTCATTTTAAAATTTGTTGTTTTCCCTAACTGTCTTATGAGATTGCCCACTAAACTATTATACTCACCTAGGTATTGGGCTTTTATCACTCGGAACTCCTACAGTTATTAAATTTTCAGTTCTGTTTAATATGTTTGGAGAAACAGACACAGCAAAAAAGAGTCTCTTACTCGCCAAACGGTTAATACGAGCTAAGGTTTCTATTACAGAGGTCCTACTGTTACTAAGCGGAGGAACTGACGATAGGCCAACTCTTAACAATAATTTATTTAACGGACCTAATCCTTTCTTCTCCAGAGTATCTGCAAGAGAAAACAATGTTTAAGTAATAAGAACCTTGTAAGAAACACTTTAAACAAAAACTTAAAAATATATTATGCAAAAACAATACAAAAATTTTCTTAATGCATTTAATTCTTCATAAAATTCTGGTTTGGAAGCTATCAACAAAAAATAAAAACAGAAAATCAGCATTACATCTTAAAATTTAATCACCAGATTTTGGCTCAAATTTTGGTAACATATGTAGACTAATAACTCAAACATCATCAATCAATTAAGAAAAGCAACACAGATTTCCAGATTAATATTTTCACAACTTTGCACCCCTTCTCAGTTTTTGACTTACCAAGGTCCAACAATATCCCACATGGGCCCGTGAGTATGGATTTGACAATCTTGAGGTACACTAGGTGAATCTAACCTTTCTTCATCTATCTGTTCTAAGACCTCTTCACCCCAAGCCAAGGTATAACAGCTAAGAGAAAGCTTAGCTTATGTAACTCTAGATACCAGGCCAATTCAAATTTTAATCTAGCCTTACCTATGAATGTGGGGTGTTTTGTAGGTGGACATTTTTTCCCTTATCTATTAGTGGGATTTGGATGGCTACAGCAATCCTTCAACACCCAGAAAACCTTGAGAAAATAAAAGTGGGTCTGAGGAGTGAAAATAGTATGGAAGGGGAAGAAACTGGATCTGAATCTAACACCACTGAACCTGCAACCAGAACTGCAGGGGTTGCTAGGATTGCTATCCAATCTGCGATGGAAGAAGTTAGAGATAGGGTTAAATATCTCAAATCAGACCGAATTTTGTAGATTTCTACCAGGAGTGCAAAAGCGCAAATTGAGAAGAGAGGAAGTGGAAGCAAAGGGGTTTCTAATTAAAACTAGAAACAAAAAACTTCCTAAAGATCAAACCTTGGATATGAGAAGCCCTTATAGGGCTGCAATGACAGCGCTGATAAAAACTTACTTCAAGACTGAAAGGATGTCAGTCAACAAAAAAAAGACCTGGCAAAAGGTAAATCAGGAAAACCATGGAACTCATTAAAGAGTTTTGTGGTCTGTAGGTGCACATGAACAGGATTGTAATGTACCACTGAGAAACCATGTGTGATTATATAGGAAGGAAACTGTAGGCCACATAATCAATGATTTTGAGGCTCTTACAAGCAGAAGTTTGGCTTCAAGGACCCTGAGGACCTCCAGCAGAATGAGCTAGTCCATGGGTTACTAAAACTCATTGAGGGCACCAGTGACCTTGATTGACAGCAGCAACAAACTCCATAACTTGAAAAAATTAATCTAATCGAATCCTTAGCTCCCACTGTCAAAATCAAAAGTCAAGTTCTGATTCATCCCATGCATACTCAGTGTTAGGCAGTACCTAGACTAATATCAAAATGTACATTTATGTAATGTTGTTTTTTGAAATTAGTTTCCATGATGTATGTTGCTTGTTTTTTGTTGTGCTATCTTGTTTGATGTAATTGGCTGATACAAATTATAATTAATTATAAAAAAACATTAAAAAATATAGCCTACCTATATCTATACATGCCCTGTACATCTCTCTCGCTTGATGAATTGCTTTTGGTTCACTGTCTGTATCATTTTCTTCCAAAAATGCTGAAACAATCAAATGTTTCTAAAATAGCTGGTCTATCTAATCCTAAAAATGCGCAATATAAATTTATGTATTACGAACCTCTGACATCTCTTGTAATCAGTGATCCTCGATCAGTAAACCAATCAATACTGAAAGACGTGTCTGGAATTGGATGGTCCTTATGCCAATTGCCGCAAGAGTACTGATAGAAATCATCACAAGGATCTGCTGTAATGTCCATTGATTGAAGTAGATTGGAAGCTGTAAGGAAAAATTATATCTAAAAGTCAAAATTCATATATATATATATATATATATATATATATATATATATATATATATATATATATATATATATTAGTAAAACTGACTTATTCATGCAACTAGTATAATGGTCTTTAAAACCTATAATTTGTATGTTTAGTAATCCTTTGTGCTTGGATTTTTTTACAACTTTGTTTTAAAGTTAGTTGTATTTAACATGAAAGCATTAATTCACCATCAGACTTCAAGCTTGTTTATCTCTGCAACTTTCATTTTGCTTCAATACTTATTGCTAAGAGCTGATCTATGGTTATCTACAACTTATATTTTATTAATTTTTTCCTGTGAATGATTTCTGTACTGCCAACATTTTTAACAAGATCATAGTAATGTATTTAAAAAAAAAATTTGCTTTAAACTTTGTGCACTTGATTGGAATAGTTAAAAATTTCAGATTCTTTTATTAAAGTTTCAATTATAATTTTAATAATAAATTTTTTTTATAGTACAGCCACATAGTAAATGGCCTGCTCGAGAATTTCTCCTCCATGTAGGAGAATTCCCCTCCATCTCCCTCCAACAGTCCAATGATACAGAATCAGCAAATGAGTCTACAAACTGTTACTACTCAGCGATAATGAAGGAAAAGAGGGAGTTGTGGTAAGAGATTGGGGACTCGACCTCTCTCTCGCACATCTTCTCTCTGTTCTCTTAGCAGGCTGATTTATAGTTAATAGATTTCTAGTTAATTATAGATTTTTATTTTATTTTAGATGTAACAATGACTTTTAACTATCAATTTTTGTCCTATGACATGATCATATAATTTCAAAAGAAGAAATAAAAACTTGAATTACAAACTAAACCTGTTTGACCACCTGCATTGGCTAAACTTCACAAATTTGCTTGCATCATTTGCTCCTTTAATGCACTAATTTTGTTTTTTTTTCACTTAATATTTTTACATTAAGAGTGTTTGCTCTTACAGGTGGCACACTCTGTGACTGGAGCAGTCTAGCCTGCTTTAAAGCAGTACACATGAAACAGTAGTCAGCTGATCCATTCATGTTTACAGTTTATATTTCATATACAAATCTTTGTAAATATCAAAATACAAATATGTAAGAGTACTGAATTTTAGGTGTAAATCGCTGAAATGTACATTTCAACAGTTGATACTTATTTACAAAGATAAAAACCTTATTATAAGTGAGACCATTTAGATTATCCATTAGGAGCTCACCTGACTTGATACATTCTGCTGTAGTACAGATCCCTGCATCTGCTCGCATTGACTGTAAAACTGGAACAGAAAATAAATAGATGGTTAACAAATGTTCTCACATTCAATTAGTACTTGTAAAATGTCTGAACTACAGAACTCAACTTACCATTTCATTTAACAGATATGAAATAAGTAATACAAAACATGTCACAGAGTTTCTTTTGTGATGTTATGTTCCACAAATATTTCAGTTCTAAAGGTACAAATATTGTTAGCATTAATATTATGATTTCTCAAAATCAGATTTTGCTGAAATTTTGGTCATACTCTACACAAAGTTTTTATTCAAGTTGCTAAATCAAAGTTTTAAATAAAAGACATTTACACTTCAACAAAACATAGAAGAAAGAAAAACACGTTGATCAGTTTGAAACCTCGTTAAAAACACCAAAAATTGCCAACGAAAAAAATGACAAAATGTTATTTTATGGAACCTAACATAAGACAGTCCAGCAGTTCTATTCAACTGATTTGCTTACTTTTGTTAATAGGTATTTGTTGCTCAGATATAACATCAGGCACTTAAACTGTAATTTTTTCCTTAAGGCTTCGCCCCATTGGCTTTAAAAGTTCTCATGTTCCATGTTCTTTGTTCAAAGTTCTTATGTTAAACTTATGGAGAAGATTTTATTTCATCAGATGATTACTTAAAAATAAGTTCATTAACATAGATAGTTCACTGGATTCACCATAGAATGCAGCACATACAATAGTGAGAAAATTTTTCTTAACAGGTGTAATTTTTTTTTTTTTATTTTTTAAGGCGAAAAGCATACTGAGGCTATTATCGCCTTTCTAAATTTAAGTGTGAGTGTAAAGTGTTAAAGTCGTAAGTGTAAGTGTGTGTACCACGGTACCACAAGGGACGTCTAAACCCTCTCAATAGGTGTAGCTAGTCTAAACAGGTGCAGGGTAACAGGTGTAAATAAATTTATATTAAAATTCAACTCAAATTTAGTGTATTGAATATAAAATAAATCACACTTATACTTTTAAATAACATTACACAAACTAAAAACAAACCCAGCAGTAAGACTATGTTCAGTATAATGATCTGCCTTCCCTAGCTTCGTCAATTCTACTTTCGTTGACGCGTTTCGGAAAACCTCCATCTTCAAAACTATATCTGTACTCCAAGGTGGAGTATAGTGAGTATAGATATAGTTTTTGAAGATGGAGGTTCTCCGAAACGTGTCAATGAAAGAAGAATTGACGAAGCTAGGGAAGGCAGATCATTATACTGAATATAATGACAATAATCCTAGCAGAAAAGAAGAATATAAAAAGAATTCCAGAAGTAAGAGCTTACTTTTATCTGTTACTGCTAAACTCGTAACAGAAGGTTATGAGGACTAATTTCATCATGTCCTGGTCTGTAGATCAGAGTAAGATTTGAGAGATTATATATTCAGTTAATGAAAGTACTTACGCCACATTTCTAGTTATATATGAGACTGTATGTAAAGTATGTACAGACAAAAAACACACTAAGACTATGAAAAAAGCTTTTACTCAAATAATTCTATTGTATATAATCATAATGTTAAAAAAATGGTTTGTAAATTTATAAGATGTATTTATCATATGTATAAGAAAATTTAGATATAATTGTATGTAATTATATTGTTCAAAAAAACATTTATAAGTTTAAAAGTTGTTTTAAAAGTATTGTTTACATGATCATCAGTTCTACTTTGGTAGTGTATTACTTTATGGTCTTTGTAAAATCATGTTAGTTTTTTTGACATCTTTTTCATTTGCACAAGTACCACAAAACAGTTTCGCACTATAAGGCACAAAAAAATTTACGAAATTTCACTGTATTACATTAAATTTTAGTGGTGCACACCCCTTTAAAAAAATTTTAATCTTCAAAAATGCCTTCCCTTTACTCAGTGACTGAACTCATCCTGTCTTTAAAACTAGGCTTTATGACATCAGATCTTCTAGATGTTTCTACGAGCTTCCTATGCTCTGGCAAAGGAATATGGAAGCACTGCACTACATGCACTGAAGAGGCATCTCAAAAAGTGAAGGGACAGGATATGCATGTAGCACTGTAAAACGCTGCAGACTGGTAAATCCATTTACAGTTCCCATCAAAACAAAAAAACAGTTTTGACGAATGTCTGTCTGTGAAAATAATCCATTTTTTACAAAATATAAAAGTTTGCATTTCAGAATGAACATATTTTAGTGGAAAAACATACTTACAAAAATAAAGAAGTAGAATAAACGCTGTTAACAGGCCGAACAATAAAACAATCAACACCGGAATGAACAGTTTCAGTCTTTTGTGTTTAGACGGCTCATTTGATCTGTAATAATTAATAATAAATGATTACTACTGATTACTTTTTTAAATATAAAATTTGATTAAGTACTAGAAGAAACCTTAAACACTTTAAAAGAGTTATGTTTGACTTGTTGATTCAGCCTGAAGTGGAACTTAATGGGAAAATGTAAGGTTGAACATTTTCAAAATTTCACCTAATCAAAAATGTTTTTCAAAAATCATATTCATTTAATTAATGATTGTTTGTATGTGTGTTAAATTAAATGTCATCCACTTAACATCCACTTATTTTCAATTACAAAATAAGTCTAAATTCGTAGAACACAAAAACATGCATGCAATTTTTTTTTGTTCAAAAAATTAAAAAAATTATTGAATAAGAAATTCGGCTTTCGGTGATAAAAAATTACCATTTAATTGACTGATACAGAACTGTTGATATTAGTGAAAAAAACATGAACTTTAACTAAAACTAAAATTAACTAGTATCAAACATTTTATTTAGGGTATTTACTTAAACTATGGTTTTAAAATTTATCTCAACTTCAATGGTCAAAAACGCATTTTATACAAATGACAATAATTGTCAGAGAAGAAAAAATCAATTTCCCACTTGTTAAAATTATTTTATAGGGAAGAAGTTCACTTAATCAAATTAGTTAAAAGTTGATACAAATACCAAAACTCTAGATGTAATGTTAGAATTCCTTCCTTGAAACTTATTTTTTCCATTCCATCTACTCTATTCACATACTTGAACATTTATTAAATTTTTAACTGGGTTGTTTTTATTTTCAAAATGCACTTTTTCACTATTAGAGCTCGATGGTCAGGTTAAGGCATTGGTCAGTCTGCAGTGTCTCTGCACACCTTAAGATCGTGATTTCCTTAAGGCATTGGTCAGTCTGCAGCGTCTCTGCACACCTTAAGATCGTGATTTCCTTAAGGCATTGGTCAGTCTGCAGCGTCTCTGCACACCTTAAGATCGTGATTTCCTTAAGGCATTGGTCAGTCTGCAGCGACTCTGCACACCATAAGATCGTGATTTCCTTAAGGCACTGGTCAGTCTGCAGCGTCTCCGCACACCTTAAGATCGTGATTTCGAGACTTGCAGTTACTGCTGTAATCTTTACTTTTTCTGCTAAAACCTAACCCTCATTCTCATTAACCTAACTGGCACAAACTAAGGAGTTAAGCAAAGAGACATCACTTATTTTCGAACTGACTTTTTAAGAAGTCTCTTTATACTATCTTCACTCTTCTATCTATGTTCAAACTTTCAAAAACCTCATACTGATACAAATTGACAATATTATTACAATATTAATTAGCACTGTACATACATGACTCCTTTCTTTGAGATCTCTACCAACTGATGATCATCTGTGGTTCCACTCAGCATTGTTCTAACATTGTCAGCATCCTGATCTGGAAGAAACAATGGCAGCTTGCTTACTAAACCATTAATCAAAACTAATCAATTATTGTATGGAAATTGCGTGGGAAAATTATTTTATTTAGACTGGGTGGTCACCAAATGCAAAGTGTAGTTGCGCTGAGCGGAATGAACTACAAATTCAAAACCTAAATTATTGTTTTTAATGTAAGTGTAGTTACTGAGAGCATAGTGGAACCTTGCGATAGCACGTTGCTTTGATTTAGACTGGGTGGCCACCAAATGCAGAGTGTAGTTGCGCTGAACGGAACGAACTGCAAATTCAAAACCTAAATTATTGTTTTTAATGTAAGTGTAGTTAACGAGAGCATAGTGGAATCTTGCGATAGCACGTTGCTTTGATTTAGACTGGGTGGCCACCAAATGCAGAGTGTAGTTGCGCTGAGCGGAACGAACTACAAATTCAAAACCTAAATTATTGTTTTTAATGTAAGTGTAGCTACTGAGAGCATAGTGGAACTTTGCGATAGCACGTTGCTTTGATTTAGACTGGGTGGCCACCAAATGCAGAGTGTAGTTGCGCTGAGCGGAATGAACTACAAATTCAAAACCTAAATTATTGTTTTTAATGTAAGTGTAGTTAACGAGAGCATAGTGGAACCTTGCGATAGCACGTTGCTTTGATTTAGACTGGGTGGCCACCAAATGCAGAGTGTAGTTGCGCTGAGCGGAACGAACTACAAATTCAAAACCTAAATTATTGTTTTTAATGTAAGTGTAGCTACTGAGAGCATAGTGGAACTTTGCGATAGCACGTTGCTTTGATTTAGACTGGGTGGCCACCAAATGCAGAGTGTAGTTGCGCTGAGCGGAATGAACTACAAATTCAAAACCTAAATTATTGTTTTTAATGTAAGTGTAGCTACTGAGAGCATAGTGGAACCTTGCGATAGCACGTTGCTTTGATTTAGACTGGGTGGCCACCAAATGCAGAGTGTAGTTGCGCTGAGCGGAATGAACTACAAATGCAAAACCTAAATTATTGTTTTTAATGTAAGTGTAGTTAACGAGAGCATAGTGGAACCTTGCGATAGCACGTTGCTTTGATTTATACTGGGTGGCCACCAAATGCAGAGTGTTGTTGCGCTGAGCGGAACGAACTACAAATTCAAAACCTAAATTATTGTTTTTAATGTAAGTGTAGTTAACGAGAGCATAGTGGAACCTTGCGATAGCACGTTGCTTTGATTTAGACTGGGTGGCCACCAAATGCAGAGTGTAGTTGAGCTGAGCGGAACGAACTACAAATTCAAAACCTAAATTATTGTTTTTAATGTAAGTGTAGCTACTGAGAGCATAATGGAACCTTGCGATAGCACGTTGCTTTGATTTAGACCGGGCGGTCACCAAATGCAGAGTGTAGTTGCGTTGAGCGGAACGAACTACAAATTCAAAACCTAAATTATTGTTTTTAATGTAAGTGTAGTTAACGAGAGCATAGTGGAACCTTGCGATAGCACGTTGCTTTGATTTAGACTGGGTGGCCACCAAATACAGAGTGTAGTTGCGCTGAGCGGAACGAACTACAAATTCAAAACCTAAATTATTGTTTTTAATGTAAGTGTAGCTACTGAGAGCATAATGGAACCTTGCGATAGCACGTTGCTTTGATTTAGACCGGGCGGTCACCAAATGCAGAGTGTAGTTGCGTTGAGCGGAACGAACTGCAAATTCAAAACTAAATTATTGTTTTTAATGTAAGTGTAGCTACTGAGAGCATAGTGGAACCTTGCGATAGCACGTTGCTTTGATTTAGACCGGGCGGCCACCAAATGCAGAGTGTAGTTGCGTTGAGCGGAACGAACTACAAATTCAAAACCTAAATTATTGTTTTTAATGTAAGTGTAGTTAACGAGAGCATAGTGGAACCTTGCGATAGCACGTTGCTTTGATTTAGACTGGGTGGCCACCAAATACAGAGTGTAGTTGCGCTGAGCGGAACGAACTACAAATTCAAAACCTAAATTATTGTTTTTAATGTAAGTGTAGCTACTGAGAGCATAATGGAACCTTGCGATAGCACGTTGCTTTGATTTAGACCGGGCGGTCACCAAATGCAGAGTGTAGTTGCGTTGAGCGGAACGAACTACAAATTCAAAACTAAATTATTGTTTTTAATGTAAGTGTAGCTACTGAGAACATAGTGGAACCTTGCGATAGCACGTTGCTTTGATTTAGACCGGGCGGCCACCAAATGCAGAGTGTAGTTGCGTTGAGCGGAACGAACTACAAATTCAAAACTAAATTATTGTTTTTAATGTAAGTGTAGCTACTGAGAACATAGTGGAACCTTGCGATTGCATCTGAATCTGTTCAGCTCTGTTTCGCTTTCATGGGCCTTACAAACAAATGGAGAAAATTCCTTAAAATATACTTTGACAAAGACTGTAAAAGTATTTATGCAGTTATTATTCAACTTACTATGTTAAACTTGTTTAATTTTTATTAATGTTATTACTTGAACTTTTATACAAATAAATAAAATGAAATTTGATTACATATAAAAATTATGGAGAAACATTTTTTCTTAAATTCTTTAATCCAAACACCTTTCTACTTATGTGCTGTTTTACAAACTTTAAAAAGGTTAATAATAAAGCAAAACATAGAGACCTCGGAGAAAAACCAGCAATACTTAACAGAGTAGCTAAATTAAGATCTGCCTTCTATATGACCCAGAACACCTACAAAAAAATCGCTTTCTATAAAATCTAAACTTAGGCATTATAACACGGTCGTAACTTACGCCTCGGAGACCCTATTTAATCTAAAGAGCCAAAATAGAACGGAGGAGCTCCAGAGAATGGAAAGGAGAGTACTCCGAACAATTATTAATAAGAAACATTTGGTGGGGGGACAGTACAGACTATTGCCGAATGCGGTCTTGTATCGGAACAATGAGCAGTTCACTAACATTTTTAGGAAAAGAAGATTGGCCTTCTTTGGACACCTGACTCGATTACCGGAGAGTAGACTTACGAAGAGATTATTGGACTACTAACTGAAGTGTAAAGTTAAAGAACAACTTGTTGAAGGAGGTGGAACAGGACTTGGAGGAACTGGGAATAACCAGGCAGCAATTGGCAGGAAGAAGGGAAAAGCGATCTTAAAAAGTCAGGAAACCCAATTACAGTTTAGGGAAAAACGTCCACGAAACGTAGTATATTCGGAAGAACTCAGACTTCAGAGATCAATAAGATTAAAAAAATACTGGGAAGAACGCAGAAAAACCAAAAGACTTAATTAAATTGACTGTGTGTGCTCCAATGTGGGCTTAAAAAAAAATCAAAACATAATTTGTTTAAATGTATCCAGTAAATAACTACAAGGATTGTTAGTGAAACATAAAACAAAGTATGTCCTCTATAGTTATTAAATGCAATTCTTTTTCAGTGTCCTTTACTGATTGTTGATTTTGGCAATCAATGTTACCGTCTGGATCTGAAGGTGAATATAATAAATCGTAAAAACCAGCAACATAAGTAGTACAAAAACAATTGCGGACGGATAGCGAAGGTAATAATTATTTTGTTTTATTTGTTTAAGACGTGCAATAAAGTCAGAAATAATTTTAAATACTGGCGTGAAAGTTTATTTGTTTAAGAATGACAATTTTTTGGGTACACCTACCTTTCAAGTAATTAATGTATGCTTCACAAACACAAGGATATTTGTAAAGACCAGTAAGAGTAACGACCTTGCATCCAGTTCTTAACCAACTCTTAGAAGGATCGGCTGGTTTAATGGTCACATCTTTGGTGAAAATTGTAAAAATTATATACTTAATGAGGAAAATAAACATTTCATTTTATGTGCACACATAATTTAATCTTTTTACGCAACAGGGTGTTGTTTCAACTCACTAAATGTGTTAAACAAAAAATAAAATGTCATGAATAGGCATCTGTTTTAGTATGGAAATTGAAAAAAGAAATCTTCCAAATCTTACATAATATATTTATTTTTAAAAGATCTTAAATAGTTTGTGTGTGTGTGTGTGTGTGTGTGTGTGTGTGTGTGTGTGTGTGTGTGTGTGTGTGTGTGTGTGTGTGTGTGTGTGTGTGTGTGTGTGTGTGTGTGTGTGTGTGTGTGTGTGTGTGTGTGTGTGTGTGTGTGTGTGTGTGTGTGTGTGTGTTTGTGTGTGTGTGTGTGTGTGTGTGTGTGTGTGTGTGTATGTGTGTGTGTGTGTGTGTGTGTGTGTGTGTGTGTGTGTGTGTGTGTGTGTGTGTGTGTGTGTGTGTGTGTGTGTGTGTGTGTGTGTGTGTGTGTGTGTGTGTGTGTGTGTGTGTGTGTGTGTGTGTGTGTGTGTGTGTGTGTGTGTGTGTGTGTATGTATGTGTGTGTGTGTGTGTGTGTGTGTGTGTGTGTGTGTGTGTGTGTGTGTGTGTGTGTGTGTGTGTGTGTGTGTGTGTGTGTGTGTGTGTGTGTGTGTGTGTGTGTGTGTGTGTGTGTGTGTGTGTGTGTGTGTGTGTGTGTGTGTGTGTGTGTGTGTGTGTGTGTGTGTGTGTGTGTGTGTGTGTGTGTGTGTGTGTGTGCGTGTGTGTGTTGTGTGTGTGTGCGTGCGTGTGTGTGTGTGTATGTGGTGCGTGTGCTGTATGTGTTATTGTTTGCATGTCTACATGTTTACACGTCCATTCAAAGCTCAATGTCATATTTTAAACACTCAGAACTGATGTATCTCATCTTATGTAACCATACATAACTCATGTGATGTGGTTGTTTATTACCACAAACAGGAACTCATTAAGTCACTCATGATTGTCACTACCTTTTGTTCCTAATGAGCTCTATTTTGTGGTCTGCTGTATGCTTAGTCATATGTATATTTTTCCTGTTTTTAGAGTTATTCTAAGCGTTTCAATGAATGGAAAACAAATTACATATATTTTACTTTTTAAATCAATCATTCAAAACGTAAATATACTAAAGGGTGATAAAAAAGTCAGTTTAAACCCTCATTATTACTTTCAATATGCCAATTAATTTTAACAGAACTTTTGAGTTTCATAACCATAAATTTGCTAATGTCTGACCACTTTTCGATACAAAACAACAAATTTTGTTCCGTCTAGATTCTATTTAAAGAAGTGAGTTATAAGTGTTACGAAAAAACAGTATTAAACTTTGGCTGCCATAAGAGTGTCAGTCAGACTTTTAAACCAGATTTATTGGAACAGTAGCGATCCATAAGTTTTGTTTGGGCGAAACTTTAAGAACTTCAATTAAGCATTCCTTAGAGTGAGAAAGTTCCTGCACAATTTTTGCACCATTTACTTTAACAAAAAATTTTATTAAATATTTATAATAGATTTTATTTGAACAAAATCATATATTTGAGTTGCAGTAAATTTATGGAAAAGAAACTGAAAGAAAGTTAACACAATAAGGGTACATACTGTTTTCAGGGGGTTGCTGCTGGCCCATTGTCCACTTAGCATTACTTAGCACCTTGTTGCAACCCCTAGACAGGACAAAAACAAAGAAATATTAGTACAAAAACTAAAGAAATCAATCATGGTGTGCTTACACAGTTACCAATCATTGAGTCAGTGAAGTTCTAATGTCAATCACAGTTACTTGTCAGTCAGTCAGTGGTCAGTGGTATATGTACGAATCTTTGAGTAAGACACTTATGTCAGTAATCCAGTCAATGACCACTGGTTGTAAGTCATATAAACCAGTGAATTAAATGTAAAGTCCATCAGTCATTAAGTAAGGTACTTGTTTTCGTCATCGAGTAAGATACTTATGTCATTTTGAAGACATAAAAGGACTTATACCAGTCACTGAGTCAGTGAATTATTTGTGTCAGTAACTGTGTACAAAAACATAACCTTTGAAAAGTCACTGGATCTGATAGTTGTTATTTAATGTCAGTTATCTAGTATCAAGTACTGTTTTTGAGGTAGTTTTTAAGTCATTGAGTTACTTGTGACAGATGTGGATTTACCAGTTGTGAGCTGTTTGTCATAGAGTCATAAACCAGTCATCGAGCGTCATGTGTTTTTGGAAGTTTTTAAGTCAATGAGTTGCTTGTGGTAAACACTGACTTAACAGTAGTGAGTTGCTTGTATAGAATCATAGTTACTGTTCGAATTATTTGGATCAGTCATCAAAAAGTCAATTACTATGTTAGAATATAAGATATAACATTAAGCATTATATATATGCAAATATTTTTAAAGTATTTACTATTTCTAAAATAGTTTATTCAATAAACAAATTATGCTATTTGTAATTTTCATGTGTTATACTAAAATGAGAAAAGACTATACAGTACGAAATGAAAATCCATTCGTTCCTGAATTACACCATGGAAATAATATAGACTTAGGGAATATTCATAAACACAATAACATTACAAAAAAAAGAAAAATTATGTATTTATAAGATGTTAGCAAACATATAAACAATATGTTCATAAAAAACCTCGATTTTATGGCATGTTTGAGCCAGTACGTGGTGCAAAGAACGGCAAATAAAAACTTGTTAGACGTGAAAACATTTAAAACTTAAAAAAGAAAAGAAAAGAAAAGGAAGCCTTCAACCAACCTTCATAAATTCATCAGTATAAAAAGAGAATTGTTTAAGATCATAATACTTAATGTACAGTGGTTGTAATGTAAACATTTTTACAAAACCAATAAAGCTAGAATGTTTTCTCACTTACCCGTACAACAGTTAATCAAGAAGTGTGACCTCCACGAGACACTACACCCAAAATACACAAGTCAACTTCATCCATCATAAAGTTAATCAATATTAAATTGTTAATGTGTGACAAAGGGTATCATCAGCCCCACAAAAATTAGGCAAACAAAAATATATCGGAACATACGACAACAAACACATTTTGTGAATTGAACAAGATAATATCTAGCACGTATGTTAGTATGTTGGTTACGCAACTGTAACGTTTAAACATTAAGTTGGAAACAACACAGTTTTCGTATTGTTCCAACACAAGCCTTGTGAAAATCAAATGATTACAAACGTACTTTAGAAAATGTGGGAGTAAAACGAAGATATTGCACGTGGTGGCAGACGAATTAGTGTTTTGATTTTCAGCAACAAAAGAACATCTCTCAAATATAACCATTCTCAAATTTCACTAACGACTGATAAAAGTGTGAACACAGCTCATATTCATTCTGTGCAAAACTAATAAATTAATTATGTTTAAGCATTTGTAGATATTTTTAATCATTATTTTTTGAAAATTGAAAACTTTAAAGGCTATAACAATATATTTATAAATAAAAATACAAATGTTAAAGTTGTTTTACTTACAATTTACTACTTTTTGATACCTTAATTTTTGATAGATGGAAAAAATACCTTAAAAACTATTATGATTATTTTTATTAACAAATTGTCACTAGAAATTTGGATAATTGGAGCAGCCGTCATGGTAAGACCCAGACCCGGATTCTTGAAATGAACATCGATCCTGCCTCTAGACCACTTTTTGAGGTGTAATTAAAATTTATATATATATATATATATATATATATATATATATATATATATATAGAGAGAGAGAGAGAGAGAGAGAGAGAGAGAGAGAGAGAGAGAGAGAGAGAGAGAGTTTATCACTCTCACGATTGCAATTTAAGTCTGATTTGATTCAAAATTGGGACAAAAATCGACTTAGGATATATTTAAACAAGTTAGTTAACGAAATTCGTTCAAAAATTTCAAAATTGCGGCCATTTTTAAATCTTTAAAAATCCAGAGCTTTTTAGTTTTGTAAATCGGATTTCACCACCTTATTCAGCGTTACAAGCTGCATAAATTAGCATTTTGGTTTTTTAAAATCCATTGAATTAAGGTATTTTGTCGACGATTGAACATCAACGTCATGTAAAAGTTGACATGCTAACACTGCAGATTTTAATGCTGATTATGACGGTGAAATTAGAATTTCAGAAAGGATAAGACAAAGAAAAATACGTTTAGAAATTTGCTTCCATAATGTGAGCGAAACAGCGGCGAACCGGGATTTTTTTCCACTTCCTATGTTTTATATGGTGACTAGATAGTTTTAGCACGTAAAAAGTTTGAACTACATCCGATAACTATGTAAGGACATTGTCTATTTTAAAATGACCATTGGATGCTGTACGATACTGGTCTCCAGTACGAATTAGCTGTAGGAAGACGCTTCAATTTACTGCTGGAATCACGTGACGACGGAACTACGCGGTCGCGGTGTTTCACGCAACAATGGTCGCAACACTGACGCAACAATGGATGACGAAACTGTGCTCAATTCCAGTCATTCAATGACATTGGACCAGTATAGCCTATCGACTGGCATGGCTACAAGACAATTAATTTGCTTTTACTCCTTTCAACTCAGCAATAATCGCGGAACGCAGCTGTCTCGCTGACGTGATAGAAGCGAGTTTCTGTGATTTTAACACGTATCATATTTTAGGGCTGGTTGTGATAGATTTTGCGCGTGGCGTGATGCGAGGATATAAATTTATATTGATAAATATGTAATAGTAAATGGATCAGTTTATATTAATTCGTAACGATCAGCTGATTTCACTGAACAGCTGTTAGGCTATAATAAGTTTCAGGTTATGTTGCTAAAACTAGCTATGTTAATTTGTCGTGTTTTTTAACAAATTATAGTAATTAAAATAAAAAGGAAGAGAAAAACGATACTTTTATTTTTGGTTTAGTAACAGAAGTTATTTTAATCATAAAACAGTAAGAATTAATATTTTTAAATCTGTTAAAATTAAGAAACTGAATTTGACACAGCGGTCAAGGTTCACTTTAGTATTGCCAATGTATTTTTAATGTTTAAATCTGTACACAGATTTTAATGTTGATCGCGAGAGTGAAATCGGAATTTCAAAAGGTCAGATAAAGAAAATTAGTTCGTGAAATTAGCTTCCATCACGTCAGCGCGCCAGCTGAGTGCCGCGATTATGACTTAATATTAAAATTTATCAGCAACATGTCACATCAGCAATGACCTTGACGTGTCCTTCACGACACGTTAGCGAGTGACCTTGAAACATATCCTCCAGTCACCGTGTCACCCAGCATCCGCGGTGAAACCCGCAACCTCGTCATGCATGTCCGCAGCCGGTCAAACGTGTGTATTTTGGCGAATTGATTCGTCACACAATTTGACCTTCACGTCAACCTAACCGAAGAGGAAAATCAAAACGGCGGTCAGGGTTCATTTAAGCAAATTTCCATTCGAAAATGAGCTATTGGAGCGGGGTTATCGTAGTAACACCCGGGACCATGAAACTAGAGCCATTACTGACCTCCAGGTCACTGTTTAGGGGTTGATATACATACACACACACACACACACACACACACACACACACACACACACACACACACACACACACACACACACACACACACATATATATATATATATATATATATATATATATATATATATATATATATATATATATATATATATATAGAGAGAGAGAGAGAGAGAGAGAGAGAGAGATATAATAAAAACTTGTCTCTGTGTTTGTTTCTGTTAGAACGATTTGGTAATAATAGCTTGGACAAATACTATAACCAGCAAAATTCGTTCAACAGTTTCAAAATGGCGGTCATTTCAAATATTTAAAAATCATAATATTTTTCTTAAATTTTTTTAAAAATCTAATTTCATCATCGTTAAAAACTACATAAATTGGCACTTTGAATTTTCAAAATCCGTTGAAATTAAGGAATATAATTTTGATGGCGTTCAGGATTTGTTTTCGTATTTTTATTTCAGTTTGAAAAGTTAAAACGCTAACATACGCAGATTTTAATGCCGTTTATTGGTAAGATAAAAAAACTTTTGGAAATTCGCTTCCATCACGTCAGTGAGACAGCTGCATTCCATGTATCTACGGATGACGAAACGTGTTTGTTAAAATTAAAATTGTTTTATTTTTGGAGCAAACAAATACTTTTGGTACACTAGCGAGAACAAAGTTCTATGAGGTGGTTATAGTGTTACGTAATGCATTGCGATAATTTTAGTTTCAAAAGAACTACTCACTGGAAAATGTTATTACAACTTTTGATTAGGTTTGAAGTTATTATTAAAATTAATGAATGTGTGAAGAGGAAGTTAACGAGTGACTGACGACCTTCGCGCCGTGTTGACGGAGACAGTAACAGTTGGCATGCGAAACTCCCGACCGTTTACTCTCCGTATGTTTCCGTTTTAAATGTGAACGTTATTCTTCAAACATCAAAACACTACCGCCCCGATATTCTAAAAATAAGTGATTTCTAAACATCAGTCAGTTTTTTAAAAATATCGTTAGTCTATAAACCGAAAATTACCAGACGTTGTTATATAAATCATAAAGGCAAGATGACATAAAGAGGAAACTTTTGGAGACTTTGAATGGTATACAGTTTACTACAAGGCAAAAGAAGACACTAGAGCTGGGGTATGAGACTCTGTGACAGTGTTTGGGTCAATTTGAAAGGGACTTTTAAGAAAGCAGCCGAACAGTGAATCAAACCCTGCAGATTCAATATTTAAGTCTAAGTTTGCCTAGGTGTCGTAAGAACTTCAACGCTCTATCCCTGGAAAACCAGGTTACTCTACACTGGGTACAAAGTCACAGGAAGTAAAAGGTAATGAGGAGACGGTCTGGGGGAGGTGCAGATGCACCTGAGTTCACTGGACAGCAGCCGTTGTCTGTCAGGGTCTCTATCAATAGCAACACCAGGAAAGAAGGAAAAATCTCAAAAGATATTTAAATAGTAAACGTTTTTAAAAAAGGTTCCTCTAGAAGGACTTGAAGAACAATTAGGGTTCGGGCAAAGGACAAGTCAGGAAAACCATGGGAGTAATTACAGAGTACTGAGGGTGTAGTCTGAGGGTACACGTGAACAGGATAGGAATGTACCACGGAGAACAGTGTGCAGGTTATGCAGAAAGGAAGACGAAATAACAGGTAGCTTGGCTTCCAAGACCATGACGACCGCCAGCAGAATGAGCTAGTCAGTGGATTGCTAGAACTCATTGAGGGCACCTGTCTGCTGAACTAGAAACCAAGAAGCTTACTTGTACAATACGACCTTTGACTGCAATGTCAGGCGCTACTAAGCCTTCTTATGTTACTGAATCATTCTAAATCTAATAGCCTGACAATTAACAGTAGCTGTTATAAAAGCAATTTTTAAATTTGTTTAAAATTAGCTTATATGTAATATTTAAGCCAGAATATCTAATGGTGTTATCACAATTACAATTTTTATACTGACCACTGTCGAGTACGTTTTCCAATTTTAAATGAAACTGACATTTTTTTCAAATTTTAAGATAAAAGATATATGAATTTGTATATCTGTAAAAATACCATAATATTATTTCGGACATTCTCGTAATAACTTACTGAGAATCCGTTACAGCATAAAAACTCAGGCAATGCGGGACTGGCCGACAGAAAATACTTTAGTATACTTTAGGCATGCCTGACTGTATACTTTTTCACTTTTATGATTAATTATTTTTATAAAAATGTAGACGCATGCAGGAAAGGGCAAGCTTGAAAATTATTTTAGTATTAAATTTCGCGTGCGTGTACACAACGTAAAAATTAGCTGAAACTGTCACAGACTATGAATTTGAATATCTTAGGCTATATAAGGTACTTTAATAATTAATCAGTTTATAACCCTACTTTTAACAGTTATACTGTCTAAGTATAACAATAAATGTAATATTTGTGATTCTGGCATTCAAAAATTGGTATAAGTCATATGCATTAAATAATTTAACTACACAAATTTAGAAAATACTCATTTTTAAAATTAACAAGAACAAGAAACATAACCTCAATTAAAACAATATTAAAGCTACTGTGCGAAATCAGCTGTTTAGAAGAAGTCACTCCGAATCTAGATATATACAACAATATATGCTGTGAGGTATGCATTACGGATTCAAGCGTGACGCGAAAGCAAATGTTTATACCCATGTTTTTTTCAACAATAAAAGTTTTCACTTCGAAAATACATTTTATCAATCACTGAACAAAAATTAGAGCGTTCCGTGACGGCAAACTGAATTTTCCCTGTGCAAAACATACACCCATACCGCGCGATAAGAAGTAGTCACTTCAATAAAATATTGGTATTTCATTGCTTAATAATAAACGATTCACTGATTCGTGTAATTTGAAAGTTAATATAAAAAGTTGTGATTATGATTACTCCATTTTGAAACTGTTGAACGGATTTCGTTGTATAACGTACGTATTGTATCGGAACCAACGCCGAATATACACCTAAAAGAATAACGTGTGTACTCATATTGCATAACCAGCGCCGTGATGTGTTCCACAGGGCAAAGGAGTCGTGAAATTAGTGAAATTGGAAACCACCGCGAAATAATTTCATTTACACTTGATTCATTCAATTCATTTGGTTCGTGAAGATCTACGGACTCTTCCGACATTCAGTTCTTGAATGAATTAACAAATATCAGGTGTTACAATAACAGTGCGACCTTCATAGATCTCCTGAGACTTTCAAGAAGTCCAGGATGTTGAGAGAATTAAAAGTGGATGAATTCCTTAATTCTAATTGGTAAATTCTAGCTCTAACTGTGGCTACAGCCTCACAATCTATCAACAGGTTGATGAGGAGTTTTCTTTTCCTTCCCGCAGTATTTGCAAAATGAATCTTCTACTAAACCAAAAATCCTAAGGTCTGTTAACAGTCAGCAATCTTAGCTTATTTTTACTGATAATAGAGATCTTTGTTCTGCTTCTATCACAATTTCCGAGTATCTCCTTGCCCAGATCTAGTTTTTAGTCAACCCATCTTCATCCAAATTAATATCTTTTTTCGTAAACAAAAATCCATGAGAATTTTCTCAAAACCTGCTCCAACGGTTATGATGTTCCCCTATTTGCAGTCCGTAAGTGCCCAGACGAAACATACCCGTATTGGAAGCTATCGATACGTAATTGAAAAACCAACCTAATTTCGTCAAAATCGATTCATATCATTTACATTTATTAAAATTTAATACTTAAGTATTACGAAAATTAACGGTTTTAATAAATCGAAAATAAACCCTAACCAAACTACAAAATTTGGTATAATTATTGTTTTTCTTGATTGATCTTCAATATGATTAAAATTTGAGTAAAATATCAAGAACCTATTATGAGAAATTATTCCGATTTCCTGAGTTTTTATTTTTGTATAGCTACCAAAATTATTTTGGGGGGCGTAAAAAAATGAGAGAAATTTGGCTCAATGTTTATATACTGTAGTATCCTTCTATTTAAAAATAAGCTATTGGTGCGACCATCATGGTAAGACCCAGTCAACTTACAGTTTAATTTTCAAGGAGTAGCGCGCGCGCGCGTGTGTGTGTCTACATATGTATATGTATATGTATGTATATATATATATATATATGTATATATATATATATATATATATGTATATATATGTATATATATATATATATATATATATATATATGTATATAATGTGTGTTCACAATATTAAAATCATCTTTCATTCAAACTCAGCACAAAATTCAATTTATTAACTTGGAAAAACGAAAATTTATAATTACTTTGACAAATTCGTTATCCAGAAAAATCATTTCAACAGATTCAAAATGGCCGAATTTACAAATCCGAAATTAAAATAATTTTAAAAAATCTGATTTCACCTTCATGACCCTCGTTAAAATCTCCATACGATCGGCGTTATAAATTTTCAAACTCCAATGAAAATACGACAAATGAATCTGACGGCGGTCAGGGTTCGTTTCGTATTTCCAATGTATAAAGATTTTCCCGCTTTCATTTTCTAAGCTAAAACGTACGTTTAAAACAAAACACTATTGTACTCACATTTCACAGAACGCTGACATTTGAACACTTACAATAATCGGTTCAGTCAATGTACTGGATACTGTACACATTAACTAAAGACATTACCCAGTCTAACCTTGGTAGATTTCCCAACCCGTGTTTCACAAAAACAGCGCATTTCACAAAAGCCTTTGTGAGTTACTTGACAAGTTGGGACATTATGGTCCTTATATTTATATAAAGAATGCAAACTGAACAATACAGCGTGATCGCGGCACGCAGCTGTCTCGTTGACGTGATAGAAGCGAATTTCTAAAAACCGTTTTACTTTTCCCTTTTCTTGAAATTCTAATCTCACCATAATTACCATTAAAACCCGCATTAGCGTTTCAGACTTTTAAAATTACATTGAAAATAAGAAAATGAACCCGACTGTCAAATTCAACAGATTTTGAAAGTTCATACGTTGGTAAAACCACACTTTTAAAAAAAGTATATGATAAAGAAGTTACGATTTTTCTTTTAAGTGAAATGGCCGCCATTTTGAAATGATTAAACCGATTCTTCTGAAAATTAAAATTTAAGCCTGACTGCCGATAGATTCATTTTTTGGTTACTGACAGTCGAGTTACTGACAAACCCAAGCGCGAATTTATAACAACCTTGGTTTTACCTACGTACCCAAAATGGATTCAAATTATTTTTCTAAAAAATTTGTAAATCCGTAAATCTGTTCAGTGATATGCGCATGCGCATGGACTGTGCAAAAAATAATGTTTAAAGCAAAGCTTTTAATGCAATGTTAGCTTTTGGCGAGAGAAGTCAGTAAAAAAAAGTGTCCCGAACCTTTTTAACGTAACTGAAACATGAAACGGAAACATAGTATTCGTCTCTATTTATGTCTCTTTATTTTTCTTCCTTCTTTTTGATAACGCGTATTATCAAAAATACGCGCGTATTATCAAAAAATCAGTACGAAAACGTTGTGTTACTTTAGTTTCGGTATTTTTCCTTAGTTGAAGAACACGTGCACGTTGCAACCGTTTATAATACATTAGAAATTAATATAAACGTTTGTAATAATTGTTGTTAATATTGATAGTTTTTAACGACATAACCTGAAACTTATTATAGCCGATCAGCTGTTCAATGAAATCAGCTGATCGTTACGAATTAATATAAAACAGTAATTAATTAACAGTACGAATTAATATAACTACAGTAAATAATACATAAGCTAGGTTCACGAATTTATTTATTTAAATAAAACAAAATATTTGTAAACATATCTTCAAACTAATTATATATTCAGCAAAAATATCATTAACAAAATCTTCGCTTCTATCGGTAACTTCCCGAGTTCCGCAGGTGTACTTTTACTAAATTAAAAATATTACTTTCACTATACCAGCCATGCAAAAGTAAAATGAATCAACACTTTCAAATCCTATTTACCTCCCTCCTGCCTAGTGGTCAGGCACACCGCTAATCGATTCTTACGAGCACGGTTCGATTAAATTCGAGACTAAAAGACCTCGAGTCGATACCCGTACCGTACCGTGTGAACGCAAGCGGGACAATAGATTGTAGAGGGCGGAGTCAAGGTCTCACATAGAATCACGTCCCGACAAGCAATACGAAATTTTATTGTACCACAGTGTTGCCGGATTGGGAGTCTTTCGCCCCAAAAAATTGGGGAAATTTTAAAATTGCAGGGAAACATTGGATTAAAGATTGGGGAATTTTTTTATTACGGGAAAAATTTGGAAAATATGTCCAGTCTTAAATAGGTTAAATTCTTTTTGGTAAGAAAACGCCTGTAAGGTTTTTCTTGATTCTGCTAAGTTTGGAACTGCAGACTACCTGAAATCCGGCAGCTGGAGTTCATCCATATGTTACCGCTAAAGCACGAAAGCCGTTAATGTGCACATTACCTAGCTAATCTGCAGATTAACTGATTTGCTGAATCAAGAGTTTTCTGCACCTAATCTTCCGTATCGTTAAAAATCAAAAGTTTGTTGATTTATGATAGGTTCTATCAACTAATTTGTTGATTGTTTAACTGTATTTACTTGATTCTGTAAATATCGAAAAATAAATAAATAACAATACGTTAATTTCCTTAACTGTAGTAATATTTTAAACCGTATTATAGTTTTTTTAAGTGATTGATGATTGATTCCATCAACCAATTTGTTGATTGTTTGATTGTATTAACTTGATTCTTTAAATATCGAAAAATAAATAAATAACATTACGTTAATTCCCTTAACTGTAGTAATATTTTAAACAGTTTCATTCTTTATATTATATGTTTTTTTAACTGATTGATGATTGATTCCATCAACCAATTTGTTGATTGTTTGATTGTATTAACTTGATTCTTTAGATAACGAAAAATAAATAAATAACATTACGTTATTTCTTTAACTGTAATAATATTTTAAACCGTTTTATTCTTTTATTACAGTTTTTTAATTGATTGACGATTGATTCTATCAATCAATTTTTTTAAATGTAGAAAAATAAATAACATTATGTTAATTTAAGCCTACAGAAACGTTACTGTTGTTCCAACATATACCTTATTTTCACTTTAACGAGTGCCTAAGTAGGTAATACACAGATCTAGGTAATTTGAGAATCACCTTTTTCGCTGACGTGATGGAAGCGAATCGACAAAAATATTTTTTTTATCTTAACCCTTTTTTAAAATTTGATTTCACTATCATAAACAGCATTAAAATCTGCATACTTCAAAATACCAGTACATCATTCAATTTATTAATTTCAAACAGCTTTTGTAAATTAGTTATGAATTTTTAAATGTTCTAAATTAATGCCATTTTGAAACGATTTTCATGCCGTTTGACTCAAATCGGACTGAAATTGCAAACCTGGCAGTACCTAAACACACACACACACACACACACACACACACACACACACACACACACACACATACACACACATATATATATATATATATATATATATATATATATATATATATATATATATATATATATTGCATGAACACATTATTATTATTATTTTCGTATAAACCCTGTTGGATCACGCAAAGTACTCCGACTCATGTCTTGTTCCTTCTAATTCTCCACACCTCCCTCATCCTATCCCCATGGATTCTCTTCCGCTCCTCCGTCCATTTTACCCCTGCTCTCTTTGGGATTTCATTCTTTGGGACCTTTCCAACCTGAGCATCTTTCTCTATATATATGATATATATATATATATATATATATATATATATATATATATATATATATATATATATGCATCCATACACCACACACATACATATACACACACACAAAAGCTAATAAATCTTGACAGCTATTATATAACAAAACATTGCTTCCCCAAAAAAATACGATTTTTAACGCCATTTTGAAACTGTTGAACGGATTTTGCTGGCTAACGAATTTGTCCGAACTATTACTAAAATCGATTTCTGTGCCAAGTTTGAATCAAATCGAATTGAAATTGCAAACGTGAGAGTACAAAAAAAACACACACATTCACACACACACACACACACACCGCACGAATAAATCGTGACAGTAATTATATAACAAAACATTGCTTCCCAACATAATTTCCGTTTTAAAGGCTACTTTGAAACTGTTGAATAGATTTTTTTGGCTAACGAACTTGTCCAAGCAATTATTAAAATAAATTTTTGTGGGGAGTACCAAAACACACACACACCACACAAACAAATCTTGACAGTAATTATATAACAATAATTATATATTGATTTCCAACAAAAATTACCTTTTTGAACGCCATTTTGAAACTGTCGACCTGATTTTACTGGCTAACGAACTTATCCAAGCTATTATGAAAATCGATTTTTGTGCCAAGTTTGAATCAAATCGGACTGAAATGCAAACGTGAGATTACCAAAACACACATGCACGCGCGCAAATAAATTTTGACAATAATTATATGACAAAAAATTGCTTACCAACAGAAATTACCTGAACTCAAGGTTGTTTTCAGAAGGAACATCCATTCATATTAAGTGACAGGCACAAACACGGGATCGACGTTTGAAATTTTGCCGAACACGACACTTTGTGCATTAGGGTTGAATGTGTTGCGTGCGCGGTGGCTGACAATATAAACGGCCTGACTAATTTGTGCAGGTAAATCACTTTGCTTTGCGCTATTCAGTTGAATGGCGCGAAACCTTACACAAACCTCCGCATATTCGATTATTTCCACAAAAATTCAGTAAGTAAAACTGGAAAATCAATTCATAGGATTTGTTTCTAAAATTTCTATCATACGTAACGGAAATTTGAAATAAGAGAAAACGGAAAAACCGACAACGATCAGTGTTTTCTTACTCACTACCGAACTGTAAATTTGCTTTCGTTATTAATTTTCACACGTGACCAAAGTTTCAAAAAAATCTTACGAATCGATTTTGAGAAATTACGCACGTTTTACTTTTTTACGTTAGCTAACAAATTTAATTTGGGGGAGGGAAATAACGACTAATACGTTTTATTTGGACACTAATAGACTATATTTCAGTAAAATTTGATCATAATCTTTGAAGTCGATTTTTAGTAAATTTTTTGACGATAAACAAAACTTTAAAAACATTTTTTTGCGGTGATAAATTATAAAATATGGTCTGAAGATAAAGAAAACCAGATCTACACACACACACACACACACACACACACACACACACACACACACACACACAATAAATAAATAAATGCACTAATTTAGACTAACACAGGACGTAAAAAACAGATAAATATATAGATAAGGCACAGAAATAGCATGGTCAAAATCGTTACTCAGCAAAATCCGTTCGACACTTTCAAAATGGCGGTTATTATAAATTTTTAAAATCCTTTAAATATTTTTTTTGAAAATCTGATTTCACCTTAGTAATAAGCGTTTAAAAACTGCATACATTAGCATTCTGAATTTTCAAAACAAGATGAAATTGAGAAATTGTCTTTCTATGCACTTGTCTTTCGTATCAACGAACACAAAAGATAAGGTAATCTGTTTCAATGCCAGTGTAGATAATGCCAGGTACAGTATATACCAGTTTCTATTAACCGTCAGGTTAATTCTGTTATCTGACATTTTTAAACAATCTTCATCGTAAATAATTTGTAATAAATAATAAAAGTAACCTTCTAAACAAAACAAAACACTGTAACTG
The DNA here is from genome assembly GCA_022606455.1 of Callitettix versicolor. Taxonomy (NCBI): domain Eukaryota; kingdom Metazoa; phylum Arthropoda; class Insecta; order Hemiptera; family Cercopidae; genus Callitettix; species Callitettix versicolor. The sequence goes on along the minus strand of CM040185.1, from coordinate 80,328,290 downwards.
GACACGACATGTAGCATAAGCGACGGCAGCTGACACTAATTGCTACCCCTAAGTAAACAATGGTAATCGGAAAGTAAACGATCCTATCATCTAGTGGAATGAGATAGAAACACTTCAAATAGTGTCAACAAACTCTGTAAGAGTGCACGCATGTTTTGCATTGAAAGATAACCATTCGCACACTACTCACGATAATACGATTCAGCGTATAAGTCGATCAAGAGCGGTGCTCTCGCATGTGTTAAGTGAATACTTGTCGAAAGGGTGAGTACAGATAATTTACTGTATTTAAGACCTATGTATGTAAAATTTGTATAATACATAATTAGGGTTAAATAGAAAATGTTTTTCATAATAATAATAATAAAACACATTGTGCTACAGAGTATGTTATTGTTATTGATCGCCGAAAGTACGGTTGGTCTATTTCTGTTATCCATCTATTCTGTCATCCGTCAACATCAAGACCTGAGAATGACGGTTAATCGATATATATATATATATATATATATATATATATATATATATAAAGAGAGTATATATATAAATAGAAAGAGAATAATATATATATATATATATATATATATATATATATATATATATAAAGAGATATATATATATAGAGAGAGATATATATATATATATATATATATATATATATATATATATATATATATATATATATATATATATATATATATATATTTCCTATGATGAAAAAAGGGAAACAGAATTATTGTTGTTTATAATAATGAATAATAAGATAAAACGAAGCCTGTAATTCAGAAAGTTTGTAATGCAAAGCAAAAGTAAATAAACGTGCTTACAGGTCGTTAGGCGCTAAGCGTTGCGTGAATGAAACAAATTATCAGAAGCGTGTTAATCACGGATCCGCCTGGACAGCCAACATCTGCACAGTATTATTGACACGTTTCCGTTAAAAAGTAAGCTAGTGAGCTATCATCAAACCCGGCATTTTGAAATGGGCATTTAATAAAAGGATACATTTGTGCGTGCGCGTGTGTGTGTTCGAAATTTCGGTCCGATTTGACTTAAACTTGGCGCACAAATCGATCCTGGCAACAGATCGGACAAGATCGTTACCCAGCAAAATCCATTCGACAGTTTCAAAATGGCAGCCATTTCAAATATTGAAATATTCATGACGTTTTCATTTTACTAGATTCGATTTCGAAAATCTGATTTCTGGAATCTGTATAAAAAAACTCCTAAAAATTTTCAAAATCTACTGAAATTTAAAAAAATAATAATAATTTGATGGCGGGTCAGAGTTTATTTAAGCTTAAATGGTAACTTCCACACACGGGACTATAGCAAGAACCTCTAAAACAGATTCTGAAGTTTTCTTAAAATTACAATAATTATTTTATTGTTTTTATTGAAGCTTGGTATAAAAATTAATTACTGGCTTTCGTAGACAGAAATTTGAGCCCGACCTCATTTCCTCCTGTGGAAATGGAAATATAGCGGATCGTAAAGTTTATTACATTTTTAAGAAAGTGAAACCATTTTATTAATGGCGCCCAGAAATTATACCATAATAATTTTTAAAATTTAAAATATTACAGTAAAAAAAACACGAAAATTATAATTAGAGACATCATGGAAATAAAATTCTTTTTATATTCGTCTTCTTTTCTGCTAGGATTATTGTCACTTGGTGGCCTAGCGGATAGCGTACTAGGCTTTCACCCCGAGGACCCGGGTTCGATTCCCGGCGAGGGCTTGGCATTTTCATACGCTATAAATCATTCCATCGTCTGCATTAGCCCAAGTGTGCACAATAGTCGGACGTTAAACACAAAAAAAAAAAAAAAAAAAAAAATGTAGTTGCTGGTTATTTAATGTAATACTGACCGAACGGCAAGACCTATCATAATTTTGACAGCTTCGTGGAGAAAGTGCGTAAAATAAAGTTGGTTCGGTAACATTTTTCTGTAAATATTACGGTCACCTGTTAAATTGGCGGAATGTTACGAACGCTGTCGTGGAACTCTGTGTTAATTAAGGATGTACTGGGAGGTCTACTGTTCTTTGAACTGATAGTTTATATACATTTGAAATAAATCCACATGTTTTATACAGGGTATTTAGAAAAAAGGTTCCAAGAATTCAGAGTGATTCCCCACATAAAAATTAGATGAAATGTTTCAATAAATATAGGTCCAAAACGCCTCGTTTTCTGTCTGACCGCCATGTTTTTTATAAGAAACAATTTGTGTTTCTTGAGGACGGTTCAAGATAGATTCATGAAATTTGGCACCCATATACGTATCTGTATCGACGACTGTAAAAAAGCACCTAAATTTTATCTTCAAATGTTCAAAACGGCGACATTAACATTTTTAAAGTGTGAATAACTTCTTAATTTTATATTAGATGAAAAATACTTTCATTAAATAAAATAATACACATTTCATTATGTACAAAATGTAATTTTATTTTTCAAAATTCGATAAAAAATAACGAACAATGATACAAGTTGTGTACGCCCCTTTAGTATTTTCATGATTTTTTGTTTTCGTGATACTTTGAAATTTACATCTTGGGAACGGTTCAAGGTAGCTTCATGAAATTTGGCACACGTATAGTATCTGTATCAATGACTATTAAAAAAAATACCTACATTTAATCTTAAAAATTTTCAAAATGGCGACCATTAAAATGTTTTGATTAAGAATAACTTATATTCATTGTGAATAATTATATATTTTATGAAAATTACTTCGATCAGATAAATGACTTCCCATTTCATTATGAACAAAGTGAAATTTCATTTATCAAAAAAAATAACGAAGTTATGACACAATTTGTGATTTTTCAAGTATTTCCATGATTATGTTGAGTATAGTGATCTGCCTTCCCTAGATTCGTCAATTCTACTTTTGTTGACGCGTTTCGGAGAACCACCATCTTCAAAAACTATATCTATTCTCCAGATATTGGATGGAGAACCTCCAACCAACCTGAAGATGGAGAACCTCCATCTTCAAAAACTATATCTATACTCCAGATATTGGAGTATAGGTATAGTTTTTGAAGATGGAGGTTCTCCGAAACGCGTTAACAAAAGTAGAATTAACGAAGCTAGGGAAGGCAGACCATTATACTCAACGTAGTGACAATATTTTTTTTTTTTTTTTGGTGTTTAACGTCCGACTATTGTGCACACTTGGGCTAATGCAGACGATGGGATGATTTATAGCGTATGAAAATGCCAAGCCCTCGCCGGGAATCGAACCCGGGTCCTCGGGGTGAAAGCCTAGTACGCTATCCACTAGGCCACCTAGTGACAATAATCCATTTCATAATAACATTTATAACTTCAATAATAACATTTATTATACTCCATTTACTTCTTGTAACTCAGTTTTGTTTAGAAGACATTTGCATTTGCAAGTACGAGCCGCACAATGATTGTGGGGAAAACAGTTTTTTTAGCAGATTTTGCAAGTTCAGTTAGCAAATTGGGTAGTGGCGTTATAAATACGAGCAGTTTTACTCTCCTCTGCAGTAAACAAAGTTTCTATGAAGGTTCCTTCCTAAAAGTAACTGCACAGCACACCTTAATTACCAGAAGGATTAATGCAATTTTGTGGGTGGGGGGGCGGTCTGTTGGATGATTCAATTTAAAAGAGGGCCGCCTAGGGGATGACAATTTTTGAAATACCTTCAAAAACTAGAAATTAAGCTGTTTTGATACTCAAGACGCATACAAAATAAGTATCAAAATTTACTCTATTTTAGACCCAAAAAAATCACTTAATTTTTTTACGATTTCTAGCTTTTAAAACTTTTGTAAAACTGCTCTACTTATATAACTTCCTCTCTTACTCAATATACCTATATGTAATTTTTTATATATAGTTGCAGTTACTCCAGTTGCTTTACCCTTACCGTTAACACTGATCCCTCGTCCTCATTAGCCTGAGCAAGTCCAGTTAAGCGTCACAACAATTTTTCAACCGAATTTTGATCAATTTTAGAGTCGAGAAAGATCTTTCTGTTGTTGCAGTTAACACAGGAAGAGAAGAAAGAACCAAAAAAAATATCTAACTGATTAACCCCGTTCTCACCCTCAGTACAAGCATTTCAAAGTGCACAAACGGGTATACAGACAAAACTTCATGTACATACAAAGTTGAGATCAGGATAATGTGACGGGTTTCGGAACCCTCAGAGCCCTTTGACTATTTTCCTCGAGGCGACACTTTAAGGAAGTCAAATAGGATCTTTTACAGTTTTTATCTTATTTTTGTTTCGGAATGGGCGGTCGCCCCTTCGCCTCCTTTAATTCATCTTTGATTTTCACTTCCCAGGTACACTTTATCTAGTTTCCCATGGTTTCCTGAGCTTTGAAGATCTGTATCCAGCCATCGAAATCCCACGAGTAGCTAGGGGAATAAAATGTCCACCCATAGGTGGTAGATTAAATCTGGATGTCGCCTGCTATCGAGAGTCCAAATCCTCCCCCTTAGCCACGCAGCCTTCGGCGTCCGTATCCAGCTTGGTGTTGGATGAAGGGATCTAACGCAAGAACAGACAGATCCAGCTAGGGCACCTCGGGAATGCTAAACCCGTACTCACAATGTGTGAGCCCTTGAGGGAATTTGTAAAAATTGCATTCGGTTGAATTTACGAAAATGATTAACGATCGATTAGGGTTCACTTTACATTTTATTTTTAATGCGTGATCAATTTCGCCACAAATTTCAATCTGCGTAATAATTTTTGGAAAGTCGTTTTCATAACACTTCAAACAAGACAGTTGCGTGCAACGATTATCTACCTAACAATCGCGGAACGCAGCTTTCTCACGGACGTGATGGAAGCGAATTTGTAACAATCATTTTTTACCATACACGTTTTAAAAAATCTGGTTTCACTATCGCAACAAACGTTAAAATCAGCATCAAATAAAATTTACAATTACTAAATTTCATTAAAATTTAGTTGCGATCATGATTCACTTGTATGTTCAATGTAATGCGTTATTTTATATTTGTTATTATTTATTTTTTGCTTTAGGTTAGGTTAGGTGAACGTCCATATTTTTATGCCAGTTAGACTACTGAGGACGAGGGATCAGTGTTAACGGTAAGGGAAAAGCAACGGGAGTAACTGCGGCTAGAACTAAGAACCTTAAGGTGCGCAGTTCAGAGACGCAGCAGATTGACCGGTGCTTTAGTCACATCGACCACCGAGTCCACCAAAGTAATTCGTAAGCCTAAGTAATAATGTATGTTGAATTTGATTCAAACTTGGCAATAAAACATTCTATTACAGTTATTTTTTGTTACAACAGTTTCAAAATGGCTGCTACTTCAGAACTTTTACACCTTACACTTTAAAAATCTAGTGTTACCACCTCAGTTAGCGTTATAATCTTAATAAATTTAAATTTCACACACCACTGAAAATCTAAAATGCTAAAAAAACTACGTTGAAACATTAATGTTAGATTTAAATATTTTTTAAAATAATTTAATTCAACAAGAGGAAGTTAATGCACAATTTATTTTCAATAACACCGACTGTCAGCAAGTAAACAATAAACAGTAACTGTAATTAATTCGTACTTACATCCCCATCAAATACAAAATGGCTTCAACGTTCCAAATCATGTTTAGATTTAAGTAACCTTATTCATGTCGATACGTTTTCCAAAGTAGTTACGGCAACCAGAGACATGACCACACTAAATGTACGGGCTACACACACAAGATCACCTTTGATGTTAATTAACAGTTAGTAAGAGATTGTGAAATGTATAGTGTAACACGTACACACAGACTGACGGCAATGTTTCCTAACTCAATTAGACCTTTGAGGAATTACCGGTTAGAGAATCCGTAACCTTTGTATTCAGGTAGATAACTTGATAAGGGATGTACGTGGGGAGATCAAGACTTATACGTCCACGACGGCGTGCGTCATTATTGACGCACGCTCGTCTTCAAAATATGCGTCGTGTGCCACGAGTGACACTCTCCCTATTTACTTCATTTGGGCTTTTTTTTGGGTTAGGCCCACACTGGAGCACATTCAGTCATTAGTGAGGTCTCATCTTGGCGCTTTGTTCCTCCCAATACCTCTTCAGCCTTAGTGATCTGCTTTTCCTAAGTTCTTCTGAGATTGTCACGCCCTTTCGGTCGCTTGCTTTTCTAAAGTTGAGTTTCATTTCCTTGTCCTTGAGTATGGCTTTCTCCTCCCCATTTCTCAACTGTTCCTCGGTTATCCTTAGGTCTTCCAGGTCTTGTTATATCTCCTTGAGCCAATTATTTTTTTATCTTTGCGCACAACTGGTAGTTCAGTGATTTCTTGGTGAGCCTTTCTTCTGGGAGTTTGATCGCAGAGAATGTAACGCGTCTCTTTCTCAATACGTCGATAAGGTGTTCGGTATTTGGGCTATTCATAATTTATATTTATAATGTTTGAAGCCTAGAATTATCCCCGCAGGGGTGCAGACGAGCTGCACCTACTGAGAGGATTTAAACGCCCATCGCGGTACCCGAGTCTAACACACACAACACTTGCGACTTCAACACTTTACAATCACACTTACATTTAGAGCGGCGATAATAGCCTCAATGTGCTTTTCGCCTTAAAATAACAAAAACAACCTAGAACTGTGTTGTACGACCATTTTAAAGTATTAACTTATTGTATCTTAGTCGGATTATATTTTGGTCTATTGTACTTTTTTTTCTTTACTCTGGCACACCTTGTAGGTAATTTAAAAGGATAAATTTAAATTCAACAGAAATGTTAGAAGCACCATTTTAATTTTAATTTAATTTTATATATAATGAAGTAATATTAAATTTTGGCATAGTGATTTTCTTCCTTTATCTTGGTGACCTTTATTGGTAAACTACAATGAAAACACATTCAAAACAATAACATCTGTTTACGGACAATTATAACACTAAGACATCAAAGAATTAATGGAGTTTTTTACTTGAAACTTTATGTGTACGGATCAATAACAGTGTGCCACCAGTGACGCACTACTCCTGTAATAGCAACTGTTTACAGACAGACGTCGTGTGCCACCAGTGACGCACGGGCATATATTTCTAAAATATATAGAATAGTTTTTTCAGGTTCAATATTACCTAAAATGTTATGCAGACACATATTCTAACAATTTTACGGGAAAAATTACTCTTATAGTTGAGGTTTCGTGTTAATTACCGTAACCAAAATGTTATGACGTTAAAACGGCCGTCGTGAACGTGCGAAGGCGCCTTGTTTCTTGTCCTTGTAAATTAGTAAAGAATTATTACAAAGCTAACTCAATTTTTTCCGGCAAAAAACCATTACAGTTATCATCGCCGCAAATCTAACTCAAGAACTCGGAATTAAGCAGGTATATTTTTTAGTTTTCCAAAGCTAACTCAAGAACACGGAATTCAGCAGGTATATTCTTGAGTTTTCCAAAGTTAACTCAAAAACACGGAATTCTGCAGGTATATTCTTGAGTTTCCCAAAGCTAACACAAGAACACGGAATTCAGCAGGTATATTATTGAGTTTTCCAAAGCTAACTCAAGAACTCGGAATTCAGCAGGTATATTATTGAGTTTTCCAAAGCTAACACAAGAACACGGAATTCAGAAGGTATATTCTTGAGTTTTCCAAAGCTAACACAAGAACACGGAATTCAGCAGGTACATTCTTGAGTTTTCCAAAGGTAACTCAAGAACTCGGAATTCAGCAGGTATATTATTGAGTTTTCCAAAGCTAGCTCAAGAACTCAGAATTCAGCAGGTATATTCTTGAGTTTTCCAAAGTTAACTCAAGAAAACGGAATTCAGCAGGTATATTCTTGAGTTTCCCAAAGCTAACACAAGAACACGGAATTCAGCAGATATATTATTGAGTTTTCCAAAGCTAACTCAAGAACTCGGAATTAAGCAGGTATATTCTTGAGTTTTCCAAAGGTAACTCAAAAACACGGAACTCAGCAGGTATATTCTTGAGTTTTCCAAAGCTAACACAAGAACACGGATTTCAGCAGGTATATTCTTGAGTTTTCCAAAGCTAAATCAAGAACTCGGAATTCAGAAGGTATATTCTTGAGTTTTCCAAAGCTAACTCAAGAACTCGGAATTCAGCAGGTATATTCTTGAGTTTTCCAAAGCTGACGCAAGAATGGACCTGCTGACTTCCGAATCCGTCTACACTGTCGTGAAATGGACAGCTATCACTCCTTCAAGCGGGGAAGAGTACTTGAAGCCCAAACACAAACATTACTTTCTAATCGTGCTCTATTTACTGTTACTACAATGGAGTAAAAAAATTTTCTAAAATTGTTGGTAATTTCTTTTTCAAAATACGCTTTAAAAACAATAAATAACTATAATACATGTACGGTATTTGGAACAAGTATCACCTAGTTTCAAACGAAATCGTCACTAAACAAATAAAAAAAAATACCCTTAAAATTTTACCACCGCATATTTGTTAAACCAGTTTTTTCTTGGGTTCGGGCCTCAATTTGTGCGCAACTCGGGAATGCTACTTTATGCAGTTTCCAACGCTGATTGCGATGGTGAAATTAGGGTTTAAAAAAAAATATTGATCAATGACCGACATTTTGAAACTGTTAAAGAGAATTTCGTTGGTTAATGAACTGCCCAAGCTATTACCGAAATCGATTTTCGCATCAAATCTGATTAAAACACACACGCATGCGCGCGCGCACACACACACACATTTTAATAACCTTCAAAAAGTGATATAGAAGTCACTTCAAGGTCACGAGTCTAGGTCTTACCATAATCGCCGATCTGATAGCTCATTTTCCACTGTAAAATCGTTAAAAATCGGCAACGCTGAAACGATTTATCTAAATCGCTTTGACAAATTTTGTTAAAATTGCAATTACACTTTACATAACAGTGTGCAATACACGAAATCTATGTCTACAAAATCAAAAGTATTTGTGACATTCTAATAAAAATCTAAACTAATGCGTAGAATGTCATAAAATTTTGTACTTTAGAAGCTGGGACAATTTTTTTTTGCAATTTCAATCGTCAAATTGAAGTAATAACTGTTTAACAACAGACTACAGAAGCAGGCTGACAGTGTACGCTGAGATTTGTACAGTAGCGAGGTATCGGTATTCAGACACTTTGGAAAAAATCAAAATACGCTTTAGAAAAAGTTCTAGTGTGTATTTATCAGAGTTGTTTATGTTTACATATTATTGTGAATATACTTTTCTATCAGCTACGTTTTTCCTAATAAACGCAACTCGCTTAAAAACCGGTTGTAAATTGTCCGCCAGTATCTCAATGTAACCTAACCCACATCAGGCCTACTTATAAAGTTAAATAAGTGATTATGCAGTTAATTAGAGACGGGAACAGTCGGCGTCTATAAATGTCGTCGTTCAGTTTTTTTTTTAACTGCATTACGTGAAACGGACAGAAAAAATATCAATATTTACGCTCCTTTGGATAGAAGTATAGGCTATGTGGTTATACAGCTTGTTTAGAAAAAATGTTCCAAGAATTCAGGGCGTGATTCCCCACTTCAAAATCAGATGAAAAGTTCCAATAAACACAGGCCCAAAAACGATTCGTTTTCTGTCTGGCCGCCATTTTGTTTTTTTATAAGAAACCATTTTTTATCTTGATAACGGTTCAAGGTAGCTCCATGAAATTTGGCACAAGTATACATATCTGTATCGACGACTGTTTAAAAAAGTACCTAAATTTAATCTTGAAAATTTTCAAAATGGCGGCCATTAAAATTTTTTAATTGTGAATAACTTATATTAATTGTAAATAATCTTATATTTTATGAAAATTACTTCGATCAGATAAATGATTACCATTTAATTATGAAAAAAATTAAATTTCATTTTTCAAAATCCGATTAAAAATAACTAAGTTATGACACAATTTTGTGATTTTTCAAGTATTTTCTGTAATTATAATTTTCGTGTTTTTTTTTTACTGTAATATTTTTATTTTGTAAAATTATTGTGGTATAATTTACGGGTGTCATTAATAAAAAGGCGTCACTTTCTTAAAAATCTAATAAACTTTACGATCCGCCATGTTCCCACTTACTACAGAAGAAGATGACGGGTTCAAATTTTAGTCTACGAAAGCCAGTAATGGCACTACACAAATTTCGTTATTTTTTATCGGATTTTAAAAAATAGTTTCATTTTGTTCACAATGAAATAGGCAGTATTTTATCTAATAAAAATATTTTACATAAAATATAAGATTGAAAAGTTATTCACGATTAAAAAATTTTAATGTTCGCCATTTTTAAAATTTTCAGATAAAATTTAGGCACTTTTTTTAATCAGTCGTCGATACAGATACGTGTGTCAAATTTCATTTGAACTGTTTACCTTGAACCGTTCCTAAGATATAAATTCTTTCTTATAAAAAACAAAATGGCGGTCAGAGAGAAAACGAAGTTTTTGGACCTATGTTTATTGGAACTTTTCATCTAATTTTTAGGTGGGGAATCACGCTCTGAATTTTTGGAACTTTTTTTTTAAACACCCTATACACGTAACAGTCAAACTATATCCAAAAGTAGCCGCGTCGGTGGCCTAGTTGATAGCGTACTGGGCTTTCATCCCGAGGACCCGGGTTCGATTCCCGGCCAGGGCTTGGCATTTTCATACGCTATAAATCATCCCATCGTCTGCGTTAGCCCAAGTGTGCACAATAGTCAGACGTTAAAAAAAAAAAATATCGAAAAGTATATCAACAAGGGTTACGCAATCGGAGTAAAGAGTCGTTAAAGCATTCTATTTTTCACAATTTTGGTCCGATTCGATTCAAACTTGGCATAAATATCGATTTTTTTAATAGCTCAAAAATATCGAAATTCCTTACAACCTGTGGGGAGTCGGAATGTCTACACCACCCACGTTAATTTGTACAATTTTAAGGTACATTTTCTCAGGACTTGGGCAAGATTGTTGGTTTTGAAGTGAATATCTTTGTGCATATTTCAAGCAGAGGGATTTCAAAATCATTCATTTTTGAAGTGACTACTCCTTACCGCTGGGTATCGGTGTATGTTCTGCACGGAAGAAAAAATTCAGTTTACCGTCACGGAACGCTCTAACACGATCTCCTAGGAATATTTTGCAACTAGTATGGGTCCGCACTTTCAGTGGAATGGAGGGGAAAGGAAATGGGGAATGGAGGAAAGAGGGGTACTATAGGCATCCATGTTTTCAAATTAAAACAAACTGCTAACCAAAGCTGACGTGGCTTTTTCCATTTAAGATGTACATACTGACGTTTTAAGTTGTTAAAATTCCTATGCGCATTGTTTTGTCCATATATTAAATTTTAGTAAAAGGCGAAAGATATATACGATTGAAGGGAAACCAGAGTTTTGATACCGTCTGCATTAGCCCAAGTGTGCACAATAGTCCGACGTTAAAAAAAAAAAAAAAAAAAAAAAAAAAAAAAAAAAAAAATATATTTAAATTTAAGTTTAAATTTTAAGTTCGGTGTGTTTTAACAAATGAATTAAGAACCAGGTTTGTTTACCTGTAAGCTTCTATAGGGCACAAGTCTGGAATAATTTTACTAAATTCATGTCAAGGCAACCAATATTGACCGGTCCGATTAAAATTTATGTGGTACTGTTGTGACTAGAATAGGTTTTTTCGCGGTTTTGCCATAGTGTTTTAAATAGTAAACTATTGTAAAAAGTCTTAAAATGTAGTTAAAAATTATGATGTTATATAAAATTCACCGCTTGAGACTCATTAATAATAAAAAAACATTAAAGATGAAAATTGTCGCAACCATAAAAAAAGATGAACCTATTTATGTGTTTTACTGTTATATAATATGTTTTATTTATTTTCTAGTGATCAATATTTTTTAATTTTCAAAATATATGCTTAAAATATTATATATATTTCTTTAAATTATAAAATTAAAACTAGGTTATTCGAGAAAAAATCCTATTCTTATAATTTTCACCAAAACTCAAGATAAGAAAACAAAATATTTATCTTGACATCAAAAGGTTTCGAACGCGTCCCAGCTTCGCATTAGCTGGCCACCAAGCCTAAGGCAGTTTCGCTAACAAATTTTAATTATTCAGCTGCAGGTTATCGAAGTGTACTTTATTTGATTGCATAACATATTTATAAAGAAATATAAGAATGTCATTCGGTTAATTTAACGCAGAAATATAATGTGCAAACCGCCCAGTTTGGACTGCTTTCCAATCGCAACGCAGAGTGAAAGGATAACGTTTTGTTTTTATTGTTGGCGTAAGTGAAGTATACAATCTGGAACCTCGGCCTTCATGCGGAATGTAAATCGATAAAAACATTTGACTTCTTCCTCTTACTTAATAAGATACGCAGCTGTTTCGCTTACGCGATGGAAGCGAATTTTTAAAATATATCACAATAATTTTTTTGCATAACTAATTTCAGATCATGATCAGCTTCATGTTATAATTAGACAATGAATGAAAAAAATTTTCATGCTAATTTATGCAGATCTTAACGCTCATGACGGTGATGAAATGAAATTATCAAAAAGGTATTTAAAAAAACGTCTGTTATTGAGCTAAAAATAAAAATAATGAACAATGCTTTCTCTTTATTTTTTATTTTAATTACGATGATCAGTTCGACAACACGACAAATAAACAAAGCTAGTTTTTTAACAACATAACCTAAAACGTCTTACAGTCTATCAGCTGTTTAATGAAATCAGCTGATCGTTACGAATTAGTATAAAACAACTGACTTTTAATATAACTACCAAAATTAAATACACGATTCACTTCATACACTTAAATAGTTTCGCGTAATGTAGTGGTTATCACGTGCGCCTCACATGCGCAATGTCCCCGGTTCGATTCTGACGGAAATACAGAAAAAATGTTAACTATAATTAATTTTAATGCGAGACTTGCGACGCGCAAAATCTACTGTTATATATCAATATAAACATGTTCCTCGCATCACGCGTCCCGCAAAATCCAACATCAAAACCAGCCCTAAATAAATACATGTTAAAATATCCGTGACACATTTATGATTTTTTTAAAATACAAAAACTGATTTTGATAGGTAACAAACCAAAACCAAGTTATTGCCAAAAAATTTTTCTGCCAAGTTTGAATCAAATCTGACTTTACGAAACATAATATGAATTTTAACTCCCCCCCCCCAAAATGAGCTAGAGGTAAAGGATCGACGCTCACTTCAAGATCTGGGGCTGGGTCTTACCATGATGATCTTACCGCCCTAATAATTCATTTTTCATTTGAAATCCGCTAATAAACACATTAGAATGTCTTTCCATGCCTCATACTGACAGGCTTTACAACATCTACACTCTGTAGGTGGTGCAGACTAGCTGCACCTATTGAGAAGATTTAGACGTCCCTCGCGGTACCTGAGTCTTAACACACACTTACGACTTCACACTCACACTTAAATTTAGGGAGGCGATAATAGCCTCAATGTGCTTTTCGCCTTAAAAAAGGTTATGCCAATAGATTTGATAATTATTAGATTTATAATTAATTTAAAATTATAATGAGAGAGACATCGCCGTCGAAAATCTATTACATATTACAAAATCTACAGACTGATCCGATTGTTGGGATGACATTTTTAAGAATGATCGGATTTCCGTTGCCAGCTTCTTTTGTTTTTGATGATTTTTTGGCAAATTTTACTTAAATTTAGTTATAAATTCTTTATTTAGTTATAAACACTTGTACTGTAAGTTCTTGTTGTTACAAATAAATATAAACAAAATTTGTCAAGACGATTTTCAGAGCTAGCAAGCCAATTGCCGATTCTCTCTTACTTTCGCCAAAACAGATGTTTGTAGAGGAAAGCAAAAAAAAAAACACTTTAAACAATTTAAAAATCCATAACTTGTTAACGAAGCGTTATCGGATTTGTTTGTATTAATGAGAGGAAATCCCTATGAAATATGACAGATTTATTTCGATGGAGACAGCTGATTGGATTAGCGATCTCACCGTACTTCTAGCCCATAATACTTTCACCCATCTACTCAAGACACACGCGCGTACACACGCACGCACCACACACAAACACACACAACAGACACACATACATATACACACATACATATACACACACACACACACACACACACACACACACACACACACACACATACACATACACACATACACACATACACACACACACACACACACACACACACACACACACACACACACACACACACACACACACACACACACACACACACACACACACACACACACACACACACACACACACAACACACACACACACACACAACACACACACACACAAACACACACACACACAACACACACACACACACACACACACACACACACACACACACACACACACACACACACACACACACACACACACACACACACACACACACACACACACACACACACACACACACACACACACACACACACACACACACACACACACACACACACACACACACACACACACACACACACACACACACACACACACACACACACACACACACACACACACACACACACACACACACACACACAACACACACAAAACACACACACACACACACACACACACACACACACACACACACACACACACACACACACACACAAACACACACACACACACACACTACTTTATATATACTCTAAAGGACTGTATAAAGCAACCCGTGCTGATGGAGGGAACGACACAGGCCTAATAGTATATTAAACAGAGCCGTGGGGTACTTGGCAACATCACAGTATAACTTAGCCTTACCTATGCAAGCGAGGCTCTGCTTGGGCGGACTTTATTTCCCTATTTCTCGCAGAGAAGACATTAGTAAGAACTTAATATACATTAAGCGGGTTCTCACCATACACGAAAAAGCTAGCCAAACGGACTACAACCCCCGTGTTAAGGGTAAAGGAAAGAAAAACATGTAAGGGAATTAGCAGAGCGAGCATATGCAAACACTTCAATATCAAATGTTTGAAATAGGGGGAGCAGCCACCTTGAATCCTCTCCAGATCCTAGACTTTGTAAACAGATTAGGACTGAAGACAGCGCTGTAACTGAGCATCTTAGGGATATAAAAAGGAGGCACAAAAGTTGCAGTGTAATAGTAACCCTACAAATTCATTCATTTCTATTCTGACCACCTCTCTACAGCAGCGCTCTGACACGCTTGTAACATTTTCCGCCAATTTTATCGGTAACCGTAATATTAGGGTAAATGTTAGCAGGAAAAACATCTGCAAGCAGTTATATACGTCACAAATTTGAAATGGAGGGACACGCCTTGAATCCTTTCCAAATCTTATACTTTCCAAAGAGGTTAGCGCTGAAGAAGGCGCTGTAACTGAGCATTTCAGGAATACAGAAAGAGGACACAATAGATCTACAAAGGTGGCAGTAACGTATCCTTAACCACGCGCAGATGCACGTAGAAATAACGTTAATTTGATAATCACGTTTATAACTTCTACGGAAAAAAATAACAGCTATCTCACTCCAAAAAGTAGCACAGAAAGTAAAGAAACGTTTCGGTAGGTGAAAGATAAAACAACGATAAGACTTTTTCGTGAAATCGTAACTTCTGATAATAATAACAAGCGTACCAATTTATTGTTTATTTACTTATCCAAACAGAATACAAAACATACATATCAGTAAATCAAGAACAGGGAACCAGTAATGAGGCACGTATACACAACAATAAAGTACACAGATAACAGTTTGTTTGAGTTACAATTGTTGCATCGTTCCTTGTTTACATCACAATTTGTGTTTACCAAAATTAATACTTTTTCGGTCTGTCTGCGACGTTATGACCACTATAAAATTTGCTAAAGTAATCTTTGAGCTGGACTTTAAAAGTATGTAAAAAGCAAAAGTATGTAAAAATATCTCAATTCAGTTTGGTATTTTAAGAGTGATATATTAAAGGTAAACATATATTTTAAATAGTGTGGCGTGTGTATTTACATGAAGCTAGAAATGATACGTATTATAAACACAAACAGAGCCGCCATTTCTCTGCAAAAGTTCAAATTTTCGTGTCCCGCTCCCTCAATTTCAAAATTTTAGGTCGGAAAAATCCCGAAACATTTATAAATCTAGTTCGGATCGAGAGGAAAAACGAGTTTTAAACATTTCTCGATATTTTACATATTATATATATTAAAAAAACTAGCTATTGGAGTTGCCAACATGGTAAGAGATCTTGGTGACCTTTAGATGACTTTTTAAGGCGTCGTAACATGCATATATACACTCACATGTGTGTGTGTGTGTGTGTGTGTTAGTACTCTTCAGACCGAAGTTTTTGTCATATCCGATTCAAACTTAGTACGAAAAGTTAATTTTTGGACAAGTAAAACTCGTCAACAGTTTCAAAATGGCGGTCATTCAAAAATCTTCAGAAGATTCACAAATTTTTGAAAATCTAATTTTAAATATTCACCAGCGTTAGCATACTGTATAAATTAGTATTCCAAATTTTCAAAAACCACTGAAATTAAAAAAATTGATTTTGACAATTGTCGGGGTTAATTTTCGTATTTTCAATGTAATTTTAAAAAATTATAATGCCCATATATTCAGATTTTACTGCTGTTTTTTTAAAATAACAGAATTTGATGAAAATATTTTATTGAAAATTCGCTTTTCTCAAGTGAGCGTGACAGGTGCGTGTCGTTTTTTCCAGCCGATTTTTGAAAAACAACAAACATTTTTACCAAAATCTATTTTATAAAAAGCAAAGCATTACAAAAATAAATTAATGCGCCAATTTGTATTTCTGTGCAGATGGTAAATCGTTTAGATGGGAGTTAAGCGATACAGCTGCGTGCGGTGATTGGTATTGATATAATGTGGGTAATATCTATGAACTTACGTTAAATGCCCGGCAGCGACACCTGTACGAGGCACTATCCGTTGACGACTGCAGCAAGTACCTGAATTTTATAACCGACGACGGCAAAGTACACCTGACCTTGACTTCGCTCAGTGAAAGAGTTAGGCACAAAAACGATTGCTGAAGTATTTATAGTGGCCTACCGTACTTCCTCTGTTAGGTAACGTGTTTAGTAGTTTTGTGAAACGGCATAATTAGGGGAAAAAGGACATAATGAACAATGTAGTACATATTGATTCTAAAAATACTTACAATCCATTCTTGCACAGTAGATTGTATTTAACGTAGATAAAACAGAATTTATTTTTTATCAATTTTACTTTTTCTATTCCTACTATTAGTTCACACTCTCCCTATATATATATTTACACATATTGTTCAAATTTTCAATCGTCAATAAAATACATTCTATTCATTCCCTTAAGTTCAAATATTTTTAAAACTTGTAGTGGATGACACTTGATGTTAATAGTTTTTGTCAAATATTAATATCGCATATTTGTACAGACTATACGATAGAATTTGATTTAAATAACATTTATGTTCTATCCTATGTTGGTGGTTTAGGAATCGCAGCACGCAGCTGTCTCGCTGTCGTGATGGAAGCGCATGACCTAAGTAGAAATTGACTCTAAATTTTTCTTTATATTACTTGTTTACTATATAAAGATTCAAATAATAAATAATTGTATTAATGAAATAATTGTTTCAGGTTATACGAATTATTATAATCTGAATATTTTTATTCAAGTTAATAACAGTTTACTACAAAGTGAAAATTTCAGTAAATTTTAATTTCATTAAATAATCTTATATAATTTATATAAGATTTACTATAATAATCAGGACCCACAGCTGCCTCGCTGACGTGATAGAAGCGAATTTCCGAAAATAACGTTTGAAATTTTATTTCACTACGATAATCAGCATTAAAATCCGCGTATATTAACGTTGCAAACGAAAATAAACCCTGACCGCTGTCAAATTCAATTTAATACGATTCTGAAAATTCAAAATGCTAATTTATTCAGTTTTTAACGCTGATTACGACGGTGAAATCGGATTTTCATAAAAGCGTATAAAGCAAAAATAGTTACAAAATTTTAAAGATCTTAAAAATATCCGCCATTTTGAAACTGTTAACGAATTTTACCGGTTAAAAAATTTGTGGAAAGTATTAACAAAATCGATTTTTGTGCCAAGTATTGAATCAAATCGGAACAAAATTGCAAACATAATGTGCCGCATCCGGGTTTCACCATGACGGTTGCTCAATAACTCACTTTCAAATGGAAATTCACTAAAAATTGGACAATATCTTGTTATTAATTTTCAACTTCAAATATATAAGAAAAATATTAAAATTAATTTCTCTCTCTCTCTCTCTCTCTCTCTCTCTCTCTCTCTCTATATATATATATATATATATATATATATATATATATATATATATATATACATAAACACACACGCGTGAGCACGCACGCGCGCACACACACACACACACACACACACACACACACACACACACACACACACACACACACACACACACACACGTCCTTAAGCTGGTGTGGAGTTATGGACTACGGATTTAAACGTAAAAGTTCTTTTCATTTCATGTAACAGATTTAATCGCTTAAGTTCTTTTCGTATGACGGATTTAAACGTTTCAGTTCTTTTCATGTGACGGATTTAATCGTTTAAGTTCTTTTCGTATGACGGATTTAAACGTTTCAGTTCTTTTCATGTGACGGATTTAATCGTTTAAGTTCTTTTCGTATGACGGATTTAAACGTTTCAGTTCTTTTCATGTGACGGATTTAATCGTTTAAGTTCTTTTCGTATGACGGATTTAAACGTTTAAGTTCTTTTTATGGGACGGATTTAAACGCTTCAGTTCTTTTCGTATGACAGATTTGAACGTTTCAGTTCTTTTTATGTGACGGTTTTAAACGCTTAAGTTCTTTTCGTATGACGGATTTAAACGTTTCAGTTCTTTTCATGTGACGGATTTAATCGTTTAAGTTCTTTTCGTATGACGGATTTAAACGTTTCAGTTCTTTTTATGTGACGGATTGAAACGCTTAAATTTTTTTCATGTAACGGATTTAATCGCTTAGTTGTTTTCATAAGACGGATTTTAACGCTTAAGTTCTTTTTATGTGACGGATTTAAACGCTTAAAGTTCTTTTTGTGTGATGTATTTATAAACTTAAGTTCTTTTTATGCGACTGATTTATACGCTTAAGTTTTTTCATGTGACGGATTTAATCGCTTACGTTCTTTTCATGAGACGGATTTAAACGCTTAAGTTCTTTTCATGAGACGAATTTAAACGCTTAAGTTTTTTTATGTGACTGAATACTGTGGAATTATTATTTGCAAATTTAGGGATGTAGCAAGAGAATTAATAGAAAGAAAATTCAGATTATTTAAAATAAAATACTTTGGATAATAGTAAATGCACCGTAATGAAAATATTATACGCTTGAAAGTATTCACAGAGACCTAAAATTGAACACCATTGTTGTTGAAATCAAGGCAGTAGAAGCATGAAAAACGACTCCAAAGCTATACCAATGCTAGTGTTCAGCATATGCTAGCACATAGGACTTGGTGCTAAGAGGCTGTAGCTGACAACCAAAGACACTCATTGGAATGAACATCTGACACACA
The DNA here is from genome assembly GCA_022606455.1 of Callitettix versicolor. NCBI lineage: Eukaryota > Metazoa > Arthropoda > Insecta > Hemiptera > Cercopidae > Callitettix > Callitettix versicolor. The sequence continues at coordinate 80,308,624 of CM040185.1, read as the reverse complement.
GTGATCTATTTTAAGTTATGACTGCTAGATAAGTTTGTACTTAGTTGTAGTCCTCAATAAAAATAAATAAAATGTGAGTGCGAGTGAGTTCAAAAATTTGATTCTGACAACAGATCGGACATAATAAATCTGTCATCACTGACCTCAGCATAAGTTACAAAGTTCTTTTAAAAGACCCTACAGACGAAAAATTTCACAAATGTTGATCTCTCCCGTTGCCCTCGAAGCAACATTCCGACCTAGCACATACTTTCCAGCGATTATTCCTACAATTATATCGTGTCGTATTGCTTAATATTTTGCTTTTGAACTCACGGTTTAAAATAACAACCTCGACCCATGTAATAGGATTAGAGGACTAGAGGACGTTGTGCTCCAGCCCAAGGCTGTTACGCTCGTGTCGCCTCCAACGCGCCGAACATAACTGTCTCGCTGACGTGTAGCGAGAATTCACAAATGAGGTTAGGTTAGGTTCAAAGATCGATGGTGCTCAGAGTAATCTGTGCGTACAGGACCGTATCGACTGGCGCTGCAACAGTGCTTGCCGGAACGCCGGAAGTGTTTTTGGATCTGCTGGTCGCTGAAAGATCTTCTGTAAAAAGGGCGAACAGAATTGAACTTAGAAAAAACACCTACAAGTGGCAAAATCGCTGGGACAACAGCAGTAAAAGGAGATGGACGTGGTTTCTCATTCCTGGCGTCAGGAGGTGGTGTAAAAGGGCAGTAGGAGAGGTCGACTTCTTCACGACCAAAGTTCTCACTGGACATGGAGAATTTAATGCTTATCTGGCTAAATACAAATTAAGAGAATCGCCAAGTTGCCACACACCATCTTTGAATGTGCGTCCTTTGAGAGTCAACGGGAAGAGCTGAGATCAAGCTGGAAGAGTCTATTAACACCTGAGACACTGGTTCATACAACGATAAGCTCTAAATAGAATTGGCAGCGTGCAACGGGCTTTTTTAAATGTGTCCTAATAAAAAAAGAAAAGGATTCCAAAATGAGGGACAACCACCAATAGTAACGTTGGAACGAACATTCTGAAGTGAGGAGGATCACCAGGCGTCCACCATCCAGATGCAATGATATATATATCGGTCCATGAATAGCATCAAAAGTTAAAAAAAAGTTAGGTTAGGTAAATAGTCCTTACTTTACATATATAAAACAAATTCTACCACCTAAATTAAGGAAAATAACATGTAAATTTACATTAACGTTAACCAGAGCGCCCGTGCGACATTTCGCACAATTAAAGTTTTAAGTAAACACAGCCTTTTGAATAAGAGTATTCGTTGGGGTGACAGCGGATGTTGGAAGAAAGGGAAACATGTTTCAAAAATAAATCGAAAAGCAATCGATTAACAATAATCGATGGAAGGAGAAATCACAAATATATTTGTGTAAAAACAGTGTCCAAAACATGTGTTTGGTATTCGAAATGCTTGTCCCGGCTTGTACGACGGGCAGGGATAGGGCCACATAACCTATAAGTTTAATGACTTTTAAGTAAATATTGAAATTGTTCTAAGCACGTTATGTAATATGTATTGATTGACATTGTTTATTCGTGATAAATAAGTTAGCTTCGTAAAATATACAAAATATTGTCTGATTTGTAATGCCGCGCAGCTCATTCGAGCTGTGAATCCGTGATGTCGTTTGTCTATGACTGTTAAAAGGGTCTTTTTATGTTAAAATGTTCCACAACAAGCAAGTTGTAGCGCAAAACCGTTTTGTACTAATAGTATGTGCTCAGAAAAAGGGATGTTGACTCGAGAAATAATATATATTTTTCTCTCTTGATTTTTACTGTCTCACCATACTATTTGTATTAAAAAAAAGCTATGTAAGTTTAATAACTTTTAAGTAAATATTGACATTTTTCTAAGCACGTATGCCAAAAGTGGCTTTTCTAATGAGATTGTCTATTCGTGATTAATAAGTTAGCTTCGTAAAATATATAAAATATTGTCTGATTTGTGATGCCGCGCATGCGCATCCATGATGCCGTTTTGCCTATGACAGTTAAAAGTGTTTTATGTTAAATTTTTCCACAAACAGTAAGTTGAAGCGTAAAATCGTTTTGCAACGTCAGAAGTCGGTTAAAAAAATCTTTCTAAAGATACGTCATTTATGCCTGTACGAATAGTATGTGCTGAGAAAAAGGGATGTTAACTCGAGAAATAATACACATAATGAATGTAACCTGGAACTATTATTTCATTAATGCGATTTATTATTGCTTCAATTTTAATTACGTAAATATCGGTGACGTAAATTGAAATGGATGGTCTGACACAAACGACATATTGTGCAACTAAGAATCATAGATTGCAATTTGTCATCGCCTAAACAACACAGGAACTGAGTTACACAACGTAGTTCCGCTTATTAACACCGAAAAACATCCACGCTTCCCGATCTTTTCTCCCGGCTTTCAAACAGCCTACGCCTGCGAACCTAGTTCACAATTCTGCCGTCAACCAATACTCGCTTCTCATTGGCTCACAGGGTCGCGTAGCTCGAGTCTAATATACGCCATATTATCACATTTCTGACCAGGTATTACTACCGGCGCACCACGTCGTATCTCCCGTACACAGTAACTTCAACCTGATTTGTGCGTTCTTTCTCTGGTTGTAACAATTGATTTATGACAAATTATGGTTCCATCCACTACACAGCCTACCGACACCCGGAACAAGTCTGCAAGATATTACAACTTGCTCGTGAGGAAACAGGAGGAATCCGGCCAACTTTAAAGAAGTCACGAACTTCTTAATTTCACACCATTCCGAACATGAAGGCGTTTACGTCACCAGCCCGGCCTGATCTGGTGAACGCCCGGACTTGCACAATTTCTCCCGGAGACTACCACAAATACATGATTCTCTATGAATACATTTTCGAAGTCCACTGACTAGGTCATTCTGCTGGAGGTCGTCAAAGTTCTGGAAGTCAAACACTCAGCTTCCTGCTGCCAAGAGCCTCACAGCCGTAGATTAAGTAGCGCGCGCTTTCCCCTTTCTTTCTGCATAACCTGCACACTGTTTCTCCTTAGTACATTTCTATCCTGTGCACGCTCAGACTATAGTTTTCTGTAATGTATCCCACGATTTCATCAGTGTCCTCTGCCCAGGATATAAATGTTTCTGGCTGACAGTCCTTCTGTCTTGGAGTACCGATTCCGTCAGCCCTGTTATCGAAACCGTATAATGGTTGTGTTTTTCACATCCTTGGGAGGTCTTCTGCTTAGAGATACTCAGAAATTCACTGCTTCTGAGTTAGATACAACCCTCGCCATCAATACTATTTTTACTCGCCAAGCACACTTTTGCAGTTCTTCAGGGATTTTTGGGTTTTATAGGTTTGTTACAAACCATTAAAATCCCAAAAGTAACTAAAAAATAAAATGTTTCCCCATACATAGCTAAGGCTCTAAAACAGGAGGTCGCCTGGTGTCTAGAGCCCGCGCACTAAAGTTAAGCTTCCCCTTAGTTGTTTTACCTTGGCCTGGGATGGAGGGATCTAACCCAAGAGCAAATAGTTTTTTTCCACTACAGGACCAAGACTTCCATGACCCTGGTTTTGCCACTCATCTATGTAGCTTATTGTGCACCCTCGTGTACAGGTTCAACTTTTCCAAACTAACCTCAGGTCTTCAGAGAACCGTAAGGTGCTCCGGATGTTGTTGCCCTGTTCCACCATTTGTCTCCCACTCCAGAGAGAGCCTAGGGATTCAAATTGTTTCCCGTCCAAAGCTGGACAGTCAAAAAGTATATGCTGAGCCCTTTTCTTAGCTGTACTACATTTCCTACACAAAAAAATTGTCATGAAAACCCATTTTCAGGTCCAGTGACCCGTCAGAAACCCCGTCACTGGACGGTCCTGTTCAGCCTAAAGACCTTGCCTGTTAGGGAACTAGTTGGACCTGCAAGCATCCTCTTTGACTTTAAAGACTCTTCCAAAACCTTTGGTGTTCCCTAGAAACCCACTGGAATACATTCCTGCGTGTTAAAATATAAAATACTCCACATGCAGGTTTTGGGCCAAAGAAAGGACTGTCGGCTCCTATTCTGGCAAACCGATCTGCATCTTTATTCCCCATTACGTCCTGGTTTTAATGGCTAGGAGGCAGTTAAGAGCAGGTAGAAGAAGGAAGGTCAGATCGGGATTGCCAAACCCGTACTCACAGACTGTCCAGAGAACAGTAACCTTTAATGTACAATACAATGGTACAAAAAAATGGCAATATGTATCACTGAACACCAATTACTTAATACTTTTTACTTAATACCAATACTTAATAAACGTTTTATCTCTGGAAGACCATTCTTCCACACGAATAAGAAATACTGCGTACCTATGACTCACGAATTTTGAAAATCTGGAAACAATAAAACCTAACAGTATTTTCATTTTCATGATATATTTTGTTGCGTGGAGTGAAAATATTGTGACATTGCTCGTCGCATTTATAGGCGTGTAAAAGTTAAAACAATTTTATGATAAAAGAAGTCAACAGGAAGACAGCCTATTGTTAAATTGAGTCTGTTATTAAATAGTATCTATATTAATAATGTTTATTTTATCATAATAGTTGTATCAATTTTGAACGCGCCCTTGAAATGAAAAACGTCACAATTCCTAAGAAATGATATGAAAACAAATTATTGTTATTAGTGCTCGAGATACAAGCGTCGTTCAAGAAGTACCTAGAAAAAGATAGAAACATATTTTTTTTTATTTTTCGACATAATTTTTCTTTAACACTATACACTCCTCCAAGCGTTTTCTAAAAAGTAGGATTCAGCAGTTCCTCAAAATAAGCTTCTGTTTGGGTGATGACCTCCTCGTTTTCCGCAGGGCAGTTTTTTCAAGTTTCAAAATAAAAAGTCACTGGGTGCCAAATCCGGTGAATACGACGGATGTTGTAATAATTCGAATTTTGTTTCAAAAATTTTGGCCATTGAAACTGAGCAGGTATGCATTGGTGCATTGCCTTGATGAAAGAAGATCTTTTTCTTTTTCAAATGACGTTTTATCTTTATTTCTTCGCTCAGCCGGTACAATAACGACGCATAATACTCTCCAATTACTGTTCTTCCATTTTCTAAGTAATCGATGTAGATGAGTCCGCATGCATCCCGGAAAAAACTGTGACCATCACCGTGTCGGCTAATTTTACCTTCTTCAAAGCCCGTTCGCCTTTAAACTGTTTTTTTTTTTTTTTTTGTTTTTTACGTCCGACTATTGTGCACACTTGGGCTAATGCAGACGATGGGATGATTTATAGCGTATGAAAATGCCAAGCCCTCACCGGGAATCGAACCCGGGTCCTCGGGGTGAAAGCCTAGTACGCTATCCACTAGGCCACCGAGGCGGCTTTTTATTTTTGTTTTGTATCTGGAGTATAGTAATGTATCAATATTTCGTCTACAGTTGTGTATCTATGCAGAAGCGTGTCAGAATTTTGACGGCAAAGCATCAAAACAGCCCCATAGTCAACCACATGATTGCGCTTATTCTCCACTGAGAGCAAACGCGTCACCAACTTGCCGTGATTTTTTCACAACCAACCTTTTTTCCACGCAAAGTAGAAAACACTATACCTTGGATATGCCTTTGATCTCAACTATTTCACGAACTTTCATTCGTCGATCACTTAAAATCATATGGATTTTGTCAATCATTTCGGGAGCATAACTTGCACTGAAAATCCCGAAAGATGCTCATCTTTTGTAGATGTACGACTACGTTTGAACTCATTTACCCAATTATAAACAGTTGCAAATAAAGAAGCAGATGCGTCATAAACTTCATCCAACTCTGCTTCGATCTCTTTCGGTGTTAAACCTTTTAAATATAAGTGTTTGATCACCGTTCGTTACTCGATTTTGAGGAACTACCGAAACCCTCCTGTTTGGCCGGATTAGAAAAGTAAGAGAAGTGTACAGAGTTAAAGAAAAATTATGTCGAAAAATTAAAAATAATAAAAAAATTGTTTTTATATTTTTTTCTAAGGACTAATAACGACCTCGTATATATCATATTGAAATAATCGCTACACACAACGTTAACGGTAATTTTTCTAAAAATTTTTAACATGATTTCATCGTCTCAACCAGCACTGAAGTCTGTACAGTATGACGGTTGCCTGGTTTTTTTTTCGCATTTTCAATAGAATTTGAAAAACTTAAAAACCAATTTGTGCAGATTTGAACACTGATCAAATTTAAATATACAAACAAGTATACGATAAAAAAAGTTTTCGAGATTTAAAAAAAATACTGCCATTTTGTAACTGTTTCGAACTCTGTCTAAACCATTACCAAAATAAATATTCGTACCACGTTTCAATCAAACTGGTGAAAGAGGAGGGGAGGGAGTGAGAGGAGAGAGAGAGAGAGAGAGAGAGAGAGAGAGAGAGAGAGAGAGAATTCATACACACATTCACATTAACTGTACAAAAACGTGACGATTCCTTAAAAAGTGATTGGTCATTGTTTTTGATTGTTTCAAAGTCCGGGTGAGGTGTTTTTCCATGATGGCCGATCTATTGCTCATATTTCAATGGAGATTCCCTGAAAGCCAAAACGAACCTTGACCGCCACCGACAGCCTTTCTAACCGGAATAAAAAAACTCGTACGTTTTCTTTGAGCCCTTCAGGACTTCTTCTAAGCAATTTTTAAATAATTCAACTGAACTTAAGAAAGTTTGTGCCTTATTTTCGCACCGTTTATGATAATTCGCTCTTATCGCGTCAACGAGATAGCCGCTTGTTGCAATTATTCATGCTAGATAACACATTATAACTTGAAAGAGTCTTTTGTGTTTTGTTCTTGCAATTACAGTACATACATGAATGCAGAAAGTAATTTGTATATTGCAACTATATTGCCAAGGTCACCACATATTTGCATGTGTATAGTTTCTGTTTTGCGTTATCAATGCAGATACTTACTGTTACAACATCCCACGTGGGATGATTAATCATTCGTTGACATAATTCCTCAGTAAAATTGTATTCGGCTGTTATTTTGTCATGTGACACGTTCAGTGTCCACAGGTGACTCCCTATGACTTAGACCTTCGGGTATCAGTTTTATAGTTAGTTTATTACCTTGCTAAACTAAACCCAGTGGTAATTCTGAACGGTAATGCCGGTAAAAAAACGTTTTTCTCCTGAAGCTTGCCGCTCTAGTGTTGCCAGATTGGGAGGGGGCGATTCTCCTTAAAATGGGGAAATTTTTAATACGCTGCGTAACACTGCGGGAAAGAAAATGATGGGGGGAATGTTGAGAATTTTTTTTACATTTTATTCTGGAAAAATTTAAGGAATAATATGTCCAGTCTTAACTAGTTATTTATCTTAACTGTTATTTGTCATGTTGTGACACGTTCAATGTCCACAGGTGTACTCCCATTACTTAGACCTTCGGGTATCTGTTTTATAGTTAGTTTATTACCTTGCTAAAATAAACCCAGTGGTAATTCTGAGCGTTAATGCCGCTTGGTTCGGTTAAAAAACGTTTTTCTCCTGAAGTTTGCCGCACCAGTGTTGCCAGATTGGGATGGGGAAATTTTAAGTACGCTGTGTAACATTGAAGAAATGAAAATGGTGGGGGGGAATACTGAGTTTTTTTACATTTTATTTGGGAAAATTTAAGGAATAATATGTCCAGTCTTTAATGGTTATTTATCTTAACTGTTATTTGTCATGTTGTGACACTTTCAGTGTCCACAGGTGTACTCCCATTACTTAGACCTTCGGGTATCTGTTTTATAATTAGTTTATTATCTTGCTAAACTAAACCCAGTGGTAATTCTAAGCGGTAATGCTTCTTGGTTCGGTTACAAAACCTTTTTCTCCTTATGCTTGCCGATCCAGTGTTGCCAGATTGGGGGGTTCTCCCTAAAATGGGGAAATTTTAAGTACGCTGCGTAACATTGAAGAGAAATAAAAATGGTGGTGGGGGAAATTAGGAGAATTTTTTTACATTTTATTTTGGGAAATTTAAGGAATAATATGTCCAGTTTTAACTAGTTAAATTCTTTTTCGTAAAGAAAGACCGGTTAGGTGTTTATTGAATCTGTTTTGAACTATAGGCTGTGTTTTGAACTATAGGCTAACTGAAATCTTCGACGGCTGGAATCTCCAACAATGCAACCGCTTTATTACTCATGCCCAAACCTGCAATCGCTCTTGACAGTTAGTTTTTGCTTTGCTTTGTGTGTGTGTGTGTGTGTGTGTGTGTGCATCGTCCTTCTCGTTTACTTGTTTCCGTCTAAGGATTGTAAAAACTATGATACAGCAGTTAAACACAACAATTACTTACTACCTTCACACTTCTTTTGTCCCTACTTTAAGAAGTCAATTATAATTTTTAACTATTGTATTTTAAAGTTTATCTTGTCAGCGATCTACGAGTGTCTTGTGACTGGTGGATTTAAACATTTAACAGTTTAAGATCTCGAACAAATAAAAAATGTACATTTTTATTCATACAGATTTTGTAATATTTGTTGAAACACTCGATCATTTGAAATCATTACGTTTGCCATCTACTTATAAAATAGTGTGTTTTTAGGTTTCATTTCTATTATAAATGTGAGAGGCGATTGCGAAGTACAATAATTAATTAATAATTATTTATAATGTGTTTTGGGGGATATTTTTTACAACAGTGTGATATTAGGGAAATTTTACTTAGCAGGTGGGAAATTTCATGAACACAGCAACTGGCAACACCGTGCCGCTCACTATTCAAAACGGTTCACGATGTGACAAGAACAGAAACGGAGTGATTTTGTAGTAGTTCACAGCCCCAAAAACACTAAACTGCGGTCGTATTCGCAATTTAAAATACAGATACGTTAAGTTCAGCGCAAAGAACTGTTTGGTGTTTGTATTGGCCACCATAAAGAAGTCCTAATGTACTAAAACAGTGACAAGAAAAGATATCCCCTGTTTGGCATTTCTTGTTTATTGGGCAATTATTCCCACCATGTTTTGCAATTAAGAACGGCAGTCGAGGTGGCTAAAACACCGGTCAGCTGAATTGCGCATTTCAAGGTCATAGTTTCGAAACCTTTTCCGTTAACTCTGACCACTTGTCCTATTTAGTCTAACTGGTACAAAGTATGGACGTTAAGCGAAAAAATTCTGTTACTGAACCAAAATCAAAAATAATGTATATGTTTTCTCTTCCTTTTTTTACTTTAATTATGATAATTTGTTCGAAAACAAGACAAATTAACATAGTCAGTTTTTAACAACATAACTTGAGACTTATTACAGCCTATCAGCTGTTCAACGAAATCAGCTGATCGTTACGAATTAATATAAAACAACTGACCTTTTATATAACTAACAAAATTAAATTAACGATTAATTTCAAATACTTAAATCGGTCAAAATTCTTCGTAGTTCCCGTAGTGTAGTGGTTATTACGCGTGCCACGCGCAAGGTCCCCGTTTCAATCCCCAACGGAAACATAGTTTTTAATTATAATTAATTTAATACGAGACTTGCGACGCGCAAAATACATTGTTATACATCAATATAAATTTGTGCACTCACATCGCGCAAAATACATTGTTATACATCAATATAAATTTGTGCACTCACATCGCGCAAAATCCAACATCACAAACAGCTCTAAAACGTGTTACATGTTAAAATGTGTAAATTTTACCGCACTGCTGTGATGGGAAAGGCACAGAGTTGCTGAAGTTCCCGCTTTTACTATAAACACTTGGCAGCGCTTTCAGTTTCGCCCACCGCTATGCTTTCGTACAAGCGTCTGTCTGTCTACGCATCTCTAACGCTTAGTGATACAAACAGGTATTCATCGCTTTATACGAAGTATAACCATAATACGGTCATCATGAGAAAATCACTCACGGATTGGCCTAAGGTGGCTACATAGTGGCCGTTTCAAAATAACCACTTTACAATTGATATTCACTCAAAATTAATCGACGAATTTAAGGGTTTATTTAACGATATACCAAAAATTTGGTTTATCTGTTGAACTGTTAATACGGTGGGCTTAGGATGTAACAGCGGCTGTGTAGCTGAATTGCGCATTTCAAGGTCATAGTTTCGAAATAGTTTACGTTAACTCTGACCCCACGTCCTCATTAGTCTAACTGTTACAAAGTAGTGTGAGTTAAGCAAAAAAATTTTTGTTATTGAACCAAAAATAAAAATCACGTATTATGTTTCCTCTTCATCTTTTATTTTAATTACGATAATTTGTTCGAAAACACGATAAATTAACACAACTAATTTTTAAGAATATAAACTCAAACTTATTATAGCCTACCAGCTGTTCAATGAAATCAGCGTTATAATTGATATAAAACAACCGATCTTTTAATTTAACTACTAAAATCAAAATTAAATGAACGATTAATTGCAAATACTTAAATCGGTCAAACTTCTTCGTAATTTCCGTAGTGTAGTGGTTATCAAATGAATTTAGGAAACCGAGAAAGCGGACCTGATGGCCAAAAAAGGAGCAACTGCTCGCCTTGTGGGTTCAGTCGCACAGTGCAGTTAGCAAGCGAGCTAAGGAAGAGGACGTCAATAGATGGAGGCAATTCCCTGGCCAGCGATTAGGAAAAAAATCTTCCCTCAGGACACTACACCAACAAGAACACTTGTTCAGTTCAACAGGAAGTCTCTAATCACCGGACATGGCCACATCCGGAGTCACCTCAACAAGATGGTATCACCGCAAATCTCGCTTAATTGTCGTCTGTATGGACAGAAACCTGAAATCGCAACACATACTCTTCGAATGCGAGACCTTGGAGTCGTGAAGTACAAGAGGTACACAAAAAGCTTAGAGCTGACTTATCGGAAGCCAGTATAGTATCACTCAAGGAAAAAAGTAATGTTAACGTTTGGAAATTTGCTTCTATCATGTACGCGAAACACCTGCGTGCTGCGATTACTCAAACGTTTCGCTCCACCTCTTCGCCCAGCTCCAGTTGCACCACTGCTACTAATTAATTCCCTTAGTTCTTCTGTTACACTGTAGATAGCACGGTGATAGATGACCTGCTTGAAAAGCCTGACACCTGATAATGCAATTCTGTTGCCATGACATTAAAACAACTGCTTCCGGTATTATCGACTTCCTCTTTACGCCATGGGTCTCTTTACATCCATCTGTATTGTTAGTTACACAATGAGCCCGATGTAACTTCACTTTAAATGTTACTCCAAGTTTTGTACAGTGGCGTGCGCAGGATTTTGAATTTGTGGGCGCCAACACCAAAAATGGCTCCTTTTTTGTTTCCCTATATAATCCCCTCATCCAAATCCTAGAACATTGTTTTTGAAAATTTAGTTCTATCACTCAAAAACAATAGGTTTTTTTTATTTATTTTTCCCTTTTCACGGCGAGCTAGTTTTTTCTCTTTTTCCTCCTTTTTTTCTGGCACTTCGGCGCCATTTTCGGGGCATTTGGGGGTGCCACGGTACCCACACTGCGCACGCCACTGGTTTTGTAATAAAATATTACGAATGGAAGTAATAGAGTCATAATTTTATAATGTACCATAGATATAACATTTATGTTTGTAATAAGCAATCGCAAGACGTGATGGAAGCGTCTTATCTTGCTGACGTGATGGAAGCGAATTTTCAAAAATATTTTTTCTAATTTGCCTAATCATCACAAGCGGCATTAAAATGTGCATATATCTGCATTTTAAACTTTTAAATTGCACTGGAAATACGAAATTAAACCTGACCACCGTCAAATTCAAAAGATTTTGATAATTCAATGCAGTTTTAACGCTGGATTTCGATGGTAAAATCAGCCGTTTTAGACAGTTTTCGACTTTTAAGGATTTGAAATGATCGTCATTTTGAAACAGTTGAACGGATTTTGGTAAAAAAAAATCAATTTTTTTAATCGATTGACAAAATCTATTAAAAAAGCTATTAACAAAATCTATTTTTGCGTCGCGTTTACGAACGCGAGAGTACTAAAACATACATGCGCGCATGCGCCAGTAATTATTTGTTTGATTACATAACTAATCAGCTACTAGCGTAGGAAAATTGATTCCTCAAATTGAGAGTAAGCAGAGTCCTTTATAATATGATAATTATTAAAAGCGTAAATCATTATCTTGTGCTTTGCTGCCAACGTAACGAAACAATATTCCCTTTTACGAATAAAAAATACCCCACCAGTGGATAAAATGTAGTATTACTCGAAGAAACTGACATGCGTTCCTTGTATTAGAAAGTACGCAGACTTATCGAAGTTGACAGACCAATCCTTATTCTCGGTAAAACAGACCTAACCTCACGTAATGGGCAATGGGTAATGGCTGACATTGAAATCGTAATCCTAATGTAATTCGCAATTACCGCAAGAAAGACCTCAATCACCGCTTTCCACTGCCACGTAAGTCTTGCGTGCCTTATCGGGAGACGCGATTGAATAAACATTGGATATAAATACAAGTAGTAAACTAGTTCTAATTTGTCTAGAATGGAGTCTGCACCGACTGGAGGCGACGTAAAAACGGCGTCTTAGAGAACTACTGCTTCCTGTTAATTTGTTGTAACTCAACATTCCGCGGCTACTGGGTCAGGCGAAATTAGAACAAAAATCAGCTGTTTTCAAAAAAAAAAAAATGCGAATTTTAACTGGAAATATAGCTATTAAGGTAAGACCCAGAGCCGGGACAATGAAATGAGCACCGATCATGACCAAGTTTTAAGACCACGTTCCATGAACACTTTAAGAAATTAATCCACAGGGGCTGTTGATAAGACAACCCTCTGCGGCCAATAGTCTGTAAACAACCTCTCTTTCCCCCTATATATATATATATATATATATATATATATATATATATATATATATATATATATATATATATATATATATATAATATATATAATTATATATATATATAAAACTTTCAATAATTTCAATTAATTACATTCGAAGTGTTTATTCTTTAAATTATAGTGGCTGACCTATGAATCCTTGACATACCTACCCTCATAAACCTCCCGCCAAGATTAATAATTGTGCCTTCAGTATTAAACTTAATTTTTTCCCTCGTCCAATACTGTTACAATTTTATGACCGAATAATAACAAAGACTTTATTTTAAGTCAATCTGAATGACCGCCATTTTGTTTCAAACAGACGAAAGAACGTTTGAATTAGCCTAAAACCTGCTGAACATTGTAAAAATGGTTCCACTGAAATCAGGCTGCCTCGGTGGCCTAGTTGATAGCGTCCTAGGATTTCACCCCGAGGACCCGGGTTCGATTCCCGGCTAGGGCTTGGCATTTTCATACGCTATAAATCATCCCATCGTCTGCATTAGCCCAAGTGTGCACAATAGTCGGACGTTAAAAAAAAAAAAAAAAAAATCCACTGAAATCAGTCGAGTCGTTTGCTAGTAAATAGCGGAAAAACTGGCATTTTAATGCAACAAACAGACACTAATTTGCCTGTCACGTTAGGTCGTTCCAATACATAAAGTGAAAAAAAACTATGAACTGAACAGACGACCTATTTTGGATTCCCGAGCTCGTAAAAATAGCCCGTTTTAAAATATTTTTTTTTTTTTTTAACGTCCGACTATTGTGCACAAAAATAAATCATGCAATTTGAAATAAAATAAATCATAAGTACATGACAATTTAAATTAGTGTAAAAACCTAGATATTTAATAAATGTAAAGGTTTCGTTGAGATCTAGTAAGCCGCGTTACAGTGAAATGCGAATTTCATATAACAAACAAAATCAAACATTTTGTTTCAAACAGGCGTGTGCCAGTTTGGCATTGCTTAAAACCTAGTCGCAGCTACAAAAGTTTGACTGAAATGAGTGACGCCGAGCTCATGTGAAAATCGGACAAATAACACAATAAAACGAGATGTTCATGTTCTAGGAAGAAGCCACTTTAAACCACTTAAAAAAAAGTTTTTTTAACTAAGCCTTATTGTACGTTTACACCTTAAATGGGGCCATTTAGAAAAATTTAAACATCGTAGGTAAAGTGATTCATCAATCAGTCAATGAGGGATTTTGCCTTATATATATATATATATATATATATATATATATATATAGAGAGAGAGAGAGAGAGAGAGAGAGAGAGAGAGAGAGAGAGAGACAAACTGTCAAAACTTATACAATATAATTACACATTTAATTACAACACCTTTGTTTGCATTCCTCACAGTCAAATACATAAATAAATATTACAATATTAGGCCTCTCAATTAAATTTATTGAACAATGATTATTTGTTATTATTTATATTCATTGTTCACAGCAGCAATAATCATAACCTCAATTGAAATAGTAAGAACAGCTGCGGTGCTAAGTCAATTAATTGTGTAACTGTTATTTTTACCCTCCTCCACCCCATCCTGCATCTCCATAGTGGAACAATATTTCCTTTACATATTTTATCTCGTGATGTTTTATTTTATTGAGTACTAGTTTAGTATCAATGCTTCGCTACGGTTTGAAAATGTTCAACAATGAAAAATCATGTTCAACATGAACTGTTAGTGTCAATGAAAAATGTTGAGGTTATGTTAAATCAATTAAACAATTAATAATCTAATGATTATATAAATACCACAGATCGATTGATAACAAAGTAATTTAAGACCACAGAACCATAAGAATGTGTGTTGCAGACCATATTCAGCGGTCTTGCTGTATTATTATTTCAATTTTATATCTAAAATTCCAAAAAACCTAACCAAATACCTAAAGTACATGTACAAAAAATTTCATGAAAATCCATGTAGTAGTTTAGATTTTTATTCCGGACAAACATACAAACTTTTGATTTTGTAAATATAAAGTGTAGGTTAGGTACAGCTTGTGCATTCTAAGTTGGCACCTGGCCTTGGAACATGAATACGTCTCCACTCTTTCCTCATCCTCCTTATACAGTCATCTCAGTGTAATTTATATCACGAAGTCAGCACCTACTGATTAAGTCATATATATAAGTTACGTGTAGGCTGTAGGCGTAGGTCATGTTTTTTTAAGTATATACACAATCTCTCAAGTGTGACATTGATTATTTGAACATTAATTTTATTACTGACATATTGTCAGAAATATAGTTTTTCTTTAATTTTTTTCTGCACGAGCCAATATGGAATGGACAAGCTGTATGTACAACAGACTTTAAAAATTTTATTTTTATAAAAGCTTGGACAAGTTTGTAACCTAGCAAATCAAACCAATTTAAAATGGCGACCATTCTAAATATGTAATAATTCATAACTTTTTTTTACCTTAGTCTTAAAACTTCTTGAAGTTTTAAATACAATTAATTTATACAAATTTAAAAATATCACTAGATAATTCAACTAAACAAAATTTTTATCCAAAATAGATTTTTCTTAGAAAAAGTCATACTTCACTCAAGTTATCTTTCCCATAAGAGGCTGGTTTTAATCTAGCCCTTATATGGCTCTATATGGTTGGACGTTTGAATTCCCTAGCTACTTGTGGAATTCTGATGGCTACAAACAAACCAAAGTCCAGAAACCCTGGGAAACTGGCAAGAGTGTATCTGGAGAGTGAAACTAGCATTGATGGGGAGGAAACTGTTCATGTCTTACCAAATGGAACCCACAAGCAGTGAATTGCATTTGACTTCAGGAACGCTAGATGGACCTACACCATATGCAGTGGAAGTAATGAGAGATAGGGTTAAACATCTGAAATCAGTAAGGAGAATATCCGTCTCAAATCAATGAGACTCTATATTGGCAGTGTAAATTGCAAAGAGAGAAGTCTGTAACAAAGGGGCTTCTAATTAAATCTAGAAGTAGAAAACCTTCCAGGGATCAAACATTGGGTGTGGAAAACACAAACCTTACACAGTTTCGATGATAGGGCTGACGGAAATAGCTGACTCCAAAACTGAAGGGTTGCCAGCCAGAAATATCCTGGGCAGAAGGAAACACGGAAAACCATGGAACTCATCACATAGCACTGTCATCAGATAGTGTACGTGAACAGCATGGGAATGTACCATGGAGAAACTGTGTATAGATTATGCAGGAAGAGGAAACTGCAGGTTACATAATTTATAATTGTTAGGCTTTTGCCAGCAGAAGGATAAAAATTTTGGCTTCCAAGATCCTAAGAATAAGCTAGTCAATGAATGCTGAAACTCATTGAGGGCACCAATCTACTAAACTAGAATCCAGACAGGCTTAGTTCCACAATAAGTTCTGTGATCGCATTTTCAACAGGCCCTTGATGTCAACTTACATCACTATTAATGTAATAATAAACATAGCAGTAACAAAACATAGTAAAGAAATAACAGTTCTAGGTTGTACTTCTTAATGTTAATGTAAATTTACATTTTATTTACCTTAATTTAGAAGTTATTGTACTACAGTGGGACCTCAACTTACGAATTTAATTCGTCCCAGAAGTTGTTTCATAAGTTAAGGCGCATTTTACATGTAAATTGCCTAATTCGTTCCACCACTCCCAAACTTTTCCCATACATTGAAAAAAATATACATTTATGTCAAATATGAAAAAATATGCATTAATAAATCACAGATAAATCTGAAATAAGAAAATATATTAATTATATATAATATGTACTACATTACATATACATAATACTAATACGAAATAATGCACATAATAAAGTTTCTTATGTCTAAAGAATCGGATACGTAGCAAAGTTTGTGCGAGGAGGTAATTTAGCTTAATTTTTAATTATCATAACTTTCTTTTGCCTTTTTGGATTCACTTTCACCTTCCCCAATTTCTTCTGATGTACGTTTGGTGAAATAACGTTCCAGCAACGATTGTTTTGCCAACTTTTAAGATTGCTTCTGAAATGCGTTAGGCAAATGTCATCAAAATGTGCGGCTGCCTTATTCGTAAACTCTTTTTTGAGGTGTTTTATTGGCGTCGTTTCATTAGTTGAGACACGTTTCGTAACTTAGGGCGGAAAATTTCTGAAATCCCGTTTCGTAACTTGAAATTTTCGTTAGTAAGGTCATTCATAAGTCGAGGTCCCACTGTATTTTCATTTATAATCATTTTTGAAAATTTTAAAAAAATAAAACTTTAAAAGTATAAAAAACTTTCATCAAAATCAGTGTTAAAATCTGCACAGAATTTCGAACTATAATGGAGAAACAGAAATTTACCTATTTTTAAAAGGTTTTTCCAGGGTATGAACTAGTTTGACCTGTTATAAAAATTAATTTTTATTTATTAAAATATTTCCACAAAACTGCAAATGAGTGCTAACACAAACATATGATTTTTTTCAACAACCTCTCAAAACATTTTCAGTCTCACATTTCACTATCATGGGTCTAAATTTTTCCACAATGGTCGGTCCAATAGCTCATTTTTCAATTGAAATCCAATATTAAAATCACAGTTGATACAATTAAAATCAAAATGGTATTTTACAGTGTTCATCAACATACCTTCGGGCCCTTGGTATGTGGTTTCAACACATTTCAAACAGATTTATTACGTCTATATATTTATAAATTCCAATTGACACAACACAATTCACTTGACATTCAATGCCTCCCAGATTCGTGCGGATTCTTGCAATTAGGAATGTACAACAAGCACAGCCTCCTTGCTAAGTCCAGGAGTTGTTTGTTATGCAAGTCCTCTACTGCATCGCTGACACACATTTTACATTCGACCAAACTAGTTTTTTTTATTCCGGCCCAGAATGGAAGTGTTACATTTTTTCTTTGGGTATATATATGTCAGATAAGCTTAACGGTGGTATTGTGAACCAGTAGTGATCAACAAACAGAATCAGCAAAATGCAATCCACAGTGAGTACGATAGCGTATAATTAAACAAATTTGTAGGAAAATGATAATTACTTTTCTATTTTAACACATCACGTCATTGTGGTCAGTTAATTTTTAGTAGAGTTACATAATTTTATGTACAGGGTCTTCCAAAATTAACTTATAACTTTAATTCATCACAGTCTTTTTAAACATACAATCTTAGAAATTTTTTTTTCAAAGCTGACTTTTGCATCTTCATATGCTAAAATCTGTTTTTAAAATATATCAAATGGTAGAATGGATAAAAAAATTACCTTTAGAATATGATTACAGGCCAATATAACAGTTTTAAAAAGAAATTTTTGATTGATGTTATAATTTTATGGATATATTTGAAGAAAATTTGATCAATAACCTTACCCAATTTTGAGAATTTTTTTTTAATTGAAAAATCTTGAATCTCATTTATATTGAAAATATAAAAATGCTTTGAGTTATGACAAACCCAATTTCAATGTTACTGGTCAATTTATTTAGACTCCATTGATCTATACAAATACAGATAGACTTAGGTATAACTGAATTAACTGAAAATGTAGCCTATAAGGATCCAAATAATATGAATACATTAGTTGTTTTCTTAAAAAATGTTGTCCAGTTGATAGCAAAAATTAAAGAATTGCTAATTTTGAAAGTTAAATTTCTCAAAATTGGTTCAACATATTTTGTTTAGATTTTAATCAAAGTAGAAAGAATGTATCAATTAAACTCTGAACAACTTTTTTTTCTAATTATAAATTCTCATAGTGTTTACAGAAAAAATATATTCAACCATTTTGTGATGAGGGATAAGTTTGTTTGATTCAATACAACTTTCAACATTAGCTGTTTCTATTATTTGCAAATTTCACTTTGTAAAAGGTAGTTGATGAACTCAGTATCCATATCCTGTGGGTGTTGCTGCATTGTTTAATAACCAAAAAGGAAATTTTAATTGATTTAAATACCTAGAAGATTATACAGACTATTCAATACAATTCTGAGTTTTTCTAGTCACGTTTATATTCAGTGCACACATTTTGAAATAAAAGTATTTACAGTTAACAAAAAAAAGGAAAACATGAAAATAAACCCAAATAGTGGCCAGGCTCTTTTTTCAGATTTTTAAACTGTATTTGTTACATGATTATCATTTATGCAAAATATTTTAGGTGGTTTTGAGAAATTAGGTTTCAGAGATTCCGCAATTGTTGATTTTTTCGGTTGATAAATCTTGACACAAAATATTTAGACTAACTAAAACGAATTCCAACTGATTGATTTGCAAGGTTACTGGTTTGTAATTCTATTTACTAAATGTGTAATAAGACTATTTTGTGTGTGTGTGTGTGTGTTTTAATCCCCTGTATCACTGAATTAAGGATGTCTCACGAGGAAACTACCATGCTTCAAATGTGTATTTTTTCAATAAAATAATTTTAAAAAAGTTTCCGTAAACGCTTCTCCTAATAGATATCCACTTTTTTCTACTAAATAATTTATATCTTTAGACCTGTTCAAACAACTGAGTTAAAATTTTGCAATCTACTTAAAAATACAAAACAATTATTTTCAAAAAAAATAAAAAAGTTGGTGCATAAGTTGTTTTAAAATGGGGTACATTTAACTTTTGTAAGTTTATTCAGTTTTCTACAGAACAGTGTAACTTTTCACAGAAAGGGCAACAGTGAAATGTATCTATTAGCGCGCATTTCTAAATGCAGTGAGCTACAAAGACTCCTCTCAGCAAATACATACTCGTAGACGCTGCTGATTAGTTTTAATAATTTTAACAGTCAATAGCTAATTAAAAAAGCTATAAAAATGCTTTCAATGTTTTTTATCAAACATTTTACTTTAAAGTTATTCTCAATAAAAAAATATCTACAATTTTTGAACAGATTATTAAAACTGTTCTATATATATATATGTTATTTATTAAAAAAAGTGGTTAGCCGATAAAAGAAGCATTTCTGGATATAAGTTTAGTTGATTAACTCTTGTTTTCATGTAATATCACATAAAATCCCAAAATCATTCTTTACATAAAATGTACTAAACGATTCTATTTATATTTAAAATCTTTATTATAAAATAGTTTATTCAAATATTTCCTTCATTTGTGTACACGGAACAATACCCAATATTTCTAGAGTACAGATCAACTCTTGTTTTCATGTAAGTAAGGATCCCAAAGTGCTAGTTCTTTTTTGTTTTATGAGAATGAGAATTGACCCATACTTTTGGAATGTTATGTATTGTTTTTATATACACAAACAACGATGAATGTCTGAATAAATAGTAATAATAACAAGAATATTCCATTATTAAGGTACAATTTTGAAAACAGTATAACTCAATATTGTAACAGTAAGAACTATTAATATTAAAAACTACAGGGTTCAAGTTGAAAATGTTGGCAATAATGGTGGTGCTAAATTTAATGTTTACAGGTATTGATGACCATTGTTATGGTGGCGCTTGTTTCAAGTGCAAGCATCCCACAAGAAGCTGCTCAAAGGCAAAAGAGAGGACTTTATGGAGGTAAATTGGTTCTAAAATAATATAATAAACATACACAAAACTTTCTCATAAAGTAGAACCTCAATATAACACGCTCGGATATAAATTTTTACTTTATTTACTTTATGGACCGTTTTCAGCAGTGTAACCTGGTGCCAGATACTAGCTGTGAATATTACCTATAAAAATAATATTAATTAACAATATAGATTACATCGCTTAATGTAATGTTTGAATAATTTTTTTAATGTTAAAATTTTTAAAGCCTAATAGTTTTTCTAATTTACAATGTTTTTTTTATGTAAATAATGTAAAATTAATTAATTAATGTATTTTTTTCCCCGGCAAAAAACCGTTAAGGTTATCATCGCCGTTAATTAATGTAAAAATAGGATTTATT
Source organism: Callitettix versicolor (assembly GCA_022606455.1). NCBI lineage: Eukaryota > Metazoa > Arthropoda > Insecta > Hemiptera > Cercopidae > Callitettix > Callitettix versicolor. The sequence goes on along the minus strand of CM040185.1, from coordinate 80,287,830 downwards.
AGTAAGGGAAAATGATTAATTACCAGTTAAATTGGCAGAAAAGTTTACTAGCATGTCAAATCTGTAGTTAGGCAATTAATTAATAATATATTGGGTGGTCTACTGTTCCTTAAACTAACAGTGATAATTTTGAAAATTGTGTTTATAATAAAATATACAAGATTTTTTCCTTTTAAGGTAATCTCATGCTTATTGCCTTAAACAATGTACTGTATTTACACACATTAACACTATTTTCAAATGTAGTGGATAGCTGTAGGCTTTCACACCCATTAACACTTGGCATTTTCAAATTTATATTTGCATTAGCCCAAGTTACAATAGTCGGACGTTAAACACCAAAAAAAAAACTATTTTCAAATTATCAGTTTTCTATATTTTCTATATTATTTTTATTTTGTCATATTTGTGTTGACTATTTATTTGCTAGTTATTTATTAAATTACTGTATTTTGTTATAGATCTATAAAATTTTTGTGTTTTTATTAAGTTGTCAGCTATGTCTGTTCCACATGACAATCTTAATATTTAAAAATTTGAATTAAAGATGGCAAGATCAAAGATGAATGGATTGAAGCTAACAAAGTAATACACATCTAACAATCAATTAAACTTAAACAACAAAAATTCAATTTTCTAATGGAAGACGTTTTCCTCTTTTTTGTTTACTCATATTACAGTTCAGTTATTTCTAAATATTTCATTAAATAACCATGATTACAGCATTAGTTGCGGCACACGCCCCTGCATATGTAGCCCACGCCCCTGTCGCTGTAGCCCATGCTCCAGTTGCAGTAGCCCACGCACCAGTAGCAGTAGCCCATGCTCCAGTTGCAGTAGCCCACGCACCAGTAGCAGTAGCCCACGCACCGGTAGCTACATCCTACTCTAGCGTCACTGTCACTCAACACGCTGCACCAGTTGCATTCGCACATGCACCAGTAGCAGTCGCACATGCTCCTGTGGCTGTAGCACATGCACCAGTTGCCGTCGCTCACGCACCCGCCTACATCTCACACGCTCCTGCCTACGCACCTTCCTACACTCATTCCTTCTACCACTGATACAATGCATTTACATTAAATAATATCTGATATACAGTAAAAAATGTTGTTTTTTATAATAAACCCCAACTGATGAAAATGCAATGTTCACTCGAGTGAATATTATTAGAAAATCTACTTTAACTCCAGACTGGATTAAAAAACAGATTCAGGTAATGCATAGTTCAAGAAACAAAAGGCTGATATTATTAAAAATGTGTTTTTCGATAAAAAGGATCACTCGAGTGCAAAGTTTACATAGTGAAAATTACTGCAAACATAATTGCCAGTGTTAGCGAATTTCAATTGAAAAATGAGCTTTAGGAGCAGCCTTTATAGTATGGTCTAGACCCAGGACCATGAAATGTGCCTGTAAAACTGTAGAGCTGTTTTTGTGGAGTCATTCAAATTCTGATATACTCTAGGCAATTTAAAACGAAAAGAACCCAAAAATAATCTACTTTAACTCTAGATTGGATTAAACAATAGATTTGGGTAATGCATAATTCAAGAAACAAAAGGCTGATATTATTAAAAATGTGTTTTTCGATAAAAAGGATCACTCGAGTGCAAAGTTTAAATAGTGAAAATTACTGCAAACATAATTGCCAGTGTTAGCGAATTTCAATTGAAAAATGAGCCTTTATAGTATAGTCTAGACCCAGGACTATGAAATGTGTCTGTAAAACTGTAGAGCTGTTTTTGTGGAGTCATTCAAATTCTGATATACTCTAGGCATTTTAAAACGAAAGGAACCCAAAAATCCAAAACAAATTATAGTACAGTAGAATTTTGTAAGGCCTACTGTATAATTTTCTTGTTTCATTATTGGAATACAATTTTTGCTTTCTTTACTACAACTTAAAACGAAAAAAATGTCAACAATAAATAACATAAACAAACAGAAATGGACAGATATATAGTAGGTATACTGAAACAATGGATATTTTTCTTTATAGTTCAGGAAATACACTTCTGTATGTTCTGAACTTCTTAATTATACAGACAATTATTTCTTTTATAAAAACCTTCTTTTTTATAGTTTAGAGTATTTACTTTAAACTATTACTACACTAATGATAGTTTAATAATATTAATTATTATGCAGAGGAAATTTGATTAACTATCACTCTTTCAACTGTCAGCCCATTATTAAAAATAAATTACAGTAATTAAATATTATTGTAATGTAATTTTTTTTTATACATTGCACTTAAAGAAATTATAAAAACAATGAATAAATAAAAATGTAAACAATAATTATTAGCACAATACACACTGATCCCATTTGCAATGATTTATTACTAAGCGGTGTAGACACTGAAATGGAGAATATTTTTGTTTCTTGATGTCTGTCATGTTTTGATCATTATTTATAAAAGAAGCTGCCCTGATTCATAATCAACGCACAGCCTAAACTACAAAAGCCACAACTTTAAATTTGGAAAGAACTTTCATTTCATTTTTTACGTGAGCATTACGAAAGGATTTTGCAAAATTTTGATTTTAACCCATTAGCCTACCGACCCAGTCCAACTTTAGTAATCAATGTACAGCCGAGACTATTATACTTTAAATTTTCAGGATACCTGCTTACAACAATGTACATCGTACAGTCAATTTAAAATGACGGTCCAACTTATTATTACCAATGACTTTATATTTGTTAAAATATTTTACTGCTCCAATGTTAATTAGTAGTAATAATATAAGTGGCATTTTCATTTGTAATTAAACTTACTTATGGTTGCCTGGGGTCTGAGAAGCTTATGTAACAATTAAATTTAAATATTTAAGTATTTACTTTATGATTTTTGTACATAGTATAGTCAATTTAAAACGATGGTCCAATTTATTATTACCATTGGCTTTATATTCGTTAAAATGTTTCACTGCTCCAGTGTTAATCATTAGTTTCTGACATAAGTTAAATTAAACAGGTGTGAATTTTGTTCAATAAAAATTCTTATTACTACATTATTAACTAAGATTATTGATAATTTCATTAATATTGTTAAATTATTTAAATGATTATTTAATATAATTACTATATTTATAATATTTTTTTATCAAAAAAATACGCCGAGAAAAGCCACGACGGGTACCTGCTAGTCTACTATAAATTATAGCCCATTTTGTCAGTTTTAGACATTGTAGTTATGCCTGAAAAAGCTGCAGTGACTGATGTTATTTACATTATTAGTTGTTTAGTGACTCATACTTAGTTGTTTCCTCATAAGAATAAGACATTTGATTATAACACTGTAAGTATAGTTTCTGATATTAGCGACTAAAACAATTACATTTTATTTTATAGCAGAACGTGTGTAACACACAAAGAAGAACCAAATGCAGTAACTAAATTTGAATCTGTGCACAGGTCTGAGGTTGAAACTGACTAAGCCCTTCAACAAACTTTCTTAGAAATGGACGTTATTCCAAAGTACATGACAGGTAGGTAATAACTTACAAATGCTTGACAAAAGCTAGACTACTTTCACATATCCTTTGAAAGGTTTATTTTCCCTATTAGATTATATTCAAACTAGAGGAAGAGATAATACTACCCCAGGCACTGCGATCAACAGACCTATTGAGCAACTATACCTCTTGAGTACTAGTTTAGCAGATTGATGCCCTTAGTAAGTTCCAACAATCCACTGACTAGCTCATTCTGCTGAAGATCCCTAGAATCTTGGAGATCAAAAACCCCTAGCCTCCTATCAGCAAGAGCTTCAAAATCAAGGATTATATGTTCTGCAGTCTCATACTCTTTTCTGCACAACCTACATATGGTTTCACCATGGTACATAAAAATGTACCACACGCAGGATATATAATTATCCTGCTCATGTGCATGCTCAGACCACAGTTCCCAATAATAAGCCCCATGATTTTCCTGAGTTGTGCTCTGACCAAGACGTCTACTGCCGCTTTAAGCCTTCCATATGGAACCATGCTTAAGAAGCGCTTACTATGAGAATGTCCATGAAGATTATCTTATCTTGCCTGGAGTTGCTTGTTAATCCGCCTATTGACAACAGACTCGGCCAATGATAGTGAGATCCCTAAAGCCGGCTTGAGTCCGATGAACTCAGAGTCGTAGTTCACAGTCCAGCCAGTCAGTCTACGAACTCATTACGGTTCTCCAAAACTTCCAGATCAACTTGGGCTGAATTGTACGATCAGCAATTGCTTTTATTGCTGCCTTATTTTCTCCATAATATGCACTTAATATTTTTCTAACTCAAAAGCAGAAAGATGAAGAAAGGTCAGGGCTGCCCCTAAGGAGGGGGGCATATGCCACCGCACAAAGTAGCAAAAATTCAGATGCCAAAGCTTTGATGCCAAATTATTTCCATTGTAGTATTGGTAACAAAAGGTTATTTTCTCTTACGAATATAATACATCACAACAGAAAAATATATTGTTGTTAAATATGTAGGCTATAGATTACATGTAAATTATTTTCTTCTTTTCCTTTTGTTTCATTCATTCGTTCAATCTATCTATATTATAATCAATATAATACACAAAGAACTGTAGTCTACAAACAGAAGTCACTCATTCACTGACTAACAACTGTTTACTGTTTCTCAAAAAAAAGACTATGAAGCAAAATTTCACTTGGTGATTTCTCTTATAGCGTAGATGTGGAAGGCTAAGTTTTTAAAAAATGTCTTTTATTAACTTAGTCAAAAATGCTACTTTCTAGAATACAAAAATCTCGATTTTTTTAGCATTATTTGCCCGGTTTTCATGTGTCTACCAAACACGTACTCACAATGAGTGAGCCCCTGAGGGGATTTAAATCCATAAGTCTTCAGAAATACCAAATTATTTATTTCATTGTACATAATAAAATAATACCTGTTTTATAAGTTATTTATTTTTACATAAGTTTCAATAAATAAATAATTTTAAAAAAATGACAAACTACAAAGAAAAAAGTACTTGATGTAGATCCCCAATCCCCCTTAAAAATAAGCAAATTCAAAGGAAACTTATAAATTTTTAAAATAGTTATTTCCTTTTATAAAACTCAATAAATGTACAAAATATATCCAAGTAAATAATATTAATATAAATAAAGATGTCTAGCAAACAGTTTTAAGCAGCTGTTATTTGTAACCTTTCTTTATTTGCTTTTACCGACGTATCGATGACAAACATCAAATCCCCATCTTGTACTATGCTCTGACTGAAAGTCACTATATCAGTTAAAACACCTGAAGCAGGTGCTAAGACCAATGTTTCAATTTTCTTTGATGAAACCACGGCTAACACTTGATCCTTCTGTACCACATCCCCAATTTTTACCTTTACTTCCTGCACCCTGCCTGATTTCGGAGCAGCTACTTGTCCCTCAGTGCATATATTAGCTTTTTGATTTCCACGTTTCTATAAAAAAAATTCCTCTGTTAAAATTACCGGTAATTGCTAAAACTTATCTTAATCATCATTTCTGAAAGTTTTTGTGTTTGTTATTCAATCACGCGTTAACTACTGGACTAATTGAAATGAAATTTGGTATGAACATAGTTTAGGTATCTGAGATGAAAACAGACCTATTCCCATTTTTTAAAAATGCCACTATACTACTTACCCAGTCCAACTTAATTATTTAGTATTTAGTTTTGTGACATGTGTTAACTGTAAAACAGTGATGTTTTACAAGTTTATTACATATTGGTAGGTGTGAATAATAAATATTTAAATTATTTTAAACACCATTATACTGCTTACCTAGTCCAACTTAATTATTTAGTATTTAGTTTTGTGACATGTGTTAACTGTACAACAATGATGTCTTAATAACATTTTACAATTCTTAATATAATATTAAAAATGGGAAAGTTTGTGTGTTTTGTTTGTTTGTTTATTCAATCACACATTAACTACTGGACCGATTGAGATGAAATTTGGAATGAACATGATTTAGGTACCTGAGATGGATACAGATGTATTCCCATTTTAAAAATATTAATCTAAGTGTTATTGTTTATTACAAAATTATTGCATATAAACTTAGATTTGCAATGATTTTTTTTCAAAAATCCCTATAATTCCAAACAACCTGCCTTTATAATTTAAAATATTGCAGTTTCCATTTACAATGTTGGCATTTACAATGACAATTAATAAGCCGCAGAGTCAAACATTAAGAATAGCAGGAATACATTTAGAAACTCTGTGCTTTTCCCATTTTCAGTTATATGTTGCCTGTTATAGAGTGTCAAGTAGCAAAATCTATATGTCTTGGCCGAAAACCATCAATTGTATAATATTGTATATAGAAATATATTGAAATATGTAACGAAATTGAAATAAACCTGTTCTGATTTTGGAAATCAACTATAAATTTTATTACCTACATATTATAATTGTGAGCGAAGCCATGATGGGTAACAGCTAGTTTAATTAATAACTATAAAACTTTTTAAAAATCATATTGTAGCTTTTAAATATGAGTTAATTAATTATTAAACTGTATTATTAAACAACCCAAACAATTCATACATCCTGGTAATAGTTTTTATCAGTCATTCTTTATAGTTGTTTTTATATCAGTGATTCTTTTTTTTCAAACTACTGCAATGAAAATACTCTCCTCTAAAGGTAATGGGTTAGGGTTGGAACTAGAAATCAGTTACCACGCATTAGTTTGTAAGGACCCAAGTTACAGTGAACCTTGAGCATTATGCTGTACTTTTTGTGTAATTTTTTCTCATACAGTAAAACTACTAAGTGTGTCTGATGTTTTGGAAAATACTTCGACTAGTTAAGGTGACTAACAATTTGTTACAATAAATGAATTCAACTTGTCCGGATTCACTCAACAGTTCACTTAAAAGAAACAAATGATTTTGTCTACAAATCTATTTGTTTGTTATCAATAAGAATATACAATACTATTTCCTTATAATATTACGTGTTTTATTGGTCACTAACTGTTCCTTTGTGATTCCTTTGTGCGACACTGCAGACTCAAAAAGACTTGGCTAAGGGGGAAATCTAACAAGAGGAAGAAGTAAGGTGAGCAATTCCCTTATCCTTTCTATTTAGAATTATTCGTAACCTAAGCACTTACTTCGTTATTGCCTTTTTAGCTACCAGAGGTGACAGGCACATACACTAACAAAAAAATAAACACTTATACAACAAAGATTCAGATTATTTTCTGTAAAAGTTCAAGTAACCAACTAACCATCGTCACTCAAAAAGTAATTACTTCATAAATAAAGAACTCTGCCCTTGTTTTTAGGGCTAACTCTCTGCCTTGCGCCCTACCAATTAAAATCCAGTCTCGCTGCGCCACCGTTCATTCAAAAAGAAAAATAAATATTCATCCTTGTTCCTATTTTGAAACACTAAGATCATCACACTGTGTCCAACTATCCGAGATATAATTAAATATTGTCAAATCAATAGTGAAATTACAAATGCAATAAGAAATTTCTCGAAATAGTTTTCATCCAAAATCATTTTGATTATATTTGTTGTATCTAGTTTTACAACTCACAACTCATATGTAAGCTTAGTACAAACCTATAACATTTAATTACAAAAAAATGTTAATTAAAACTCAATGAATAATCACGATTTGTTGTTAGTATTCACTGTAGACGGACACAAAAAAGCCACAGAGAATAATTTCTTGTTGTTGCTTATAACCTTTTCAAAATAACCAATGGTAAAACAAACAAATTACTTAAGAAATAGCTGTAGACAAAAATTACTTGTTTTGGTGAATTCCACACAATTCCTTACACACCATAAAATTTTAATATTTCTTATATATTAAACCTAATTATTCTTTATTTCTAAATATATTTTGTGCATGCATATCACCTTAAAATACTTCCCAATACACATCTGAGTATTTTCTCTTACCTTTATTTCAGCGTTGTCCTTGACGTAGACGAACCTTGGTTCTCCGTTCATTTCAAAAAATACAATTCGTTCACTGCACTCGTTTGTGAAACTTGAAATTCCAAGCATTTTTATTGTAGCAATTTTACCAGGTTCCAGTTCCACCTTAACCAAACATTACAACTATTAGATACACTTTAGTGCTTGGTGGTCAGTCTACTGTGTCTCTGAACTGTGCAACTCAAGGTTTTGGGTTCGAGACGCAGTACTGCCTATGCTTTACCCTTACTGTTAACTCTGATCCCTCATCCTCATTAGTCTAATGGGCATAAAATATAGATGTTAAGAAAAAAAGACACATTTACCATATTTTACAGATTTACTATTTTTATTATTAGATTGCAAGGCCAAATTTAAAAAAATCTTAATTAATTTTTATTTTTTTCCATTACAAAACTAGCTACTAACAAAAATAATGTACTGTTACTGATAACACAAATCATTTTCAATTCAAGTTCACTGGCACCATAGACTGCATAATAGATGACGCATAATAAGCTAGACGGTGTTCTCGGTTTGTGATGGAGGGGCGGGAGGGGGACAGTGTTAGCAAGCTTGTGACTCCCACAACTCATGTTCATCGCATCGGTGCACTGCTGCTGCCATTGAAATCAAATGTTGCCAGATGGAGATAGGTTTCCTGCGGCATCGAATATTTTTGACTTGAAGGGATTTTAAAAGAAAAAATGGACATTTAGATATTAATTTTGAATATAACACACCTGAATTTGAAGCAATTTTTCAAAGATTTTTTTTTTTTAACGTCCGACTAGCCCTGGCCGGGAATTGAACCCAGGTCCTCGGGGTGAAAGCCTAGTATGGTATCAACTAGGCCACCAAGGCGGCTAATTTTTCGAAGAAAAAAATGCATCTTATAATCTGTAAAATATGGTAAATATTTTTTATAACACTAAAAAATCTGTCCAAAAAGCAACTTATATTTTGTGAAAAACCAAATAAAAGGAAACATTTCTTATAATATATAAGGGCTGTTTAGAAAGTAAGTTCCTTTACAGTACATTCATGATCTTTTTGGCATTGAATAGCCTGGCTAAGCCTGCATCTGGCTTTGATGCTATGAACGTTATGTTATTTCATGCATCCCAAACCTGCAATCAAAATGGTCACTGCAAGCAATAGTATCACCTCCACAATTGATAGCCTTACTGACTGTGAAGTTCATACTGTAATTCAATTTCTGTGGGTGAAAAAAGTGAAACACATAGGTATCCATTGGGAACTGTGTTCAGTGCACAGAGAAAACATTATGAGTGACAGTGCAGTAAGGAAATGGTGTCATTTCTTTTTGTAGAAGGACTTCTGACTGATGCACACACAAAATGAACAGATAAGGGTCTGCCATAACTTTCCTTAGTCAGTACAATGAAAAGGTAATGAATTTCTAGATCATGTATGACAGGTTATGAAACATGGGTGTCCTATGTGAATATTGAACAAAAAAAAAACAATTGAAGGAGTGGGGTCACACTGCATTAACCTGTCAAAGGTTGCCAAAATTTTTCAACAAAAAAACTAATAACGAAAATTTTATGGGATAGGAAAGCAATCCTTTTGGTAGAGTTCACGGAATGGGACACAATGATTAACGCTACAGTATACATTGATACTTTGAAGAAACTGAAGAGAGCGATTAAAAACAAAAGTCAGGGAATGTTAACCTCCGCCATCCTTTTCATTCATGACAATGTACAGCTCACTCTGCTGCATAAACTCATGGACTTCTGGACAGTTTAGAGTGGGACATTTTCAACCACTACAGGCCTGATTTAGCCCCAAATTATTTCTATTTTGTCCAACATGAAAAAATGGCTTTGGTCACAGTGCTTTGCGCATGACAATGAGTTGAAGAATGCCGTTAACAGGTGGCTATGAAAACAGACAGCAAAACTTTATTCATTGGCTATTGAAAAGCTTCTTCATGTGTATGATAAGTACTTAAATATAGGTGGTAATTATGTTGAAAAATAGTTTAAGGTATGCTTTGTTTAAATGTACATAATAAAAACTCTTTAAGTATATTGAGATTTTTTTAACCTGGAACAGAACTTACTTTCCAAATAGCCCTCGTACATAAGAGAGCTACAACCTGGGTGGCTCAGTAAATTATGGGTGATTCACAGAGAAGGTAATAAACTTCTTTCAGGACATGTTCTATATGTAAAAATAACAGTAAAGTGTATGTGAACAGATGTCCTATAATGCTTTGTTTCCTGACAATCCACCATTCAGTATTTTTACATACATCATTAAAACTTCAGAAATAGATAAGAATTGAATTCATACTTGATATACACATACTTTGAGTGGTGTTTTAAAGTAAAACAACATGAAGTTTTTATTTTTATCGTACATCAAAGGATGAAAAAGTCAATGAGAAAAATGCAATCATTAGCGAGTTATGGCTATTGAAATACTTGAACCTGATCGTCTAAAGAAATAAAAACCATACTGAATTTTCAGGAGCACAGAGGAAAATTTGTTGATTTTCAAAAATGGTCGCAGAACTGTTCCAAAACCTGTGCATATTTTAGCCAGGTGGTCTAAAGACCCTAAATACAGCTCTAAGTTGAACATGCAAACACTAGATCATAACTGAGCGTTAACATGCAGAAATATAATAAATTAGGCCATAGTAACAGTCAGGGGTTGTATATTTTTTCCTGGCAAAAAACCAAGGTCATCATAGCCGTTCAAGGTTGTATACAAAATTATGAATTCAGTAAGTTCAAAATTAAGAAATAAAAAATAATTTGCTTTACTTACATCAAACTCCTCGCCCACATCTGGGCCGACAAGAAAGACCTTTGTACAGATTTTATCTACACTGCTATATTTTTCCTTGAAGGATAAAAATTTATTAATATATTCCGGGAAGAGAGCTGCTGACATGACATCGACATCACACACTTGTTGATAGTGGTCTTGCAGCTGTTGTTTCAGTTTAAGGAAATCTGTAGGTGGTAGTGTAGCACCTGGTCTACCCTCGGTACAAGGTAAATCTTTCAAAACCTGAATGTGCAACAACAATCTATTGTAATTCCATTGCTAAAGCACACGGTGTACATAAGATAACTTGTGCATAGTTTATTTGTAAGCAGCAAATTTACTAAAGCACACGGTGTGCATAAGATAACTTGTGCATAGTTTATTTGTAAGCAGCAAATTTACTAAAGCACACGGTGTACATAAAATAACTTGTGCATAGTTTATTTGTAAGCAGCAAATTTACTAAAGCACACGGTGTACATGCATAGTTTATATGTATTTAAAAGCATAACTTGTGCATAGTTTATTTGTAAGCAGCAAATTTACTAAAGCACACGGTGTACATAAAATAACTTGTGCATAGTTTATTTGTAAGCAGCAAATTTACTAAAGCACACGGTGTACATAAGATAACTTGTGCATAGTTTATTTGTAAGCAGCAAATTTACACTAGTCATACCAGCAAATGTATACCACTGGGGTCATAGCCACCAAAATTGACTTCCTGGAGGAGACAAACGTATGTTATGGGAATAGAGAAACTTACAGAGGGATATAAAATCACACCCAGCCTAGAAAGCAGGTTCTTCTGATTTTCCAAAAATTTTAACAAAAGTAGTCTTATTAAATATTTTTTTTGTAACTATTGTTTTATATTTCTTTTTATAATTCAGTAATTTGGACACTTTTTGACTGTTTATTTAATTTATTAAACTAGACAAAAATTAACAAATATAAAAAACTGAAAACAACTTACAAACTGTATGAGAAAATTACATAAGTTTAAGTTATCGGTACTAATGACAACACTTACTTTATGAAAAAAAAATATATGAAGTAAGTTTATGATTTAGTGCATTTCTGACCGTAAACTTGCAATTAAGAAGACGTCAAATGAACTGAATTTAATTCCTACACAGTTTAGACTCTTTTAACGGAAGATCTGAACATGCATCGACTATTTACTAGATACTCAAAATTGTTACCAGATCAACAGAAACAACACTGAATTAAAGAACTGATTAATTGGGCTGAAACTGACTCAGGTTTGTTAATTAGTATAATTACAAACAGATCTTGGGTTTATATTATGATCCATAAGCAGGCACAATCATCACAGTGAATGTGTCCAAATTCTTCATAACCAAAAAGTGTGTTATAAAGTTGGTAGAATGTTAAGGAAATATGAATAGTTTTTTTTTTCAATTATCTGATAGCAAGGACTATGAATTTCGCCTTAAAAAGCAGACAGTGAATCAAGAATATTAATATAAAACATGTTTTTGAACATTTGTCCAAAAATGTGCAAAAAGAAAAGGCCTGCACTCTTGGAAAACAAAAATTGGATCCTCCATCATTAGCTATAATCATCTGATTAGGCCTGATAGATAATCAGTTCTAATTTCGAAAGCAACACCATATACCTTTTCAAACTGAAAAATCTTTTCATTTGACAATACAAATAAATAAATAAAATGAGCACAAGACTGGCAAGTTTTGATTTTTTTTTTTAAATATGTATCAAGTTTTAGGGCTGCTTGTGATGTTGGATTTTGCATGTTGTGTGATGAGAAGAACATGTTTATTGATATACAACAGTATATTTTGCATGTAGCAAGTCTCATATTAAATTAATTATAATAAAAAATTTCCTGTGTTTCCACTCAAGATCGAAATGGGGACCTTGCACATGTGAAGCACACATCATAACACTACACTAGAGAAACAACTAGAAATTTGACAGATGTAAATATATGAAATGTTAATTTAATTTTGGCAGCTGTATTAAAAGATCAGTTGTTTTATATTAAATTATAACAATCAGCTGATTTCACTTAACAGCTGATATGTTATAATAAGTTTTAGGTTATGTTGTTAAAAACTAGCTATATTAATTTCTTGTTTATATTAATTTGTAATGATCATCTGATTTCACTGAACAGCTGATAGGCTATAATAAGTTTCAGGTTGTATTGTTAATAACTACCAATTTTAATTTATTGTGTTTTCAAAAAAAAAATCATAAGTTAAATAACAATTAATACAATACATGTAATTGTAATTTTTAAGAAAAAAAGAATAGAATTCTGTTATTGAACCAAAATAAAAATCATGTGTAGTGTTTTCGAACAAATTATCCTAACTGAAATAAAAATGAGAAGAAAACATGATACACAATTTTTATTTTTCATTCCATAACAGACATTTTTAAAAAAACTTTGATTTTTATGATGGAACAGAGTGAGTCATCGCTAATTTAGATTTTAGGTTCAGGTATGGACCAAACTTAGTTTAGATACCCAACAATGACTAGTAAAAAAAAAAAAACTATGAAGTCTCTCCTATACAGAGTGACATCAAGTTGAGTGTGTTTCTGTTTAGCACCTGTGAATATAAAACAAGTGATTGAGATGTTCACTGTCATTCATTAACACTTAGCAAGCTGTGCAGAAACAAAACTGTTCATCAGCAGACATTACAGTGTCATTTTATTTACTAAATAAATGAATAATGGTGTGAGCTTGTGCAGCTACTTCTTTAACAATAATAAGAGGATCGCTCAGAAAGTAAAAACATTTTTTTCTTTAGACACTTTTTATTAAGATGCTGAAACAAAGCTTATTTGTCATAGCGTTTTATCAGCTTTCTATGCCTTCTGTATACTCAGTTGTTGTCAAGTTCTTGAGACACTCACTAATGCTCTTTCAGTTCATTGCCACTTCTATAGTGGTTTCCACCTAAAATCATAACATTTGGGAAAAAGAAGGTAATCACTTGGGGTTAAGTCTGGGCTCTAAGGCGGACGTTAATAAACTTCCCACTTAAACTGCTGAAGCAACTTCATCATCAACGCAACACCATTTGGACATATATTATCATGATGAATCATGTTGCCAACTCAACAACAATCTACGTTATTTGTTACACCATTTTCAAACTGAAGCTCAATTCATCATATTACCATAAATCTTAGGTTATCTGTCAAGTAATTTCAATAGGGCGGACTTGAAATTCAGAAAGTGTACTACACTAAAAACATCGCACTTGGTGGGATCGTTAATTGTGTCACACATTTTAAAGTCTCACAAATAAACAGTACATGACTGTGGTGGCTTGCAGTTAATGTCAGAGTGGGATGAAGGAGTGGACAGGTTAATGACACGATGGTGGTGGCAGTGGGGAAACTGAGCGGCTCGTCAGATCAAAATATTTTTTACTTTCTTTGTAATACTCATATATTTCTGAATTTTTAAAAAAATTAAATCAAAATTACTAACACTGCACTGTATTATATTTATATGCACTTTTGGCCCAGAAAGTACTTTCAATATTGAGAATTCATTTCATAAAGAAAAAAGTAAATAATTATTATTATTGTAAGTAAAACAACAAGAAAAATAATAATCAGTAAAGATTGGAGGGAATTTGAGAGAATCTAGTTTACATATAATCCCAATACCTTACAACGGAAGGCCTCAGGATAACCATGATCTGGATGTCCCATAGAGCCTTGCAAATAATGGAACACAGACTTGGGAAGCTTTAATTGATCAGCTTTATCTTCAATATCAGATCTATCTAAGCCTTTCTGTACCATATACAAAGCAAGATCTCCAACAGCTTTTGAAGCAGGCATGTCCTATGAAAAAAATGTATATATAAGGAAAATATGTGCATAAGGTACTTATATTAACCCTTTAATAAGTAAGGCTAAATACTGCTAAAGGAATACTGTTGTTCTTAAACCTTTTATGTACACATTTACAAAAAAAAGTTCAGTTATTTTTACTGTAAAACAGTACTGTACAAAATATGATGATTATTAACTAAAATGTATGAATGAATGTTTGCCCTGCAATTATGTAATTTTGACATTTTTTCATATTTTTTTACAGTAAATGCACAATGATTTTTTTTTGTTTTACTTTTTTTTGTATAATTTGTACATTACTGTGTTTTGTATAACCCCAAATCTGAATTCCATAGGCCCAGTGGTTTCAAAATTCATTTGTACAGAATTAGTTTGTTGTGCAAAGTTAATTCTGACTTCTTACGTAGAAGCCATACAGTTTTCTTAACTTTATGTTAAGTTCTTCTACTTTCTTTTTTACATGTTACTTTCAATGTAGTTTCATATCCAGCATCATGCCCACATATTTTGCAGTGTTTCAATGAAGAACTATTAAACCATCAATAGTAATATTCAAATGATTTTATTACTATTGATAAAATCAATAGTATGATTTTATTACCTTTATTGGTAAAATCAACATAAACTAATTTTAATTCATTACGTTCTATACCCCACTTCTTGCGCCAAGAAACTATGTCATTTACTACTTTATGTAGATTATTAGTAGATTTAAAAATAGATTTTTGGAAATTATGGCAGGCACTCCACGATTAATCGAAATAGTGATCTCCCTGAAATTTACAAATGTCAATAGTCAATGACAAAATTATTCGATTCATTTAAAGCCATGAACAACGGCTTCGACACTATATTAACGAAGAAGAGGCAACAAAGCTACTTAACAATTTTGAACTATTACAAACAATAATAGTTTGTATTGTTTGTGATAGTGTAAAGTTTATAGTGATAGTGGAAAGTGATAATGTAAAGTTCAAACCATTTGAACTCACAATCAAGAAATGACTATGGATTCCAATGGGCTACTCCTTGGATAGTTCATACCAATTATGAATATAAAACTGGTTGTTAATTCTTAACAAGTTTCAGTAGTATAAGTAATAAGTAAAAAACTTTTTCTTTTAGCCTTATATTATTTATAATTACTGCAGTTTTATTTGTTTCTTTGTGTTTTATGTTATTCTGAATATAAAATTGAATTTGTAATTACATAAATAGTGTAGTTTTACATTGTTAACTGCACCTTTTTATATCTATTGGTGAATTATCTGCAGTGCTCGCATAACACAATTCCATGGATAATCAGAAGTCTGCTGTACTACACTTTATAAATCCTTCTACACAAGTAACAATCAAAAATAAATTATTTACTGGTTATGCTCATCCGATGATACACTACTGTAATTATCTTACCTTAATAATATCACCAAGAATTAGGTTTGCATCGTGGTAAGCTTTCTGCACATCTCTCAACTTATCACCGAGGCCTAACAATGAGGCCTGTAACATCAGGTCTGAGTACTGACTCCCGGGTATCTCATGGTAGTTAAATGCACAATTTGCAGCCTTCAGGTAAGATACACAGTCATATGGTGAGTATGAAAGACGTACGTCTTGCCAGTATTCATTATACTTGTTTACTTTGCTTACATCAAAACCTGTTTTGATAACAATCAAAAACATACTTTCTACAGTTTGTCAGAGGTTATTAAAAATGTATATGACTTATTTAATATCTATGGTTCCAGTAAACACAGCTGCATGGAACAAACAGCATTGTCTACCATTTACCTATGTCTTCAAGCTAGTGATTCAAAAGGTGCAACATACAGGATGTCCTGAAAATTCATAAAATATTTTTTTTCCAATAATTATTGATGACTATAAATTCAGAATTGTATATAATTTCATTAAAACTTCACCAAAGTTTATTTAAATTTGAGGGCTGCAACAATAGATGTATGATAACTCAGAAATAATTTGTTAAATATTGTTAAAATGGTAACTGGAGGCGATATATATATATTACTGTGTCAAGTGTTACAAATGGAAATTGTAATTTTAATTATTAGTTTTAAAGATTATAAAAAGAGTGTACAGCCAAAGAGTAAGCAATATTGACAAAGATGTAGAAAAATTATGAAACTGCTGACACCTTGTTGCCTGTTGTTATAAAGAACATAATGTACAACAGCAGTTTAGTTACAAGATTAAAGAAGTAGGTCATGGTCAGTCAATTCTGGGGAGACTGGAGGGTCACTTGATTTTGAAGGGACTGGAGGGCTAACTGCATATCGGGAAATTAATGGAGCTCCAGGAAAACATTTTAGCTAGGTGGTGCTGGAGAGACATTTATCAGCTAACAAATTTTTTGGGGGGATTAACAGCGGCTCTATGGCCCCTAACGTGTCAGCTTAAAAAGCTTTTTATGTACTCCTATCACTTCACCTTAAACTGACTCCAGTGCCCTTAACAAGCTCCAGAATCTTGTATAAGGTGTACTGGTTGAACTCCTGATCTGGTTGCTGAGATCCAAAAAGTCTCCTTAGTTTACAGGTTAAGTATCACTGTATTTCTATACCCAATTTAAATGCAGCACTGTATAATAAATATTAAGAGCCAAATTTATGTTCATGTTTGATAATTCGAGTGATATGGTAGTCCAAACCACCTTCAGTCCCAATTAGTTTAAGACTATCGAGGTTACAGTGTATAGTAGTCCATTCTGTATAAATTAGCAGTACTAATATTTAATATTCTTGATTCTTTTCTTTGGGCCAATGATTGCAGTTTTAACCAAACACAGTTACAAAGAAATGTAAAGTGCTTGTGAATTTATTTAGTACGACCGCAGTGAATAACACAATTATTTTAACTAAACCTAATACCTGTATCGAGATCAGTATTCTGTAATGCAGCAATGACGGCCCCCATATTGGGCTGTGAAGTCAATCCAGACAATGGATCAGCTGCAACATCTATGACATCAGCACCAGCCACTGCTGCAGTAATACTGGAAGCAACAGCAAAGCCTGACGAATCTGTTGTTTGGACATGGATGGGAATACTGCAGAATTTATCTCGTATTTTCGAAACTAAAATTTCTGCTGCCTGAGGTCTCAATAGTCCTGCGATATCCTAAAAACATTACTTCTGCTGTAATTCTTTTACTTCTCAACATCGGCGATGATAACCTTAACGGTTTTTCGCTGGAAAAAAAATTTTAATTCCCAACATTCCTTATTAAAACCCACTTTTTCAACAGTAAAAAAGTTTTAAGATTTTTTTGTTTTGTTATTTCAAGGCGAAAAGCACATTGAGGCTATTATCGCCTCCTAAATGTAAGTGTGAGTGTAAAGTGTTAAAGTCGTAAGTGTAATATTGTAAGTGTAAGTGTGTGTTAGACTCGGGTACCGCGAGGGACGTCTAAATCCTCTCAATAGGTGCAGCTAGTCTGCACCCCCCTGCGGGGAAAAAAGGGTTATTAAACCCTTTTTTAAAAGTTTTAAGAAAAATTATTTTTTAATAACTGATAGAATACGGTGATGTTCACTAACACAGATAAAATTTCAAACTCAAATTTCAAATGATCATTATGATTTTATAATATACAAAGAAAAAATCTCTCATTGTCTATAAAGGCACAATATTGTTTGTTAAGTATTTTTGATCCTGTATTTGAAATATGACATTTGAAAGACATTAATTTCAAAACTTCTCAAAATTCTTGGTTAATTATTTATTTTACCATGATTTTAATTTTTTGTTTGTGTTTGTGTATTTTAATAATAACAGCTGTCTGGTAACCCTGAAAGCATTATTCATAGCCTGAAGGGAATGTTCAGGAGTTGGGAATAGCTGATTGTATTACAATTAACTCACCCAATAAATGACACTTTGTTGAAATATTAAAGTATGCCATTAATTAAGTAATTAGTATTCTGATTACCAATCTTGCCTCATACATACTAGGACATAATAGAGGGCTTACCTTGATAGTTATCACATGAGCGCCTGATTTGATAAGGTTTTCAACAGTACGCAAGTAGTAATCTAATGAATATTTGGTTTTTTTTGGATTAGAGATATCGCCTGTGTACATAATGGCAGCTTCAACCAATCCTCCTGCTTCTTTGATGGCCTTGACGCATAGCTCAATGTTTGGCATGTAATTTAAGGAGTCGCACACACGGAACATGTCTATTCCGCAATGTACTGCCGTATTACAGAACCTGGATCAAATATTAACATTTTTATTTAGAATAAAGGGATTATGCAATAGTTTTAATATTAATATACAGTAGAACCACGCGATACGATGGGTTCACGATACGATGTGTTCAAGATACAAAGTGGAATATCGCAAATATTCGTGCTCGCGAAACGATATGTTTTTCACGATATCATCCCAATATCTCTTGCCGCTTGAAATTGTTTTGAAGTTGGCGCGCTACGGGCAAACCTCACGCGTCACTAAGCAAGCCCTCAATACGTCACTATTCAAGCTTTTATACGTCACGAGGCTTTTATTTGTTGAGTGGGTTAATTGCTGCTTCGGACCTGCAGTGAAAAAATATTTAGAGGAGAATGGTCTTCCTCTAAAATGCCTCCTTGTGCTCGACAATGCCCCTGCTCATCCTCCTGGCCTAGAAGAACAGATACATCCCGACTTCGACTTCATCAAAGTGCTCTATCTGCCACCGAACACCACTTCCATCCTCCAGCCTATGGACCAGCAAGTCATTGCTAATTTTAAGAAGCTTTACACGAAGCACCTTGTCAAACGATGCTTCAAAATGACAGAGAGCACGCAACTCACACTCTGTGAGTTTTGGAAGAGTCACTACGACATTGTCCATTGCTTAAAAATCATAGAAAAGGCATGGGGTGAGGTGTCAAGGCGCACCTTGTACTCAGCATGGAGGAAATTCTGGGCAGCTGTGGTTGCAGAACGAGACTTTGAGGGTTTCAAAATCCCTACTGAAGAAGAAGCTGTGGATGATCCTGCTCCATTGGAGGAGATTATTTCTCTGTCAAAGTCTTTGGGGCTTGTTGTCGATGAGGCTGACATTGACAACCTACTCGACGAGCAAATCAGCGATCTTCAAGATACGATTTTTTTACGATACGATCCCGGTCCAGGAACGGATTAAGATCGTATCGCGAGGTACCACTGTACATGGCTGAGCATGATTTACAGACAAAATACTGTTTCCACCAATCCCGTGGTTAATTGATACGATAAACCAATGATGCCTGATAAAAATAAGGATTCTTTTACTATTTTGAATTTTTTTTTTACAGATGCAGTAAATTACAAACAGTAGACCTTGTTGTTAAATCAGTAAGAACAAAAGAAGAACAAACAAGAAGAAAATGACAAAAATGATTGTTTCTTCTTGAAAAAAACTTGTTTTTTATAATCCAGAACTTTTGTTTAACACGTTTGGGTAATAGCATCCCTAGTGTAATCACACAAACTTTAAATTTTTTTTTTTTTTACTTTGTGAATTTTAATTTCCTTATTCCATCTAATTTAGATCATTAAAACCATACTTACTCATAGACTACATTGTCTGGATAGTTTCTGTAGCCTACAAGGCTGGGTCCTCTAATTGTCATCAGAAAAGGTATATTTGGTATTGCTTCTCTCAACACTTTAACCCTTTTCCATGGACACTCGTACAAGTGCTGTAAACACGCACTAAATGTTTCCCCGCCCCAGTTATCTAAAGCGTACAAATCACCAAAATTTTGCGAGATGTAAGGAGCAATTTGCAGCATGTCATATGTCCTCATTCTGCTCGCCAACAGGCTTTGCTGTGCGTTCCGTAATGTTGTATCACAAAGCATTACGGTCTTCCTTTCTCTAATGTAGTCAGTAAACCAATAGGCACCATTTTCTTTAAGCAGCTGACGTAACCCATTTGGACACATGTTTTCTTGGAGTTCTGAAAAATGAAAATAAGCTACATAATAATAAGCACACACACACATAATAAAAAAAGTATTTTTTGTAATATTTTATTTTATTTTATTCTTAACATTTAAACTAAAAACACAGATAATGTTTAACTATTTTCTACATATTTTTTGTTTTCTTTAAATAAATTTACAAAAAAACTACCAAATATTGTCAATTTTGTATCAATTATTTATCTTCCAAATTACAAAATAATAGAAGATTTTGTTTATAATTATAATTATTTTTCTGAAATTAGGTCTTCAAGATATGCAATATTTCAACTCCACATCAACTATTTCAATTCATTAATATATTAATTTTATTGTTAAAAAAAAAATAAACTAGTTATATTATTAGAGCACAAAACTTTTTTCTTGGTCTTCAAATGAGAAACGAGATGTTGAATTTTTGAAATTATTTTTGGAAAAGTCTTGCTTTCAAAAGAACATAATTCAATAATGAATAAAGCTATCTCCTTGTTTGAACAGGACTGATCAAACACATCATGCAGAGATGAACCTAACACTTGCAAGTTGGAATATCAGAAAGCAAATTGAGTATTCGAGAGTATTACTGAGACCGGATAAAAAATCTAGTATTTCACATCTAAAGATATAATATTTGTTTTTTAATTCCAAAACCTAGTACAAAATTTTATTCATTTTTAGCTGGAATCCTTAACCAAATTCCGGATAAAGTAAGGTGAAGAAGTTTGAACACTAAACAAATTTTTAAAGTAAATGAAAGCGTGGTAATAAAAAAAATGGTACAGTCATTGGGACTGTTGGCTGAAGCATTAGCTTCTTTAAAAAAATATGTATATAATGTCTCGATAACATAGAAAATATAAATATAAGATATTTAACGTCTCAAGAATATAAGAAAAATAAAATCAAAGGCATGTGTTATTACTGAATATAAAGTATATACCATTGAACTGTTGCTGCTGGCAATATACACAATGTACACAACATCATTACATATGCACATGATGAGAACATGAGAAGAAGAAAAGTGGAGAGAAAGAGAAGAAAGAGATAGAGAGAAGCATGCACGTTGTATGTACATACAGGCACAAAACATACACACACGAATGACCAACTCAGTTGGAACCGGCAGGTGAAAGAAAGGAGAAGAGTGGAGAACTTGTGTGGAGAGAGGGGGTGTGTGTAATACTTCCTCTACTCATGTCATTTACGCATCTTAAGCTTACTCGATGAAACCGAATCACTCCATGGTGACAAATACAAAGTGCACAACACGGTATAAGAAACTAACGCTTCAAAATTTAGTTTTATTTAATATATCAAAATAACTTTGTTAGAAGATCTAACACCAGCTAGTTTCAATGCACTATTTGACAAAATTAATTCATATTTAAATCAGTATTAAATATTATTCTAATGGCTCATGTTGTTTGGTAGTTTTATTATACCTAACCTCACTACACACATATGCCTCTTAAGGGTTGCATTGTAAATCAAAGTTTATTATGTACTTTGTATAATAAGTATATTTTATTTTAGAAAACAAATGCCTTCTAGTATCTAGTTAGTTATTATTTTAAAAAAATGTATTTTCTGTTTTAGTTTTAAGTAAAATATGTTCATTTGTATAGTAAAAACACAATGTGTAAGGCTTACAAATTGAAATAAAAAATATACATATTTATATAAATGTTATTATGTGGAATATCGTAACGAATGAGAACATTTTAACCTGTGTTTACCATAATTTATGAAATAACTACTGCAGGTAAACCACACAGTATAATGGAATAGATTAAAATTTTTTAAAAAATTACCAGGAAGAGATGTTTTGGTATTTACAGGCTTGAGTCCCTTACTGAGAAAAGGTACAAGTGTTAAAGGTCCATTAACCAAAACTTCAGATATATATTGAAGTAATTTGTGCCCTTTGCTATGTGAAATGTCATACTGTTCAAAGGTATAAGGCCTTTCTTCTATAAGGGTAGTGAATGTTTTGCCTTCGTTCAGTTCAGAGCTCTTCATGATATTCAGTAAAAACGGGATGTTTGACTACAAAAAATAAATGTTCATTTTAATGGTTTAAAAATTAACATGGGATATGTTATAAAATTGTATTATTATCTGTCTTTAGTTTTACATTTTACTTTCTTACTAAATGAAGTATAAAGAAAGTTTTGAGAGTTTAGTAGACTATTTGATGTTCTACAACTCCAAAAAAATGGTATTTACTTGAATGTTTATATACATCGGCAAAGATAACGCCAATTTTGATTAAATTTAGCATGTAGGTCTGATTTTTTTCATATTTCAAGATTACTTTTTTGAATTTTCCAAAACAAAAGGAGTTTAAAGCTTTTTTCAGTCAAAAAACTTACTAAAAATAAGATTTTTTTCAAAATTGGCTTTAATGACATTGATAAAATTTCACTCAAAACGTAACTCAAAGTAGAAAAAAAAAACATGGCTGATTATATCTCCCAAAATCTGGATCAGAAGATTTATTTAAAAAATAATACTAAATAATCTACCTAATTTTTTTTTAATTGTTTCATCAGATTTCAGACAAATTGAGGTCAAATATGAAGGTTCATAATATGGTCTAGAAAATTTGAAACAAAAGGAATTTTCACTGCAGTAATAAATCAGAAAAAAAACAAAAAACCTAACTGCTGTCAATTTTGTGTCATTTTAACTTATTTTTCTGTTGAACCGTAATATTCTTTTACTAAAGATTTGTTATAACTTTTTGAGTTGTGATTCTTTATCATTGATCAAAATTTTAGCAAACTCTAATGAAGTGATTCTGATAAATTAGGCCAATAAACTTCTTTTTCTGAACTCGATATTTAAGGGAAATAAATGCATATAAAAAAGAGTATATGTAACATTTTTGCAAAATTAGTAATACTGTTTTGATATTATTCCATGGGTACAATGTATGCTTTAATCACACTGAATAATACGTTTTTATGTTTGTCGTGTTTAAAACACAAAAGCTTACAATATGTATTGTGTACAAAAGGTTTTGACACTGTGTTAAAAGTGTGCTACTGTATTGTATTTCACAATGGATTTTTTCCAGTGAAAAACCTTTACGGTTATTATCGCCAAATTTCACAATGGAAATGGGAACTAAAAAGCCATTAGTATTAAAAAAAAGTAGAACTGAAGAATCAAAATATATAATAAGGAATGTTATATAATTAAACAGATCCTAAAAAAAGCTTGTGTTAAATTACAACTATTAATTCAAAACAAATATTTTTTAATTATTAGTATTACAGTCGGGTTAGTAGCAATAACTGTCTGTTATTTACTGGAAATTTTACTGGAACTGTCATGATTTACAGAAGTTTTTCCTACAGAGGCTGATGTCTCGACTGTTGGTCTTAGAGAGAGAGAGAGAGAGAGAGAGAGAGAGCAATTAATAATTACTTCTGCAGTAAGTGCAGTGATTTTCAATTAATGCAGGAATTAAAGGTCACTGAACAAATGCTGCATATATATTTAAATTTACAATTATAGGCCCATGTGACATTTCACAGTTAACGGGAAAAAGAAACAAATAATATACAATTTAACTAGAAATTGAACACTGTCACAGCTCCTCAAATAATACCACTGGCTGGTATTTAATTATTATAATACAGATTATTATAATACAGTATATTATTATTATTATAATATATTGTATATATTATTACAATATAATACAGTATATATTATTATAATACAGATTATTATAATCTTTAATTCACTACTTGTATTCTAAGATTACTATACGTATCTTCCTAAGTAAAATTGTTGCAAATCCATGTAGGCCTACAATTTCTTGTCAATATGAACTTCAGCTGAAATAGACATTATAGTTTATTTTATACTTGTATGACCTGTTAATAAAGCAATGTCATTCATATTTAGGTTATTTAATACAATAGCCTTGCTTTGTCCTACTTTCATATTTAAACTATAAAGAACTATAAAATTAATGACTGAATTCTAACATTGTACCTTACTGAAATATTTACAAATGAAACCTACTATATCCGGATTTTACGTTACATACCTAAATTAACAGAGTTTTTATTTAGTGACATTTACATATTAGAACTGGCTTAGATTGTCTTACTGATTCTACTTTCAAAACTGATTCCATCACTAATTAGTTAAGTCTTTGATATAGTAATAATTTAAATAGTTTCAACAATTTCTTTTATCAATCATCTGTTTTGTTACACACACAATTGCTTGCATTGTGCTACACTCTCACAGGGACACTTTATATTGTTCCTGGAATTTTGTTTACAAACATTTATCAATTTTAAATTAGTTAATTTAACTGTAAAGCCTTTTAAAATGGAAAAGTTTGAGGCATGAGAGTTGGCTGCCTGTAGGTACTCCATACATGTCGTTTCAGTAACATTGGTCCTTACTTTCGGTACAAAACTGATCGGGTTGCTTAGTGTAATAATATATGATACATTGTTTCTAACTGTTTAATTACTAACTTTATACTAATATTGCTATCAGCATCCATATTACCATCATTCCAACTTATTCAGTTAATTCCTATATTTACAGTTTCTACCTATGATAGTATTACAGTAAACTCCAAACTATCTATGAAATTTGGTGACACTGAAACCGTGGATAAGTGAATTAGCAGACAATCGATAAAACGACTGAAAAGGAAATACATCAACACAAAAACAGCACAGACTATATTGCTCGTATGAATTAAGTATCATTTTAAAAAATATTTGATGCCTAAACAAAAAAATGACTTCTGAATCCTATTCTACTACATTTGCCCACATTGCAAAGTCATAAAAAAACATTTCTTTAAAGTTAATTATGAATTTTCTAAACACACTTTTGGTTGAGGTCCTTAAATACAAAAATAAAATGAAAACCACTTTTCATTTTGATCCAAACTAGGTTTTTCACAAACTAATTACATTCCTAGCATAAATAAAGAAGATTATGTAAATAAAAATTTTAAAAGTGCAATAATGTGTAATATTTTTACCTAATTTTAATTTCATACCTTGACTCCACGAACTCTCACTTCTGAAAGTGCACGTTTCATGCGAGCAATGCTTTCTTTCAAAGTAGTAGCATTCGCTGTGAGTCTCATAATGGTCGGTTCATAATGTGTGGTAATGAACGATCCAGTATGCAAACCAGAGCCATCAACGCGAACTCCAATCCCTTCTGGATATCTAATTCTCTAAAACAAAAAAACCAACATGTCACATTAGAAATGTATACACTTTCCTTGCTTTTTGTGGCTTTTAGAAAACATTTGTTAGGTGAAACAAAATTTTTTGAAGACTACATTTGCTTTTACACTGGAAGAATGTTACTGGAAGTCAATGATTGTTTCGATAATTGGAACCACGATGATCTCAACACACTAATAGTTATACCACAGGATTAAGAGAATCTAGAATACACGAGTAGGAAATGAATAGAATATGATATTTTGGGGACTTGAGGTAAACCTAAGCAAAACGGAGAACATGTGCATTGGAGGGCAGAACAGGAATCTTCTACTGGAACATCACACACAAATCAAAGGATGTACATCTTACAAGTACCTGAAAATGACAATTACAAGCAATGGACTCTTGGACACAGCGATAAAAGATTTTGTTTTTTTTTGGTTTTTTTTTTTTTGACTATTGTGTTGACTATTCTGCACACTTGGGCTAATGCAGACGATGGGATGATTTATAGCGTATGAAAATGCCAAGCCCTGGCTGGGAATCAAACCTGGGTCCTCGGGGTAAAAGCCCAGTATGCTATCAACTAGGCCACCAAGGTCAAATCATATATATATATATATATATATGATTGATGATCAATAAAAGAATGAAACACCTTGGGAAGAAGAGCAATAAGAATACTGAACAGCATCATGTGGGTTCAACATGATCAAAAATAAATAAACATAGAATATGTAATATAATAATAAAAAGTATAATCTCATATGGAAGCGAAGTATGGCCACTGAAACAAAAAACAGAAAAATGTGTTGTTGAATCTACAGAAATGGACTACTGGCAAAGAGCTGCAGGTCGGAAAAAGATAACAAAATGTAAGAATCTATGAAATCATGGGTGTGAAGTACACCATTGTAGATGACTTTAAGAGAAAACCACTTTGATGGTTTGCTCATATCCAAAGGATTTTCAAAAAAATTGACTTCTAAACAGATTTTAAAATAAAAATCACACAATCAGAAAAAGAAGAGGAATTGATAAGAAAGAGACATAGACAGAGACAGAGACATAGACAGAGACGGAGAGGGAGAGAGAGAGAGAGAGAGAGAGAGAGAGAGAGAGAGAGAGAGAGAGAGGAGAGAGAGGATTGGGTCAAGATCTGCCATGACAGAAAAAAATTTTTTTTTTTTTTTTTGGTGTTTAACGTCTGACTGTTGTGCACACTTGGGCTAATGCAGAGAAAAATGGAAGCTAGGTATTGGAAGACTTTGGAGAACATTTTAAGCTGAAAAGGAGTTGATCTCAAACACTACTAGACTAGTGATAAAATTAACTTTGGTATAAGATATTATCAGTAGTGGAGTGTGAAACAAAAGATTTGCAAGAGATAAAAGTCATTCCGTTATACTTTGCATCCTAAAATATATCACGTCTGTAACAATTTATTCGGATTTCCTTCACTGTTTAAGAAAACCCTTAATCTAAATTACTTTCACAAGATCACTGTAGGCCTACACTATCCACTGAGACAAAAGTAATTGAAAAACATGTTTGTAAGGCAAATTATCGTAATGATAACTTTCTTCCTTTAATTAACCATTGTCAATGAATTTGTGTTTGTTATGGACATTTTCCTTAAATTAATAATTGTTTAAATCTTAACAAATAATTTTTTTGTCATTAACTATTTCATAGGTCCACTACTAACAATCATAAAAAATTGTGTACAATAGATATTGCCAAGCAAAAAATATTATTTTATTTTGTTCAAAAACTTAAAATATAAATTATATTTCTTAACATATTAAATTAAAATTTCTAACATTAATTAATTATTAATTTTCAATTATTTAATTATTAATTAATTAACATTATTAATTTTGTAATTGGACTTGTCAGTTCAGTATTATTTCCACCCAAAGTGCTTTGCCTGTAGTACATATAAAAAAAATGTTGACATTCAGCAAAATGTTTTTTTTTTGCAAGCCAAGTTAAAAAACAGTAACTCTTAAGACTGAATAACATAAAAGTATTTTAAAAACCTCATGTCTTACTAATTACTCAAATCGTAGATGGTTTCCTAAAAAAACAAAAAAACCCATAAGAATAAAGTTTTCCTCAGAAGGCTTTAAAACTGGTCACTTTGCTTGGAAAAGTTTTCAGTGGAGGACCCCCTTTTGTTTTCATTGGTAACTCCCCTCTTTTGACCACCGTATAGATGCCTATGATCAAAGCTAGTCCTAAGTAATGTGTGTCCAGTAATGTTGCTCCATCAAGACATTACTGTAGTGTACTGTTACTTATATTTTGTGAATATTTTCCATATTATTCCATGTTGAAAGTAGTACATCTTATAAAAATATTTACGTGCTTGCTTACACACACTTCTCACCTGCACATAACCGTGATCTGCCATCATGTTATTTTCTGGGTCATGGGCTGTGACTGCACAGTGCAAACCTGTTCCACGTGCTTTAATGCACTCCTGATGAATACAAATGTCATTTAAGGTTTTACCTTCAGCAATCTTTATTTGGTTCTTCACCAAGTCTATTCTAAACAAAACAAAACAAATCAAACTATCAGACATTCCAGTTGATGCGAAACAAGTCATATTAATGATTAAGATTGTCTACATATGCTATTAACCCTTTGCAGTTGGCCACCATGTGTTGCGCATCAGGTCACAACAAGGGGTTGTAACCTTGCTGTCCTCTTAGATCAACTTGGCTGTCTGTATTGGCCACTGTGTTTTATGCACTACCTTCTGAATCATTATCATTTGTTAAAATTAGCCATCAACACTACAACTGTGACCAATATTACCTACCACAACAAACACAGTAACCAGTAGACATTATATCTAACTTACCAAGACTTTTACAAAAGTAATAATTTTAACAATTTTTGGTTTTATTATATGCTATATTATTTCGCTGAGAGATATTAACTCGCAGAAGATTAAATTTATTACGGATAAATTATAATTTTTAGCCATTTATTATGGAAGTATATTCTGATGTCCATTTTTACAAAGCAGCAGCAGATTTTATATCTGCTGCAGTAATACTCGTTACAAAGGTTAGTCACTTTGGAATACTACTTATATAACCAACAACTGAGTTAAACACCCGACAACGAAGTCGAATTAGGTTTTGAAGTTCTTTTTCTTTAAAAAAATGTTTATATTCTTTTAATTATTAAGAACACACATATCATTAATTGCTTTCTAGATGAAAAACCTGTTTCCTACACCCAACATTCAAGTCGAGTTAGTCTGAATTAAACATCCAACAACCAAGTCAAGTTAGTTTTTTTTTTAAAAAAAAGTTATATTCTTTTCATTATTAATAACATGCATTTAATTAATCATTTTCAAGATAAAAGATGTGTTTCCTACTTTTGAGGGGTAGGTATTTTGAGGTTATGTTTGTCACTTTTATTTTAATTTTTTTTTATAACTTCCTGTTGAATCCACACTTTTATATTTTGGAGTATTAATACTGGGCATATAAAAAGTGTTTTCATGCAAAAATTACCAAAATTGACAATAGTTCCGAAAGCTCAGTTTTATCCAGTAGACTGTGCGACAAAACAACGAGGTTATTCAGTAAGGCTGTTGTAAACTATGTGCATCTCTTGACAACAACAGTGAATAGGTTTCCTTACCACGTGTTCTAGAAAAGCTAACAGAGCAAATATGGCTAAAATCTATCAGAATTCCAATGAAGCAGACAAAAGATTCTTAGAACACAAGTGACAACACATTCCTGGTATATTTCAATCAAGAGAATGTACATCTGCTGGGTGCTGGGTTCAGTCATGGATGAGAGTCATCTCCTTCATTGTTCAGGACTGGATAAGTAACCAACAAAAAAAGAACACTGCCAAGGTGTATTGGGATGCCAGAGTTTTAAAATGGGATTAACCCCTCCCTAATTCTGCTGTAAAAATAACAACAGCATAGTACAAAATGTATATTTTCGCTGTTTTATAAAAGATAAAGCTCTTAACATACACACTCACACTGTGCTCACTCACAAATTTTGTTTCCATCCAGGATTTGTAAGCCATAGCCTATAAATGAGCGAATGGAAAGTATATGAAACAGTCTTGCCACTGTTATCTGCACACTAATATACTCCAACAAATCTATATACATTAGAGTCCTGCTTATCCGACCTTCCATTTAATCCGACATATTTCAAAACATTTGTAGCGAAACCGAATGTTCAATACTCGCAATGCCACTTTCGTGTCAGGCCTTTACACCTATGTGTCACTTATGTGCCCAGCCTACATTATCTTCAAAAGAAAGAGGGAGTTCGGCCACCCTTATATCTGCTCTGTTCGTTCGTTTCCATTTTTTAGTATCAATTCAGATTCCTGGAAGATTTGGCGTTTGGAGTGCATTCTGCTTGTGTGTGTTTTATAATGTTCCATGTATTTTTTTTTTATTCAATGTTTTCTAAAAGGTAAACAATATTTTATTTCTCATGAGATTGTGAGATGTAACGGTAAGAAAATGTCAAACAGTTGATAAACAAAAAACAATTACAAACTTTTTCCGTCAAGTATGATGATTTGATGTACGGCCTACTGCTCTTAATTAGTCTATTGTCGTGAGATTCTGTTTGCTGTTTTATGTTTTAGTACAATACATTTAGTAACAGTACATGTAATTTAAGTTTTTTTAATGTAATATTCAATTCAATACTTTTAACCGTTTTTAATGGTTTTCCGTGTAATCCGACTTTGCCGCTAATTCGACCCGGCCACACCCAGTTTAGGTTGGATTAGCGAGACTCTACTGTAATAATTTCTTAATCTATAACCTGGTTACTTGCTTTAAACACACTACAACTATTACTTTTATGCTACAATATTTACCCAGTTACTTCTTCGGTGACACAGTGATCTTTTTGTAGTTGACAATTAACTTCCAGAAAATAAAAGTGATTTTCTTGGTCTACCAGAAACTCCACTGAACCTACGCTCTGATATTTAATGTGTTCGGCAAACTTGATAGCAGCGTCAGTAAGGTTACACCGGAGCTATTTTTAACAAAAATTACAAATACTTTTATTTTTACATACAATGTTTATAAATTTTACCTACACTCTAGATTTTGTTTTGTTTTACAGACATTTCGTTACAATACTTCTGAGCTGAATCTAGCAGTTCTACAAAATTATTATTGGATATTAATATTCTGGTAGGTGATGTGTCTCATTGGTAAATTTCTATTGAAACAGTTATGGTAAGACCCAGACCTCACACCATGAAATGTATACTGATCATGATAACATTAGTGTGTCTCATCACCTATACAACACAGGAACTTGAGTTACACAACCTACTTCCTCTTACAAATACTGAAAAACATCCACACTAAATCCCTGAATGTCTCTACCAGTTTTCAAACAAAACCTACGTCACTCCCGTCAACCAATACTTGCTTCTTATTGGTTTGCAGTGCTTGCATATCTCTGGTCTATAGTATACTAGATTATCACATTTCTGCACAGACATTACTGCCAGCCCACTACATCACACTTCCCATACACAATAACTTCATTCTGACTGGTGTGTTTTTTCTCTGGTTTTAACAACGGAATTCTGAGAAATTATAGTTCCACCATAATTTTGAGTACAAATACAGGTCAAAAATTATTGTGCAGCAGAACATTGAGGAGGATCACCTGCTACAGAACAACTACACAACAGCTTACCAACATCCAGAACTAGTTTAGACTGCACAACTTGCTCGAGGGAAACAGGAGGAATCCGGCTAACTGTAAAGAAAACACAATTTCTTATTCACCATTCTGAACTAAAAAAAGCACCTCGCCAGCCCACAGCTGATCAAGTAAACACCTGGACTTCTACTATTTCTCCTGGAGACTGCATGTTAAAATACTATAAATATATATTTTGCAGTTAATTAATGCCAGATCATATGATACAAAAAATTATATATTTTCTATAATGACTGAAACAAAATGAGGCCAACAAAGATGGTGCCGGATTCACAATGGAAAACAGTAAGACAAAGTAAGAATATTTTAGCCAGTGAAGGCAGCTGAAATGACCAACTGATGGACTTAGGAATCCTACCATACATCTAGCTCATACTACTCTCGTTCATCTACTCAAAACACACACACACACACACACTACTCTACATAACCTGGCTTGGCTAACTCTGAAGTGTAAAGCAACCCATGCTAATAGTGTATAATATCGCCCAAATAGTGAATCAAATCTGTTTCACTTGGGTTATCTGGTAACCTCCCAGTGTACCTATGCATGCAGAATTATATACTATCGGACATAATTTCCCTAGGTACTCATGTTCCCATGAGTAACAATATAAATAGAATGAGTGGGAACCCACCTAACAACAAAAAGCTGGCCAAATGAAGCACAGAGTCTACAATAAAGGATAAGAGTAAGGAGGAGAAATTAAAAGGAAATTAGGAAATTAAAAGGAAAAAAACAAAAATCTACATGTCCCTCAATAATGAATTTGGAATTCACCAATTAGAAGGGGAGTTCCCTTGAATCCTCTCCAAATCAGACTTTATGAAGAGACTAAGGTTGGAGAAGGTGCTGTAACTGAGCATCTCAAGAATACAAAATGGGGGCACCAATAGATCTACAAAGTCGCAGTGCAATAGTAACCCTAGAAAGTCATTCAATGAAGAATATTTTAATAATCATTTATATTTTAACTAGATATGTTTTCTGACAAAATTTCAGCAGAGACTAAATCCCTTTCTAACTGAATAACTTATTAATCATGATTTATAAAACGACTTTGTAAAAGAGGCTATAAAGATGCAGCTTATGTACAAAAAATAATCTGCAACCATGAAATCCAAGACAAAATTATTTTCATAAAAACAAAATCAAAATAACTTATTTAATGTTTAATATGAACATATAATAGATATGTTGACATATTATTAGGTACTTAGTAATAACAAATAAATCGGTTGCACTTACCGTGTCATCAATACAAGGTGCAGGAGCAATGGCTAAATAATTTGTAAACTTCCTCTGCAATGAGCAATCTCTCTCCAGCAAGTGCACAACATTGTTCCTCAAATCGGCCAACAGCTGCACCTCAATAAGACGTGGCTTACAAAGCAATTTTTCTATATAAACTGAATCGTCACCAAATATGTTCAATGCTTGAGCACGTACTGAATCAAAAGCAACTCTTAAATCCTAACAACAAATTTTAACATTTTCATAAGTAATTATTATTATTATTATTATAGAGTAGAGTTATTTTCAATGATTTTTTTTTTAGGAAAGAGTTATAGCCAATGGACCGTATCTGTAAATAATTGAGATTATGACATATTTTCTTCCATCTAGTAGGCTTTTTTATTCACCTCATAAAGGCTATCACAGTTTTGAAACCTCACTGTTTCATCTTTATTCCATAATACATGTCAAATCCCTCTATCAAGGTCATCACAAAGTTAACCACGATGAGGGGTTTCAAAACCACGGTAGCCTTTACGAGGCGAGTAAAAAATACAACAATAAGGAAGAAAATGGGTCATAACCCTAATATACAATATATATATATATATATATATATATATATATATATATATATATATATATATATATCTGGGAAAAATTCTTGAACCCACGGGTGGCGAAAGGCTGCACAGGGGCTACTGAGAATGAAGAGGGCTCTTGGTATAACGCGTGATATCTACAATAAGAGATGTATGTCGATGCACACAAAAATCAGACACTACAACACAGTCATAAAACCGGAGGTATTATATGCAAGCGAGATGCTAGCACTCTACACAGAAGCTACCATGGAGGATATTTTGAAGGAAGAATACAAAATCTTGAGGAAAATCCTTGGCCCGAGATTAACAGAAGATGGATACAGGTTGCACTCCTGGAAGACCACAGAGAAGATATTGAACCTGGCAGCAGATATCAGAAGAAGGAGGCTTCGGTTCTATGGACACATCAGTAGACTCCCAACAAAGAGACTTGCCAACGAATCCTTACGTATATACAAGGTGTCAAATCAACAACGTCGTGGATCGCACAAGTCAGAATAGACCTACATAACGCAGAAATAGACTCAACAGACATTGAAGACAAGAACGCATAAAGGAGAAAGATGCTCGGTTGGAAGGTCCCAGAGAATGAAATCCCAAAGAGAGCAGGGGTAAAATGGACGGAGGAGCAGAAGAGGATCCATGGGGACAGGATAAGGGAGATGTGGAGGATTAGAAGGAGCAAGACATGAGTCGGAGTGCTTTGCGTGATCCAACAAGGTCTATACGTAGATAATATATATGTTAGGATTTTTAAAAAATGTTAATTTTTAGTAACTAGTCTTAAATATTATAATGCGGTCACAGCCAAAGAATGAACACTGTTGACAAAAACATAGGCAAATTACGAAACTGCTGACATACTGCCTGTTGCAATAAGCAACAAGGTATGTAGAACAGCAGTTGAAATAAAAACTTGTTGAAGAAGATTGGGGGGAACTGTCGTTTCCAAAGGGATCAGAACGTCGGTGTATTCCAGGGGATGGTCGATTCTGTGAAGACCCAAAGGGCTGTACATCAGGAAGCACTAAGGAAGAGCATTCCAGCCAAGCGGTCCTGAGAAGTGGCGAATCGGCGGTAAAAGTAAGTAGACAAAAATTTGCGTACACTTTTTCCCCTTTTACATTTTTGGTTTGAATACATTAGGATATATTTTGGTTGAAGATTTTGAAAAATAAGACAGTAGTGTTCATTCTTGGGGTTGTCATCAACCATAGTTGTAGCTGTTACAAGATAAAATGTAATGAGCTGTTACATCTCAATACAATTAAAGGTTTTTTTTTCATGAACCACCGATAATTAATTCATATGAGGACCCGAGCAGTAGAGACCCCGAACCCCTAACAATATATAAATACACACGCACGAACACACCATTATAAGATTTTGAATTAAATCAAAATATTTGTTTATATCATGTTACTAAATTTTGATAATGTTTGTAAATTTGTTTCATCATATCAGCTATGATAGGTTAAAAACTATTTGCCTTTGTTTATTTACTAATCATTATAAAATAATTATTTAACCTAATATGTTGAAAGATAAAATGTACAAACATTAACATTAAGAAATTTAAATTCTTGAAGCACTCGTAGCATCGTTCCTATAGCATCTTTGTTTCCATAGGAATATTATAATTTTGTAGAGTAAATATACCTTCGATAGCTTACAAAGGTAAGCTACGAAAAACACTTTATATCTGTTGTGTTTCGAAATACTTTCATTTTCAAAAATTCTTACTGTACTCAACTGTATTCTGAAATGCATCATCAAATATAAAGGCTAGGACAGGCAGAAAAAAAACACTTAAATTTCATAAGTTTATCTTGATACAACAACTCTATTTTCCTTAATTTAATTAAATTTATTAGTTTAATATAAGTTTTAACTTTTAATATTAAAAAAAAATTATTTACTTTTAACAGATACCTCTACTTTATTAGCAGTACTCAAGCCTGTACCTCCACCCCCATAGGTTGCTTTTATAATCACAGGAAAACCAAGTTCTAACGCAAAATTTTCAATTTCTTCTAAACTTTTAGTTGATTTATTCATTCCCGGGACAACTGGAATACCTATAAGTTTAAAATTATTTTCACTTAACAGAATACTTTAAAACACATAATTTGTTCAAAACTCTGAAGAGATTTTTTTGCATTATATATATATATATATATATATATATATATATATATATATATATATATATATATGTATATATATTATATACATATATATTATATATATTATATATATATATATATATATATATATATATATATATATATATATATATATATATATATACTTTACCTGTTTCAGTATTGTGTGTTATAACTGTTGTATGACAGTTATTGTAATTTGTTAATATTAGTGATTATGAAGTAAAAACCAGTAGATTATTACTGAAATAACTGACACAAATATAAATAACAATTAATCTGGAATCTCAAGCATTGCTTACATTTTAGTAAGTTTAAAATGCTTGCAAGATGCCTGCAAATGCTCAGGAAGCAAAAATACCTTCAGAAAAATGTGTAAATATATTTTTATAAGATACATTCGTGTCTTCATTTAGAAGAGAAACCACGAAAATAGAAAAGTTAGCTGTCAGTAGTTCTTGAACTGTAAAAACTTTCTTAAAATATTTTTCCATTTTTTTACCCTTTTGCTCCAAATATGTTAATTAAAAAATCAAATTCAGCTAGTAACATTCAAAAGAAATTTTATATTAACCACTAACTGACTGGAATTTTAAGTCCACTAACAGTAACAATGCAAAAATACTATGAATATTTCTACTCTAATATCATGTTTGCCACCATTTCCTTTACTTTACTTGAGCATTAAAAAAACAGTGGGTTTACATATTACAGTTGTGACTCAAGTAATGGGTCGAGTAAACAAGCAGGGTGCAGAAACAAATGTATATACAGTTCTAGGTGAAGATATAAATTAAATTAGCCAACATGTAGTACTAATGTATTAAAAATTACTAATGGATGCCTTACCTGCCTCACAAGCAATTTTCCGTGCAAGCACTTTGTTTCCCATTTGCTGAAGTACCTTTGGAGAAGGGCCAATAAAAGTCAAGCCAGCACCAATAACTGCTTCTGCAAAATCTGATCTCTCTGCCATATATCCAATCCCAGGGTGAATAGCATCGCAACAAGATCTCTAACAAACATCAAGACAACTTCAAATTCATGTTTAATAATTTGGCATGGAAATATTATCATCAACAGGAGCCTTAATCTTTTTAGTATTTCAATGGCTCTTTCATGAACAGTATAATAGGACTGCAATGTACTTGTACTTAGTAATAAAAATTATATATATATTGCATAAAGGACTTGGTGGTTGGTGTGACTAAAACACTGGTCAGTCTGCTGTGTCTCTGAACTGCGCACCTCCTGGTTCTTAGTTCAAACCGCAGTTACTCACGTTGCTTTAACGTTATAGAATGTGATAGCGTTATCAGAACACGCTGATAAAATGTGATGTTAAGAAAAAAGTATTGTTGTGCAGGAAAGAGGAGGAGACTGCAGGACACATAATCCTTGATTGTGAATCTCTTGCTAGTAGGAGGCTAGGCGTTTTTTGTTTCTAGGACCCTAGGGAATTGCTCATTCAGCAGAATAAGCTAGTCAGTTAATTGTTGGAACTTACTAAGGGCATCAATCTGCTAAACTAGTACTCAAGAGATTTAGTTGCACAACAGATATGTTGATCACAGTGCCTGAAGTTGTATTATCCCTTCCTCTAGTTTAACTACCAAAAACGAATTCATACATTCAAGAAAACAATGCTAGGTGAGCGTTCCACTCACAGGTTAAACATAAAACAATAACTTAATATGATACTAGTGAAACATTGGGTTTAAATTGTTTCACCTTATATAGCCTAACATCCTATCAGGTCATAATTTTAGTTCAAGCAATGTATTCATTTTTTTTTTAATTTTTATTGTAGAAGTACAGGAAAGTATATTTTTTAAATTCATGTTTATTTAGTGATAATACTAAGCTTTTATAAATACACTAACCTTAGCAACTTTAATTATTTCATTATAATCAAGATAAGCTTCCACCGGTGCTTTGTTTTTACCAATAAGATAAGACTCATTTGCAAGAATACGAAATGGTTGCTTTGCATCGCACTGAGAGTATACAGCAACACTCTGGATATCCAACTCACAACAAGATCTTAATATTCTCGATGCAGTTGATCCTAGATAACAAAAAAAAATGTAGACATAGATAAAATTTTATATATCATAACACTGGTCTCTGAAACTATCTTTGGTTGTCCTGATATAAATCAGAGGCAGATCATCATAGAAGACTATAGAGATCCCCAACAACTTCCAAAAAACTAAAAAATATATGAATAATATGTAACTTATCTTATATTTGCAAGAAAATACAAGTTCACACATAACCTTAAGTAAAACAATGTGTCAGAGCCAGAATATTCATTGGCTGTGTACTGTGGCCATTCAATGTCGTACAAACTTGATCAGAAAGAAATGAGGGGGAGAACATGCATTGTTTTTATATATCATTTGAGACCAGTGTTCAGTTGGCCTTTCACACTCGCACAGTACAGAGCTCGCCATTAATTTGGTCACTTCAATTGAGTGTTTATGCTATTTTAGTTTACCTCTGATGGATTTACCACGGATGTTTATGACTAGCAGTCCTTACTTTACGATATTTTAATATCTTGCATTCAAAAAATTAGCAGTACAAGAATATTTGACAGTTTACAGTGGAGGGGAAAAGAGTGGGAGGAGGTGGATTATATCATTAAACTGATAACATTGTTATTCTCAGGAGAATCTTAGCCTCCCTATCCTAATGACCTACAAGCCACTACTGGTTTAATTCTATCCTGGTTAGACTAATGAAGACGATGATCGATGTAACACACAGAAAATCCAACAGTAGTAACTATAGCGGTACCACAGTAACAGTCTTAATTCGTTCCAGAACTAAGACTGTTATCTGAGCAGACTGCTGTGCTAGTCAGCATTTACAATAGAGAATTATGGAAAACATTTTAATTTGTTACATAGAAAAAACAATTGAGTACTCACTATTAATATGTTAAAGATGAAGCATGAAGAAAATTCACAGAACAGAAGTAACACTTTAACTAAATTCATACAAATGTAATTATATCAGATATATATACACACAAGACAAATCAATACTGTATATGTTTTTAGTTCAATAATCTTTTATTTTCACTACTACAAGCGCTTATTTTAAGACCCATTTAATTAATATTCACAAAAAAATTGAAAACAGGATTTAAACAACAATTAAAAACTCGTGCACAAAGACACTTAATGTTTTGTTAAATTTAAAAATTAAAAGTATGTAACACGATAATATTATAACTGTTTAAATTTTTTAACAGGCTAACAAATTAAACACATGGTAAAAGGGTTGATAACACACTAAGTAAATTTAGGTGTGATGACAGAAAAAGAATAGGAGTGGGTATTCTGAGAACGGATAACTAAGAAATATTGTGTAAGTTATTGCGTAAAAAATCAATCAAAGGCTTGTTTGTGTCAACTGAGTACATTGTTTATTTCTGTAGCACAGTACTATGTTATCTCTTATATTTATACATGCTTAGAAATAATTTAACAAAATGAAAACACTCATATAATATGTTCAGCCCTTTATTCGAAATCTAAACTGTTATGTGGGTCATTTTTCATTCCGTGAATTAGATCATTGTCCGATATGACTATTGTCCAAGTCGACCATTAGCCAGGGTTTCACTGTATATTTGATGTCGTAACACAGATGCTCAGTGTGAACAGGCGTTAAGCGGATTTACTTAAATACTAATTTACAAGAAATTGAATTTGTTACCTCTGTTAGCTACGAGGATCTTCCGAATAGGTGTACCTGGGATAGGGCATTCTTTTATGGTGCAGGGCTTGGAACAGGCACCTTGAGAGAAATAATTTCTTCTGACCACATGGTTTAATTTCAACCTTTGTAAAACTGTTGTATGAATTCTTAGGTAATATGTGAGATTTTTAACACCATGCCCAGACACTGGAAATAATTTTATTAAATCAATAATATTCAAATTATTTAAAACATTATGTAAGGAGCTTAACTACAAATTAACCTTGTAGTTATAGGTTAACTTTAAAATGTAGGCCTTTAAACACACATCTTCATTAAAAAAATTTGTAAGGACTCTGGAAATACAAAGAAGTACAATAAAGAATTAGTGTTTTTCAGTTAGAAATTACTGTCTCTAATATAACCTAACAGGCTGGCTAACCCACCATCTAACATTAGCAATGATGATATGAACAATAATAAAGATGGCTAAAAAGTAATTTTCCTATTACCAAATATGCAACAATTTTTATTTTATTTTTTGTTCATATTACACCCTACAAACTTTAATTTTAAAATTATTAGTTTATTGGTATTTAGGACTAAATAGTTTTAGTAAACATCTCCATTGTTTCGCCAACCACACACTGTATTGTTTCATATAG
This sequence comes from Callitettix versicolor, assembly GCA_022606455.1. Classification (NCBI taxonomy): domain Eukaryota; kingdom Metazoa; phylum Arthropoda; class Insecta; order Hemiptera; family Cercopidae; genus Callitettix; species Callitettix versicolor. The sequence goes on along the minus strand of CM040185.1, from coordinate 80,247,874 downwards.
GCTTTAGTAACTGTAGTACTTGGATTTTCTGTACTCTTAAAAAACATTTTTGTGCACTCTAAAAACTAATATAATAGGCTCTAACAATTTTTTAAAAAATTTGTTTCCATTTTATTCAAAAAATGAGTAGGCTACATTATGCAAATTTTTAATTAAATAAAACTTTTAGTATCATAATATAGTTACGCTGTTCTGGAGTTTAACGATTCTAACACATTTTAAAGTACTTTTAAGCAAACCCTATATGGATCTTTATGGATACCGATTTTCAATAGGAGAGAGGGGGTACATTTCAACAATTTTTACTTTAGAATTTTTCGTGAAGAAATATTACTTTTAAAACCAACTAAACCTAAATTTGAAGCAGCCACAGTTCCTAAACAAAGGCAACAGATTATATTTTACATTTTAATGAAGCATGCACTATGCTGAAATGTGCACCTCTCTAAGGGTATTTTTCAACAGGAAGTAGGGTACAATTCAACAATGAATAAAAATTAATAATTTTAAACATTTTAACCAAATTAGTTTTATTTACAAATAAAGATAATAAACATATTGAAATAATAATATCACTTTAGGCATAAGCCAACATTACTTTGTTTTGTATTGAAGAAAAATTTACAGAAAATGTCATGGCAGATACAGCATGAGCAGTTCCTCCACTTATATTTGGTTGAGGCAATTTCATTTTGATATCACTGCTTTCAATGCAGCTAAGGTCATCCTTTTCCAGAAAATAATTTCCAAGAATCTTTCTTCTTGGAAGAAAGCTGTATTGGCTTCACCATTATGAGGATTAACTGCCTTACTTTTTTTACTCTATAAAATAAAGCAGAATAGTGCATTCCAAATAAATTTCTTGCAACTCTTAGAGACATGCAGTCTTTAACTGCTTTTTCAATATTTTCCTCACTAACTTCTGGTTTATCATGTTTCTTCTTGTATGTTCACACCATTTTCTTCAAATCTAAAAAGACAACAAACATCAGGCTAACTATTACAAAATAGGCTACCGTATTAGGCCTATACTTTTATTCTTCATGTAGAAATAAACCATAACACAAAAATAAGTAGGCCTACAAAATAAATAGGTAATGTGTCACCTCTACATAAATTAGGCTTATTTTCAAATTCATTTGGTTTTCTTTTGAAAAACCCAATAAGATGTTAAAAAATCATTAAGCATGGTTGATGTTGCATGCATATTTACATGTATATTATACAAGCATAAACTCTGTTCAAATCTACTCCTGGTGTAGCCATTTAAGTTAAAATACTGCCACTCTTCTCAGAAAAGAAGTTTTAACTAGTTTATGGCACATTTATATGCAGAATTTATTAAAAAAAATTATGTGAATAAATTTCTCTTACCTTGTTAAAAAATTTCTGGTAGAATTTCTGGTAAAAATTGGAATCAAAATTTACTTTTGAGGTCAGAGAACTTGTTCCACTCAGTAGCAAATCAGTTGTGAATAGAAAAATTGAACACTTTTTTGCCAGCTGCTGTCTATCCTAAAAGTGTACTGGCTGACTTATTGACCAATCACAGAATAGTGTCAGAGGTGGAAAATTCAAAATGTTGAAATGTAGCCCCTCTAACCTACATTTAGTTTTTGAGACTGCTGAACATTCTGATTAACTTATTATTCATAAAACAAAATTAATATATATCATTGGTCACGCTGTTCTAGAATACTATGTACCTAAACCATAGGTTAACATGTCTTCTACAAGGAAACCAGAAAGTTTTTAATGACCAATTTAAGTAATTCAAATTGGCTACTAAGTTTGAAAACTATATAATATAGGTAAGGTTAACTTTAAGCAAACATTAAAAGTTTATGTTTTGATACTTCCTTAATAAAAAGAAATGTTTTTTTATTGTTAATCTAAAAAACTTGTTTTAAATAAAACAACCTATTTAATTTGGCAAAAGACTAAAGTAGATGGTGAGTTTTATTTTACCTTCAGAATTATCTCTAAAATATCTCTAGTTACATTAAAACTTGATTCTTTTACCTAAGGCTAAAACTTACTTTTACGAGTCCAGCTAGTGGAAAATATGAAATGTGAAAATAAAAGAAAACCTAGTACAAGGAAAGTAAATTCCACATTTTTTTAAATAAAGAAATAATTAATCTAACCAAAAAACGTAATTTATAAATAATTTCACTTCAGCAAAATAACATGATAATTATGTTTAAAATTATACTAAAAACTGAAATGTCCAACTACAAATATCTACAGACATTTAACAAAACTGTATGAAACTATAAACAAACATTAACGGACTTTTTGCAATTTGTATTGTTACATTATTACAGTCGACTGTAGAGGCTAGGATAATAAGATTGAGACACAGCCTTTATGATTAAGGGAAGGAAGAAGGAAGAACGTAACATACTATAAACTATAATATAATTTTAGAAGAAGTAAATATGTGATGCTATGTACATTATGAGATATAATTTTAGTACTACTTAAATTATGCACTGGTTATTCTTTTACTAGTAAAAAAATATAATATTGCTTCGTTTTTATGTACAACTATATACTTATTGTAATGATTTAAATTGTATTGATATTTTTGTGTCTTCTGTTAAAATAACGTATATTTTACATATGGATAATAATTTAAAATCTTATTTGCATTATATTACCTCTGTTCGCGTTAATTGTTCTATTTTTATTTAATAACATACAGTATTCAAGAGTAAAATAGTTCTTTATCTATGGCGTTCACTGATGCAGTGAAATATTGTTGTTTATATTTTGGTACTTATCAGTATCACTCTGTCAGTTTGTTTATGTCAATACTGTAACTCAATAATATTGATTGTTGTAATCTTTGAACATTAGTGTAAACATTAGTTTTCGTTATTACTACAGTAAAATGAAATTGGTTAGGATTTTAATTTTTACAAATAACATAAAATTAAACAGAACAAATCAGAAACAAAATTTAGACTATCTCGGGAAACAGTCAGTACTGATTAAATATGTTTGAGGTTATGTTTTAATGTTTCTGTACAAATTTTAGAGGAATTAGTTGAGATACGAAAAACTGCTGAACTATGAAAGCAATAGCTGTTTCAGTATGGATATTCATAAATTTAGTGTTTTTTGGGATGTGTGGATACATATATTTGTTGTGGTCTCAGTATTGGCTTTACATTTCAAGGCAAAAACAGCATCAAGATGATTTAATCAGAAAAACTGATTCAAGACCTATTATAGATTATTTTCAGGTAATAAATTATAAACAATTGGTGCTAATAATTTGTGAAGTTGTTTACACATTGGTTATTAGGAAATTTCCATTGGAAAAGTAAGGTATTTGAGTGGTCACTGTGGTAAGACTCAGATCCGGGATCTTGAAATGAGCATCTATCCTGATCTCTGGATCAGTTTTGAGAGGCTGTCGAAATTTGTGTGTGTGTGTATATATATATGTACATATGTTATTTATTTCCATTTATTCCTTCATGGTACAAAATTTTACACATGAGAAGGATCTATACAGGGCATTAAATACCCGTACATAGGATGGTCCTAAAAATTAAGATTACAAAATATTAAAAAATTATTTACATTTAAATAATTTGTGAGACTAACTCACATACATATTATAAAATATTGATTAATTGTGATTAAACATATAACATGTTATTACAAAACAGTGTTACATTTGTGTGTATGTGTGTGCACAGTTAAATAACCGAACTTGTGCTGTTATCAACAAACAGCAAGTGTGCTGCAGCAGGTTGAAAATGTCTGTTGATGGGCAATTTGTTGTATGGATATGGTTGTATGGAGCTCAGTCTTGCAGTAACAATTACCCATTCAAGTACTTGTTGCACTAGAAAATGTGAAGTATTGAGATGGAACAATGAGTTAACATCAAGTTTTGTGTGAAACTAGGAAAAACTGCTACAGAAGCTCATGCCATATTAAAAATAGTGTACAAAAGTGAATGTTCATCACACACACACACACACAAATTTAAGTGGTTTAAAAGGTTTAAGGAGGGGCGTGAGGCATGGTGAAGGCAACCATGCTGTGAACGACTCCCCACATCAAAAACAGACAACATCCTGAAAATTGGTAAATTGATCCGTGAAAATTGTTGTCGGAGTATCCAAGTCCTTGCTGAAAATCTCAGGAATTAACAAAGAAAGTGTCCATCAGATTTTGCATGAATTATTGAACATGTGGAAAGTTTGTACAAAAATGGTGCCAAAACTTCTCAATCCAGAGCAAAAGGAATCAAGAATGATCATTTTGTGCTGAACTTTTAAATAACATTTATAATGATACAGAATTATTAAACAGAGTGATTACTTGTGATGAATCATGGTTTTTTAACTATAATTCTGAAACAAAGCGCTAATCAATGCATTGGAGGTGCCCCACCTCACTACAGTATAAATGGGAAAATAAGCAAACCAAAATTCAGCATTATTACATCAAGGTTCTGACAGCCCTTCATGAACGAATGAGAAGACACAAACCCAATTTGTGGAAGATCACTTCCTGGATGCTTTACCAAAACAATAACCATTCCATCTTGTCCGTGAAAGTGTTCTTTGCAAAATATGGCATCAACATTTCGGACCACCAGCTGTACTCGCCTAACCTGGCCCCTGTAACTTTTTTCATTTCCTATTTCAAATCATAGCTTTAGGGGAAAAGATTTCACGGTGTTGAAGCAGTGAAAGCAAAAGTGACAGACATTCTCAACAAGCTGACAAAAGCAGACTGTTTTGAACAATGTAAAGTTCGCAAATTTCTGATGAAAATTCGCTAAGATGTTCGGGAACACAAGTATGGCATGTCTGACTTTCGACTCGCCCTATATATAAAAGATCCTACAATATCATGGTAATTTCTTTTATAATGTCTCCCCAACTATATTTTACTGGAATCAAGTGACAAAGTGTGGTAGTGTTTAAACAATTTGACATGATGTAAGTTTACTGTTCACAATGGACATAATACCACTAGTACCTAACAATAATCAGACTTTTTTTTTAATACCATAGCTGATCAAATTTGGCAACCACCTTATTACATAATTTACCACCCAAACCTGTAGAACTAGTTAGCATTGATAAATAACATATAAATATATAATTTTTATAAGAAATTTGTTTTAAACGTATAGTAATTTATTATTTTTCATCAGGAACCAATGCCATTTGATGAGCGTCCAGTACACCCAGCTTTAGAAATCGACTGGAAGAACAAGAAAACTACTGCTGTGATAATAAAAAGAAGGAACAAACCTAGATTTGCCAAAGTACAGCTAACTGATCCACCATTACAACAGAACTGTGGTTCAAAATGCAAAGGTGATACAAGCAGGTGAGTAGATTTGTAATTTTATTATTATTTTTGGAATTGATTAAAAAATTGTGTTTACAAGAAAAATGTTAAAAGATATTTTTCTATGTAGCCTAAAAAAAATTTTGGACAGTATTTTCTCTTTAAGTTTTATTATTAGGTCTGTCTATTTCATATAGTCAGTTTAATGGACAAAACAATTTTCCGAAAAAGAAATCATGTATTTAATTTATTCAAATTTGTAAAACCATTAATGTTTATATTGTCATCTTATTTATTGTAGCCAGGTATTCTAGGCAAAATAATCCCCAAATGAGGCCATTAGATAAGAATTTCATTTTTTGCAATTTGGATGTACATTGTGAGAGTAATCAAGGTGTTGAGGGATATATGAGGGTTACAAGAGTGAGAGTGAAGGATGGAAATACTTAGAGGAAGAAGTTTTCCTTTGGGAGCACAAGATGTGAAGAGATATTGTAAATAATAATCACATTTTTAATCATTTTATATAAAACCACATAAATATATAAATATGTATTTACTAATACTTTTTGTTACATAGAGTCCAAATGCAAAACGTTATAAATTTGTGTGCATGGGCCACTTAATCATAATATGACCCAATCACTCTATAATTTTTAGCAAATTTTACAGTCTTTGTAAGAGCCCAAACTTAGGAAAATATAGGGGTTGATGACAAAAAATGTTTAGGGGTAGTTAAGAAGTAAAATCTTTTAATCTGCTTAAATAGGGCAAAGGGTTTTTTATATTTATTTATCTACTGTGGGATATAATTTGAAACTGGAGTGTAAAGAGTTTATAGTTTTGCCTGCCCTCCCCAAAAGTTCAAGTTATGATGCCACCCTATTTGGTTGGGATAAAATGTTTGATAGAAATAAAACATTTCACAATTTTTCGATATTTTTGTATTTATAGGCAAAACTTTGTTTACGTTAACTTACAAAGACAAGAAACAATGTGTTCATGGATGTTCAGTGTGTGCTTTAAAAATATATGATTGTTCAATTTAAGCTGAGTATAATGTAACTTAAAAGAAAATCTTTTTAATGAACTATTCATTAATATGTTACTTTTGTTATGAAATTTATTTTTTCTACCACCAAAGATGTATTAATTTAAGTGAGATATCTTCTTGTTGTGACAAAAAATTTAACGATGTTAAACTTTTTTTATTTCACCTTGGATTATGAATGGCTGTTCTTTTATATAATTATAAGTCATTTCATGTTTACACTGTTATAAGTTAGTTGTAAGTTTCTTTCCGACACACAGATAGGGTTACTTTGGTATTATAATGTATTTTACTATGTAAACATTTTGGATTAAATAAATAAATAGTATAATACTCTCTTCAGTTAAACTGTTTCATAATTTTTACATACAGGTCTACATTTTTTAAATATTAACAAAGATATGTTTTGCATATGAAAACATTATACAATATTTTATATGATAATGTACTAAAATCATAAGAATCATAAAAAGGTACAGATTTGATTAATAATTATTACTCATAAATAGAGTGTTTTCAGAATTTACCCCATTTTAACAAACTATTTTCTGTTTCATATAGTCTGTAAAACTGAGATTTTTTGTATTCTAATTACTATGCTTACGGTAGTAATTCACAATTAAAAAACAATTTTTTCCTTTAATTCAGAGCTAAATTTTATTTAAAAAATTTAATACATTAGAATTCATATTCCAAAATGTGCAAGAAAGATTCAGTATATTAGTAAAATATGTCAATAATTTTAAAAAACGTAGCTTAAGGCATTTTATAGTTCAATTAAATTATAATATGATATGAATTAGAAGATATGTATTATTTAACATAGGTTTATATATTATGTATATCTGTTTAATTCAGATTAAGTCTATTTAAAAATCAACTAATAGTTCGCTTCAGACAAGTTCTTCATGAGGAAAGCAATGTATTCAAGTCTCGCAAAGATAACCCGTACGGTGTAAAATATTCAGGCAGAAAGATTTCTGCAGATGAAATATCACCCAAAAAATTGATCTGTGATTTAAAACAAGTGCTTCCAAAAATCAGTACAATTAATGATCAACCTCCTTTTGCTGGTACGGAACTAGCAAACTTGATACCTAAGAAGGAATTGTTTTCAACTAATGAACGATACAACAATTGTGCCATTATCACCAATTCGGGAGCATTTACTGGATCAAAACTTGGACCTTTAATCGGTGAGCCATCTGTTCATTATAACCCAACTTATACACTTTCTGACAAATTCTGTTAAAGTAAAATTATATTAACAGAAAAAATAGTTATCAAGTAATAAACAAAATGTAATAAATTAGAATTTTTTAATGTTTTTATAAAACTTTGTGATATGTACTTTTGTTATATTTGTATTCACAGACAACCATGACCTGGTGCTTAGATTCAACCACGCTCCCACTAAAGGCTACGAACTGGACGTTGGTAGCAAAACTTCAATTCGAATTCTAAACTCCCAAGTGGTATCCAAACCAGAGTTTCATTTTTTGGAATCAAATTTGTATCGTAATATGAAACTGCTTGCATGGGATCCTTGTAATTATACATCTACACTGCAGCAAGTAAGACTGATCTCATATTTATGTTACCGCAGGGGGGGGTGCAGCTATTGTGCTGCACCTATTGAGAGGATTTAGACGTCCCTCGCAGTACCCGAGTCTAACAAACATTTACACTTACAACACTAAACACTACACTTACGACTTTAACCCTTTACACTCACACTTACATTTAGGGAGGCGATTATAGCCTCAATGTCCTTTTTGCCTTAAAATAACAACAACAACAGAAAATATTTATGTTTGAAAGTTGGATGGTAGAATGAAATGTTAAAACCAAATAAAGGACTTTTCCTTTATTCTTTGTTCTAATGCAACCAATTCCTGATTACCAGAACGCTATATTTTCCCCACTCCTCTTTTGTTCGTTTGCTATCAGTCCCAGCCGTCTCGGTGGCCTAGTTGATAACGTACTAGGCTTTCACCCCGAGGACCCGGGTTTGATTCCCGGCCAGGGCTTGGCATTTTCATATCCTATAAATCATCCCATCATCTGCATTAGCCCAAGTGTGCACAATAGTCGGACGTTTAAACAAAAACAAAACAAAACAAAATGCTATCAGTCCCACACCTCATAACTTTTAGCACTATCTTTCCGTTTCAGTAACATTAATCTTTACAATTTCACCAATCTTAACACATCCACTATAATCAAATCTTATTTCTCCGTTTCTGTGTGTAATTTAAACTAAACTTCCAATGATATTAAATAGCAAGGTTCTCTTTTCTATTACTTTTTTAAAGTTTGATGTATTTAAAGTTTCTTACAATAATTTGGATTATTTTTCTTCAAGTGATAAACATTTATCAAAATATGTTGTTGTTTCCTATGGCTAGCCCGGACTCCAGTCCATCAGCCTCCTTGCCTCCCAATACAGCCGAGCGAAGCTCTTCTGTCGTCTCGAATCAGCATTCAATCCAGAGCATGTCAGCAGGTGTTCCTTGTTCATATATTGAGTCGTTGGCACAGAGGGCACATTTCAGAGGAGTAGACTCCAATGTGCTTCAAGTGGGCGGCGAGGCAGTCATGACCCATGTCAAGACAGAACTGTGCCACTGACTGTCTCCTTGATTTTTCCTTCAGTCCATCCCATTCCTTATCTATATTTTCCCAGCTTTTGCCTTTTGGCCAGCCAAAATATATAAATCAGATTTTTTTAAATGAAACCTTTCCGATTTTATGGTTTGCATCTGAATTGAAATTTTTAAGGAAGATTTATATAGTGTGAATATTTGTAACAAGTTACTAGAATTTTACAATAGTTTTCCATGCTATTAATTTAAATGAAAGAGTGATGCAGCGTTTCTGTGATGTCATTAAGAAATTTATTTAAAATACCAACATACTAAAATAAATACATAGATTCTTGTATTTTTCACTCGAAATATTTTGTATTTTTATATAATTTTGTTCTCAGAATTAAATTTTCAGAATAATTTACTTTTATTATTATAGCACAGTCTCATTATTTTGGACTCTCGCTACTCAGATACCATCAGTAATCCAATGCATCAATTTTTAAATGGGCATAACTTGGCAATTACTTTACTCCTAGAATTGTCCACTAAGCATTTGAATCACAGTTTGTCTTTTAGTTCACAGATTGTACTGTAAATGACAAAGCACATCACAGTTTGTAAAGTTATTGTTTCTGTAAGTATTTCTAGACTGTATCGATGTAATTAATACTGTATATCATTGCTTAACTGTATTATGTGAAATTTTTTAAAACTTAGCAAACACCTAGAAACCAAAATCAACATACATGCCATATTACAATTTTAGAGGCTAAACAGTTACTGAGGTTTTATGATGAATATTATTTGGTTTTTATATATATTCTTTTACTTTTTCAGTGGTATGAAAAGCCAGATTTTGATGTTTTCACACCATACATGGAACATAGAAAATTAAATCCAAATACTAATTTTCATTTGCTCGATCCTCGAGATTTGTGGCGACTTTGGGATTATCTACAAACGTTTACATCCATCAGGATAAGACGAAATCCTCCATCGTCTGGATTCCTTGGTAAAAGTTAAAATATTAAATTTAAAAGTGAACTTTTTATAAACATTTCATGTTATAGTTGGCGGAATCAGCAGTTAAACCTACTGTAATTTGTTTCAATTTGTAAAATTTATTGCGTGATCACCCTTTTGCCACTTAACAACGAAATATGAAAACATTTACATCTTATTTTATTACTGAACAAAATACAGTATCTGTCTGCATTTTTCGACTGAAATTTATATCCTTTTTGTTGAAAACTATCATTAGATTTTATCATCGAAGACATTTGGGAGGGTAGTGTTTTTAAAAACAAATATAGTTAGTCAAATAAATTGCAAGTAAGTTTTTACTTTTAAAATATTGGAAATATAGAACCAAATAACTGATTCACCCTATAGCACATTTTCTAGATAATTTACTACTGTGTTTAATAGTGTTTAATGGTTAAGCAAATTTTGAAGGATGTGGTTACTACTTTAGTTTAAAGGACTAAAAGGTCCAAAACTAGTGTTAAAATGCTGTGTCAGGAGGTCATTTTTCAAAACTATGATTCCGCCACAGCATATCATCCCCTCAAAATTGATAAGGATGATTAGATTTTTTTACACGCTAAGAAACATAAAATATACAAATGAAAGATAAAACGTTTTACTTGAATGCCAGGTGTGTACATAGCTCTTTTGCTTCTCAAACGCCATTATTTACTGTTGAAAATTCTTTTTAGCCTTCTCGCACATTTTCAACCCACTACTTAAGCAGTCAGCTTCTTCACAGGTTTTTCTTGGCACAGAATTTTTCTTGACCGTGTCACCTCAATTTTCTTGGCCACCTATTTTCATTCATCCTTTGATAGTTCATCCTGGAACCATAGAACACAATTCATTTGAATTACTATCTCTTAAACTCTTGATGCAAATTATTTCGTACTATCTCTTGAATTTGATGCAAACTATTTCGTTCAGCTCTTTCTGAAACAATAATCATTTCAACATCTATTTATTTCTGTCAAGTTTAGCTCACCACTGGTCTGAGCGGTTAAAGGCTCTTTGAAATGTAACATTTATTTTCATGGCTCACAAATTTATCTTATTGGGCGAAAGTAGCTTTCGGGTTTTAAAATTTCTTTAGTGTTTTTTTCATATTCACTGTTTCCTTTTCTAGACAAGTGAAGTCAAGACGCTTGACTCGATCACTCTTCACTGACATATCGGACATTGCTGAAATCGCTACCCTCACACCATTCGCTAGATCTTGTTAAAATTAATTTTCATCACCATATTGTTGTAGCTAACATTTGTTTTCTAGTCATATAATTTATGCTGAAATCATCCACTGTGCACCCAAATCTGATCACTACAACAATAGTGTATTTAAATAATAGCCAATCCTTCAAATCATAACCTGCTATTCTGGTAGAATGTTGTTCATGTTATCTTTAAAAATGTGAATGATATACATCAGCAGCTTTGTCAGAGACACTTTGTTATTTTTAAAAGTCTTAACAATTTGTTTCCAGTTGATAACAGCATTTTTTTAAGTTCTTAAACTTTTTAATTGTTGGGTTTTCACGCCACCTGTAATTCTCCTTTGATTTTTTTTTCATTTTCCTCTATTTTTATTTAGTAGTGGCCTAGCAATATAAGCGCTTAACAGTTGCCATAGTAAGAGAAGCAGTATAACAAGTCAACATTTTTCAATCCATTACAGTTACTGAACTTGAGTAAACATACATACTAAAAATATTTAGTTAATAAACCATATGATCAAAAAAATTTGACAAATGTAATGTTTTCTTTGATACAACTTTGACAAATATTTGAAAAAGATATATAGTCAAAGTTTCATCAAATATTTGGCAAATATATTTCATAGTGTAATATACCCCTTAGAGTTTGACTGTACAAAGGCCCGGGGCATGTTGTGGGGATACTATTATAAACTACTGCTAAACTTTTAGAATGAAAATATGTCAATTGATAGATTAGATTTAGTTTTTTGAGGTTATGTGGTTTGGTGGCCTTGATACTGTGATCAAAGGATTTACTGTGCATCTATGCCGCTTGTAATGTAATTCAGTAGACTGGCCTCCTGGTTTTAGCAGTCCATTGACTAGCTCATTCTTCTGTAGGTCTTCAAGTTCATGGAAGTCAAACACCCTTTGTTTCCTGTTGGCAAGAGTTTCACAATCGTAGATTATGTAGCCTGTAGTTTCTGTCTCCTTTCTGCATAATCTGCCTGCACATGGTTTCTCAGAGGTACATTCCTATCTCCTTTTCATATGCATCCTCAGACTACAGTGCTCCGTAAGGAGTCCATAATTTTTCTGAGTTGTTCTATTCCTAGGATATTAATGTTCCTGGCTTACTCTTTAAGTAAGCCTGTGAAGACTGTCATCACAGCCCTTGAAGGGTTGTGTTTCTCACATCTAAGGTTTGATCCCTGAGAGTTCCCTGTTTGTAGGTTTAAGAAGCTCTTTTGCTTTGAGGTTTTATGTTTGCGATAGATGTTTATACATTCATAAATGTCTCTGATTTAAGAAGGGCTGTTGCCCTACTGATTCTGAAGTTTAACTGATGATTCACTGTGTGGGATGTATGGATATGATAGAACCTACATCCTCCTACTCCGTATCTGTTTTCCCTGTTCCCCAGGGTTTTTTGAACTTTCAAGATTTGTTTCCAGTCATCAAAATCCCACAAGTAGCGAGGGAAATTATAGGGCCCATACAGAGCACCACATACATAGGTAAGGCTAGATTAAATCTGGAGATTGCCTGGTATCCAGAGTCCACATACTTTAAGCTTCCCCTTAGTCTTGCAGCTCTTGTGTGCAAATCTATTTTAGCTGGAAATGAAGGAATTTAACCCAAAATGAATCTAACCCAGATAGATGAAGAAATATTAGATCCAGCTAGGGCTTGGGATTGCTAAAACCATACTCACAATGTGTAAGCTCCTGAGGATCAACTGTTAAGAGTGGTAAGTTTATAAATACCCAGTCATCTGCTACAGTCATAGTTCTGATCTGCATAGATGACAGAAACTAACAAATTAAGGTTTATTTGAGTCACAGTAATACTTTAAATATCTCCTGGAGTGAAACTCTGAACCTATATGTCAATGCTGTAAAATCTCTCAGGTGAAGTGGCGAGAGGGCACTTACAGCTTGAAACTAGCTACCTTGTTTACAGTAGATTAAAGGTTTTAATGATCTTTAAAACCATCATTTGGCATATTAATACTGTACTTTATTCATTTTTTAGATCAATAAAACTGAAGCCAGCAAGGAGTGCAGACTAGCTGCACCTATTGAGAGGATTTAGACATCCCTCGCAGTACCCAAGTCTAACACACACTTACACTTACAACACTACACTTTACTTTACTCTCACACTTACATTTAGAGAGGCAATAATAGCCTCAATGTGCTTTTCGCCTTAAAAAAAACTGAAAACAAGTAATTATCTCAATAACAGAAAAGTATTTAAAAAGAAAGACTTGAAACCGTCTAAACTTGCCTGATTTTTGAACAATTTTCTTTGTTTGACTTTCTAAATCAATTGTAATCTGTCTATTGTTTTTGTTAAAACGTGCTAGAAATATAAAAATGAAATAAACTATGTTATTCATGTTGAGAAAATTACATTATGTTGAAACAATTCACAGGATTGGCACTCTTGTTGCCCCACTGCTCGACCGTAAACTTGTTTGAATATGTACCATCAATGCGCCTCACAAAAAGATGTCACTATTTTGATGTGAACAATGACTCATCTTGCACCTTTGGTGTTTGGCATCCTTTGGCAGCAGAAAAGCTATTGTCTCTCAATTTCAATACAGCCCCTGACAAGACCGTCTTCCAAGCTGGATACATCACCGTACCAGGATATGATAAGTTGAAGTGTTAGTTGACTAGAAGTAGATAATTAAAAACTTATTATTTTTTAGTTGTTTTCCATATTGGAAACATCAGTTTTGTTTTTGTTTCTTTAAAATGTCACTAATTTGTTTATATTTTCAAGTATTTAATTCCCATTCTTATCTTCACTGTAGTTAGTATTTTTTTCTTTTTTTACAAAACTGTAGTAGAATTTTTTAAAACAAACCGTAATCCCTCTGTTTACGTGATTTCACTTTAACACTGTTTTTTGTCAGGCAGGTGCACAAAAACAAACGCAATAGTAGTAGCAAGAACTGGAAATTCCAAGTTCTGACTTAGTTCGAAGAAGATTTTTATTTTCAAAACTGATTCAGTCAATAATTATTTTAAACTGCTCCTGAAATGTTGTTTACAAATCTTTTACCAGTTTTAAGTTAGTTTTGTTTTACTATAAAGCCTTAAAGTGAAAAGTATGAGGTTTGAGAGGTATCTGGTACCCTGATGAACCTATAGATACCCCCGTATATGTAGTTTCAATAACACAGGTTCTTATTTTTGGTACAAAACCAGAACACTTAGCATAACAATAATATATGGAAGATAATACTGTTGATGGAATGCCCAACATAAGTGATGAATTAAATGTATGAAGTTGTTTTAACAAACAAACAAACAAATTTTACCAGAAATGTTTTTCAACTGTATGTAACAGTAACACATAGCAGTATTATACATGAAATTGTTGCTCTAGGATGGCAGTTAGGTGATGAAGTTAATGATTTAAATTCTACTTAGATCAAAATTTTTGTTTCATTAATGGCATTACCAATTCATGTCTTACGACTGCTGAGGACCTAACTGTTGAATTAAAAAGGTTAATGATGACAATCAAAAAGAATATAAAAAAAAGTTAAAACCAAGGAGGCGCATAGTTCGTTTTACCACAACAATATTAGACATTTCATGTCTTTATTACAAAATGCATTCATTTCCTCAAATACATATAAAAAGAAGTAAAGTTATACAGGGATTAAAAAGCATAGCTTGCATCCAAAAGGCGTTCTCGAGATAAGAAACAATAATCAGTTAAACAATTAATGTTGGCTAATGCAGTCTTCCAGAACAAACTGATTTATTAAATCCTCAAAATTAATGTAAATTTACTGAACAGTTACTACACATAAAACTAAGTGTTCTTGTTTTGTTTTTTTATCTACACAGTATTGTGAGTTGTATATTTTAGAAGTTTTCAGTACAATATCTTTTTAAGTACTGCTTTCTTATCTCCTTTCTTTTTATGTTACCTAACTTTGTCAGCATTCATTATTGCATATTTTGCAGGATATATTATTCACGTAACCTAAGGGATTGCAGTAATGGTTTCATTTGGCGAATTGCTAATCTTGAAAGAAAATTTTGTTTGAACTAAGTTAACACATTTTTTTAAAAAAATAGTTAATCTGGTGGAATTATATTGCCACTCTTATCTCAAATAATAGGCCTAACATTTACAATTAAATATATACAGTTTATCCTTCTCAAAGTATAATAGATTTTCTTTCATTTTTATGATGTCATTTGCCTGTAAATAATGTAGGATAAAGTTAATCGGAAAAAAGTATAGATTTCATAATTTCAAGTTATTTTAGCGGAATCCTTTTTAACTCTGCTATTTACCACTGAAATTGAATTAGTTTTAATCTTAAATTATCGAACAGTATTGATTTTTACAAAACTATGTGGATTTGTTTACTTTTTTAACATTTATTGCTAAATATATCCTTTGAATAAAAATTATGTATGCAGAAATCTTTGATCTGCTTATGTCTTCTACTAAACTTTTTAACTCTATGGTATTTACCAACAGCCTATATTACATCTTTTGGCACCTTTGTACTTCATTGTAAAATGAATTTATTGGAATTTTTATTAAAAAAAGCTGTTATAAAAGAGTATTTTTTATTTTCTACATTTCCTATCTACATTTATATAAATATTTTTACTCGCGTCTGCTTTCAGTGTAAAAAACATTAATGTTCTCATTTATTTATTATTTTTTTTTTTTTTTTTTAGTGTTTAACATCTGACTATTGTGCACACTTGGGCTAATGCAGACAATGGGATGATTTATAGCGTATGAAAATGAATCGAACCCGGGTCCTCAGTGTGAAAGCCTAGTATGCTATCCACTAGACCACTGAGGCGGCTTATTTTTGGTATTCAACGTTTTGCAGTTCCTGCACAAATACATATTTCACTAACTTAAAATATAGCTACTTTTACAAATACACATTACATTAACTTAAAATATAGCTACTCCTACTACTAACTAAAACATATTTAGCTGCTCCAGTTGCAGTTGTAATATCAGTGGTTGAGGCAGTACAGTTATGCTGGTTGCAGCTTTGAGTATAGAAGGGGAAAGATATGTTGTTTTTTTACTGAATCGCGGTCGGTATCTGGCAAATTATAGTACTTGTTCTCATTTACTTTACCATGCGGGTCTTCTTTGATTTTGCGAGTAAAGACTTTTGATATTTGTTTTATTTGTCTAATATTTTTTGGGTTTTGTTTACATGTACCTTTTTTAACTAACTCATCTGCTGCCTCATTATTCTTCAGTTCCTTAAGAGACAGCATCTAGTACACCAATTTAAACTATATAGACCTGTTGCCCATGTAGGTTATCTAACCAAAACTAATTATTATTTGTGTAGTGTCAATTTTGGTCATCTATTGTAATGATGGTGTTCAGATGGTAGAGATATTCGTAACATTTGAAATCAAATGATTTGGATATTCAGAATCAAATGGAATCAATTTGCGAATCAAAACATGACCAACTCCAGATGTGGGGTTCGATTCCAAATTATTTCGATTATGAACGATCTGTGCATACACATCAACAACCACTTTGTCCAAATCTAATAAAGTACTCCTTTATTATTTACATTTAAACTTAATTATATATACTTTTAATTTTTCAGTTAATAAATTATGAACTATTAATAATAGATTTTGAAATGTTGGTTCTGAACACTAGTAATTTCTAATACAACAATGTCAATATGATTACGATGTTGAAACAAACAAATGAAGTGGAATATTTGTTTCACATTCTTTGCTTCCAGTTCCATAACCGTATACAAAATGAGTGGATGAAATTAATATTCGGAACATTCCAAATATTTTGATATTCAGAATCTGTATTTTATTCCAAATTTACACATTACTAATCCATAGTCAATTTTACCTACTCTATAATACGTGGAACAACTCATCAATATAATTCCTGATGTAAATATTCTAGATGTATGTTTACATTTCAATCCGAATTATATGTGTATTACAATTCTGTGCTATAGTTCAGTCTAATTACATTACAGTGCGCAAGTGACACATTATCAATAAATGTTTATAATGGGATAACTTTAACTGTAACCTACTTTATGGGCAGGACGATCTAGTTTTGAACAATAATAGATGTAATGGAATAACATGTTTACATTTAAATTACCCGTATGACTGCAGTTTGTCATATTTCCTGGTTACGAGGTTGAAAAGATTTTTTTGGCTGATATATGTTCTTCGTTATCCAAGTAGCCATTGGTTCTTCTACCTTCTGAAAGCCCTTTAGGTTAGACAAGGTATGATAAATAATTAAAATCACTGATTATCACAGATATTGTGGTTTTATTAATCAAGATTGAAGTGATGAAATCACCAAAGCGTACATTAGGATTTAGTATCACCAATCCCTAGCATAACCTATGTGAATACAATACAACAAACTATTTTCCTATAAAGTATATTATGCAGAAAATCACAGTTAAATTTAATTATTTATGCCCAACCTTAAAACTGTATCGGTAAGTCAATATCAACTGTTATTTGAACACACATTAAAAGTAGGTAGACATGTGGGAAACACCTTGTTTTACACACATACTGAAAGTACAGTTATTTAAACATTATCATCAATACGTATAGATCATGTTTACAATTCGGCTAGTGCCTTTCATTTGATTCAAAAATGGTTTCTACAGACACTGATTTGAATACTGTATATAAGGATTAAATTCGCAGTTTGAAATGACCATAACTTGGCCATACATTCTTTAGTTAAAAAAATATTTCTTTTTACAGAAATTGGATTTTATTCAATACAGGAATTAACTTATATGAGAATAAGCAAAGTTTAAATTGACCATCGCCATGTTTTTTGCAATAACATTTAATCATTCTGGAATGTTACCAGTAACATCTGTATAATTCAATCCATTAAAAATACGGTGGAGTGCAAAAATCCAGATTATAAATTTTTCCAGACTTTTAAACATGATTAAACTAGAAGTTAAATTAATACACTAAGAATGGGTGAAAGTATTGTTTTTAATATTTAAAAAATGATTTGGTTACAGTTACAGAAACACTGATGTTAGAAATATAGAAGTAATAATGAGTATTTAGCAGAGGAACTTACTAAATATAAACAAACAAAAGTTCTTTTTTTTTTATCTTACATTTTCAAAGAAAAAGGACTACGCTAGACAGTCATGCCAGTTGGGTTAAATCTAAAATCTGCACCTTTTGTGAGTAGCATTTTTCCAATATATTAAATCTGAATAATTGATGTTCAAATTTTCAACACTTCAAAGTAGGCATAATTATACCCTTCTTTCGAGATAACCAATAACAAAACTACAACCAGTGTGATTTTTATCTGACGAGTTAGAAGACCTAATTCATAAAATGTATAATAATAACATGACATTTTAATTTTACATGTATACTTTGTGCTCAAAATAAAATAAATATTTTATACTTACAAAAAATCCTTTTCAACTATTAAATATTACAATACCATTGACGGATAGTTCTTCATATGCCTATTTTGTAATAAAGTAAAACAACTGGTCCGTTAATATAAAAACACTGAATTTTCACAATAACATCCTGCTAGTTAAACACTTCATTATCGCTAAGTAACCTATGTTAATTTTACTAAAAAAATATAAACTAACTTTCTTTTTTTCAAACCCACTTTGCAAATCATATCAGAATTCCTTTTGAGCACCTTGTGATCCTATATACAATAGGCCCTAACTGTATTCCTTCCAATAGCAGACATTTTATATGGCCCGAGCAGTATCTGTTGTTGGGAAATTTCATTGTACTTATCTGTGAAAACTTTGAAATAAACTTAACATTTTAAATTACTGAGTGTGTGTATGTAAAAATGACATTAATAAAAAAAAAAAAAACACCAAAATTTACTTTCATTTGAACTTCCAGGGACGAAAGTATAAATGACTCTGTGTAAATTAACAAATTTCCCGAAATCAAGTAAATGATTTGTTAATATAATGATTGTAAGCGATTTGTTAATTGCTGTTACTGAGAGTTCGTTAATATATTTTTACTTCTATACAAAATGAGCACAAGTTAACCCCATTGTTTTGGTAATAAATGGTTTTTGAGACATTTATTTGTGCGGATTTGATTAACCTGTCTCCCCCTTCCTTCACTTATAAATAACGACTGTAATCATTCAATAGAAGTTTAAGCTGTTCACTTGTTGCTGCGATACTGAAACTAAGAAACCAACCACGTGGTCATTGGATACAAATATTGGTTAGTTGTGGACATAACTTCACACAAGGAGGTGTATACGATGGTGTACATATTAACATGTACTTTTGGCTTAAGAAAAAATATTTTAACTTTACTTCCACATTCTTAATCAATTAAATGTTTGTGATAATGCAATGCTTCCTCTTTAATAACTCGATTTCTTTTATTCTTTAACACTGAGAAACAATCTAAATATAAAACATGTCTGATGTCAAAAAGAACCATTTAGAACACAGATATTTTCTTAGTTACAAAAAGGAACCTTTTTTTACACTACAACATTTTACCATCAATAAAAAATTTGAATTATTTTTAAAAGAAGAGTTGACAGCAAATATTTTTTCTCACTTTGTAAACACAAATTTTTATTAAAAATTTTCACACAAGTTATAAATGCACAGAAAGGATTGGAAATAATTTTTATTCAATCTTTAAAATGTTCAACCCAAGATGATCAAAACTAATTAGCTATTCCTAAAAATAAACCACATTAAAATAAAACTGAAAACAAATTTATAACTGTCTACCTTAAAATTAAATCTAATAAAAAAAGACAATTAATTATGTAATATTAGTCTTTGTCAGTTCAGGAAAATCCTTTGGAATATTTCGAGAGAGCCATTACCTTAATAAAAATACATTTTTGTAATAGCACAATTCAAAAAAAAATTGGATTACACGTTACTTTTTCAACGTACAAAATTTTAAGGAAATAAAGGCGGTCACTTTAATATCTGTGAAAAAAAATTACAAAACATTTCTGGAAAAACTTATACACAAAGAACATTTTCTATTTAATAACCTTCCAATAACTGTAAATTTAAGCAAAAGTTATTAATAGTTACGGTTCAACATGAAATAGCAAAGCAACAGGCTTACTATCAAACAATATTATTCCAACGGTTTCTGCATACAATTTAAAATATTACACAACTAAAATGAATACTATCAGAACAAATAATAAATGTAAATTGTTATTAGTGTGTATAGTTCTAACATTTATACAGGAAGTTTCATTTATAAAACAAATAAAGTAGTATATGTAGAAAAACAACATTTAACATCTTTTAACATGAAACATCTTTTTGCATAAACATGATTACAAGATTAATTTTAATTAATCACCCCGATTATTAAGCTCTTTATTTACATTTCTCTAATATATCTTACAAAAACAATCATATCAAGGAAAAATAATGGCCAAACTGTCTTTTACCTTTACGAATATACACAAAAAACTTCTTGCTCCAACATACAAAATAAAAATCCTATTCACAGATATAACAACAACAATATAGTGAGACAGTACACTGTTCTTAATCCCATAACAGACGTGTTACGATACAGAGTGAACCTTGAAATTTGCCTGATTTAGTTATACAACTAGTCTCTGTTAAAAAGCAAAACAAAGATTAAGGAACCAACAATATATGCAACCCCATATTATTTTACTGTTAATAATAATTAAATACATGTATATCTTCAATAACATCTTCAGCGAGTCCTTACCAACATTTAAGCGAGAAACTGTAGCAGTCGTGCAACGACTTGAAGATATCCTGTTGAAAGTAATGTGTTTGTTTATTTTACGTAAGTAACTGACGGAAACTTATAGCCATAATAAGAATATTAAAAAATGAATGCTTACTGATGTAGGTTGAGTTGGTTGGGAAATTTTCAAAGCAGGAATTTATAAATAAAAAAGAATGGGAGGACTAGGAATGGAAATGGCTACAGGTTGTTGAAATATCTGAGTGTCGAGTACTAGTAATTGGGAGACAAGTTGCAGTGGATTACAGATGAATCACAACATAGAGACAGCACAAGTTTCTAACTCAATTAAATCAATTTGTTTCAAAATTAATTTTTATACCAAGTTTGCATCAAATCAAATTGTAATTTATGAACACTGGATTACATGCGTGTGTACACACACACACACACACACACACACACACACACACACACACACGCACGCACGCACGCACACACACACACACACACACACACACACACACACACACACACACACATAATGCCACATATTGGGCATTTCTTTTATCCAAAGTGAAAACATCCAAACCACAGCCTATTTATTTAAAAAGTAATAAATAGCTTATAGCCAGTTAGCATCTAACCAATTTCATCAACTGTTCACATTATTTATTACAATAAATACACTATGAATCATAGATTTTATATTTGGTTTAGTCAAGTTTCATTATTTTTAAACTTAAGTTTATTCAATTGACAGCCAATTACTAAATTTCCTTGGCTTAAAAATAATTAATATAAAATAAAACAATAAAAACAACTGACCTGGCTTTATTTCAAAGAAAATTTGAAACTTTACAAGCACACTTACATATTGCAGAGAGAAGACAAGCAGATTGTATGTATATGAGATGGTTGGGCAAAGAGAAGCATGGATAAGGCATCGCTATGTCTAAGACTTGGTGGTGTCCATTGGCGATGCAGGCGAAGGGGTTGGCGAGTATGGTGGGATTGCTGGCTTAATAAATCTTTCTGATGAACGCTGTCCAGGTCTTGAATGGTGAACCTGTTTAAAGGAATGTTTCGTTAATTGAAATTATATAGAGGCAAGACTTGACGAAAGTAAGATGTTTTATTACATAATAAATTATAATTTGTTTCAGTGTCCGATTAGCAAGGTTCTATATTTATTTATTACTGTGAAATAAAAATATTACACAAACTAATTAAGAGACCAAACAAAATGTATTCACTGTGATTTTTGTAAAGAATCAAGTCACAAGCTCTCGACAATAAAAACTGAAAATGGCTTAATTTCTCAAACCTGTGTTCACATATTTTGAGAAATTAGGCAAACTTGTTGGTTTGTTTAACTATAAAATCAGAGTATCTGGACTACTCTTAAACAAAATCTGATTGCAGCAGATAGAAAAATTTTGATAATTTTCAACTATTAAAGAAAAAGGGCTAATTTTTATATATATATATATATATATATATATATATATAAATGAACTTCAGAAAACTGGATTTTTTTAAAAAGCGAGCTAATTCATCTCCAGTTGAATTTTTTCTGTTGTGTACTTATTACAAAAATCAACAACACATGTTATATTTTATACACAAGAATTTAAAAACGTGATTGACAGTAATTTAAAATAACGATTTCATCACTGCACACAGAAATGAAAAATACTTAAGTTTACTTACCCCTAGTGGTGGAGCAGGAGGAGAAGAATTACCAGAAAGAAAAGCATTTCCAATCACATTTGTAGTGGGGTATGATGGCGCCACGAGTCCACATGCGTAACATCGAGATACAACGCCGCCTCCCACTCCTACTAACAAACCTTCTCTTGAAGTATTCTGCCCTAAAGCCATTAGTCCACCTGTAAATAAAATAGCTCAGATGTTTTTAAAATAAATATTTGTTTTGTATAAAAAGTTTGAAAAACTAACAATCTAATAGTTGATAAAACAAAGCTAGCAGCGTATTTAAAATCTGCAACTTCTTGTTGCATTTTTTTTTTAACAAGAAAAAGTTAATGTTTATAAGAAACTTCTTGTTTTTATTATAAATTTTTAATTTAGAAAACTTTGAATGAGGAATTCCCAATAACCAGATATTCACTCACCCATCAGTATAGTAGACCTTCATTTATCTGAGAACAGATCAAGTGGGAGAAAACAATATCATTTAACAATATCAATTTAAAACTTAAATATGTCTTCAGCTATGACTCATCTTAAAGGATTAAAATCTAATAAGCCGGTTTTCAGAGATTAGTACCAATTTTCCAGTTATGTTTATAGCTCTTGGGAATTTTGTTTTGAAATGGCTACTTCTACAGATTTGTGGTATTTAACAACTACTGTAATGGAAGAGGACACGTTTTGGACTCTTAGACCGGATTAGTAAATAAATGTTCATACAGTAGTCGCTGTTAATTGCGATCATAGATAACTTTATCAAACATTTCCCCCCTATTCCTACTGATCCTCATTAGTTCGAACACTTGCTGTAATCCGACATACGTCTGGTTCCATAGATTGACTAGAGAGATTTGTACTAAATTGAACAAACCAGTCGTTTTCTGCTCACTTTTTAGCTCTAAATATATTTCAATTTACAATAAATATAACTTACCTCCAGGGCTTAGTGGTCGGGAAGAACTTGGTGATGGATTGTATGGAATTGGGCTGGAGACAGCGCGTGAGCGTACATTACCACCAGCTGCAATCTCGTTATAATGCCTTTCCTCTTCCATCTCCAAGCTGCAACATTTCAAATTGTGCAATTCCATAATATTATTGCTGATAACAAATTAAAAAATAAGCAATTAAACATTGTAATGCTCTTTGATTATAGCTTTTAGCTTAAAGCTAACAGTAATTTTTAAACTGTTTTTAACAGTTAGCTGTTACCTGACACATTCAGTAATAATATTTATCTACAACAGACCTAGGCCCAACAGCAAATAAAAATATAGTCAACCTCGGATATAATGCGGTTGAAGGGACGATATGTATAAGAGCACTGTAAACGAGATAATGATGTAACAGAGTTTGTAAACGGCAGAAATACTATAGTAGTGAAAGAAAAGCATACCTTATACTGTATACATAATTAATGGCTATTTTATTACAATTTATTACACATACTACATAAATTTTAAAATATATTTCAGTTAAAACTAATAGAAAATAAGTACTGTACAGTCTAGTATGTATACAAGCACCATAGTGCAAAAACTATTGTGAGGGTTCCTGAGATTGAAGTTTTCCCCCCACTAACACGTACAGTGTATGTGTGTGTGTGTGTGTGTGCTTGTGTGTGAAAGAGTGAGAGAGAGAGAGAAAGCATTTACAAAACCAAACTGACACAATTTACAATGTTTATTTAGCCTGCAACAAAATCCTAAGAAAGGGTCCCTTTCTATTCTCAACCTTTATTCTAAAAATAGAACAAATTGTATTTCAAGTGAGAGTAACTATAGGTCAGCAGCTTAGAAAACTGCTGAGAGCACACACCATTGGGACAGAGAGAAAAAATATGCTAGCGAAAGGTCATGTCCCTACTCTGTCACCATAGCTCCTCCCTTTTCCTTCACAATCACTGAGTAGTCATAGTTTCTAGACTCAGACTGGCAGACTCTGTGTCCCTGAACTGTTGGAGGGAGCTGGAGGGGAATTCTTCTACATGCAAGAGAAATTCTACACCAAGCTTAAAATACATACACTTAATATAGAATACTGTGGACATTAAGAAAATAGCTCTATAACGAAGGGCATTATAACCAAGATCGAAAGTATTACAAAAGAAAAAAACAATTATTTTAAAAAATATACTAGAACCACTAAAAAACATTAAAAAATGTGGAACAATAAAGCACCAACCCAAAACATTAAAAAAATGTTTTCTATATACAATAATTATACATGATTAAAAAAGACTAACCTGCTTTCCGATTCAGAAAGATGCCTACATAATGCTTCCCTTCTTTCCACTTCCAGTTGTAGTTTCCTTTGTAAGCGTAAATTTTCTTCTCTGATATGCCTTTCTTCTTTTACATATTTTTCCATCTTTTCCGTATCTGGAAGATACAAAAATAGTTAACACTACTTATAAAAAAAAATTTCGATATAACACTACTTATAAAAAAAAAAATATACTCAAATCTTTTTAAATATGCTTTAAAATACCAAAAAAAGAACTTACAAAAAAAATGAAATTTTGAAGTCTAAAATGGTTTTCATGGAGACTTTGCGATTTGAATTTATGAACAACCTAATATCCTATCTGTATAAAATAAAGTGATATCAAATATATAGAAATTTAAATATAAGAAATAATGCTAGGTGGGTGCCGCGTTTGCTGATGCTTGATCAAAAATTGCGCTTAAAAACTGTTTCAACAGCGAATATGGCACTCTACAATGAATTTTTGCATAAATTTGTAACTGGATGAAATTTTGGTTCACCATTATACTCCTGAAACTAAACAACTATCAAAACAATGGACTGGACCAGATGAAACAACTTTTTTTTCAGCGAATAACTTTAAGGCAACTGTTTTTTGGGATGCGAAAGGAATGATCATTGATTACTTCAGAATAGGTAAAACCATCACTGGTGAATACTACGCAGGGTTAATGCAACGTCTGAAGGACAAATTGTAAAAAAGACCTCATTTGGTAAAGAAAAAAATATTGTTTTACCATGACAACGCCACCCATACGTCAGTCATTGCGATGGTTAAAATCAATGAATTGGAAGTTCGAATTGTTTCCCCATCCAGCATATTCACCAGATTATAAGCCCCACAACTATTATTTGTTTCTTTACCTCAAAAAATGGCTTGTAGGTAAAAAATATGAGGACAACGAGGAAGTTATCAATGCGTATTTTGAGAAGCTTGACGAATCACACCATAAAATTGTATCATTGCACTACAGCACCATTATGAAAAAAATGTATGAGTTTATGGAGATTATGTTGAAAAATAAAATGAAAAACAGTCATTTTCTTTATCAAGCCAGAAACTTTTCACCCCTCTTCGTACAGTATAGAAAGCATGGTGTAGCTGAGTATATCACCTTTTCCAGCTGGCCACTTTATACTATTTAATCAGAAGAACACAGGTCTAACGAAATGATAAACAGTGTACATCAACATTTTTAGTATTGAAAGTGATTACTTCATAAGAGATTGTATCGAGGTTTTCAGATATGCATGGGTCTTCTACATCCGCATTCTTTCCAAAGCAAGGATATGCAACAAGTGTAATAATACAGTACTGTACTGTAAAAGGCCTACATGAATTACTACAATTACATTATTTTACTCTTGTGTTTAAAATAGATGCACTTAGTTTCTAACGATTTTTACTAAAAATTCTTTTTATATTATTCTTCTTTTCTGCTAGGATTATTGTCACAATGTTCAGTATAATAATCTGCCTTCCCTAGCTTCGTCAATTCTTCTTTCGTTGACGCGTTTCGGAGAACCTCCCTCTTCAAAACCTATTTCTATACTCACTCAGAGAGTATAGAAAGTTTTTGAAGATGGAGGTTCTCCGAAACACGTCAACGAAACAAAAATTAATGGAAGGCAGATTATTATACTGAACATAGTGATTTTTAATAAAATATGAGTAATAAAAATAAATATTTCTTGGTAATCCAGGATAATCAGGAGTCTGCTGTACAGTTATCAAACAACCCCTAACGATTTTTTTTTTATGTCCATACTTTATGCCAGTTAATACTAATGAGATGGCAAGCTACCAGTACATACAGATCAGTTAATCTGGTATAGACAGATCATTTCATGATTAACAGTCTGGGTAAAGAAGATATTGGAAAACTACTGGGGGGGGGACAATTCAAGCTAGCCTAAGAAGTACCAGTATTCCAAGTTGAGATCTGCGCAATCTCAGAATTTGTACACAGAGGATTAAAGGAAGGATTTAAAGGTAAGACCATTTTAATACTCTCACAACTCCTTAGAAATCTCATCAAACTGATACTGGATTCCTTCTGCTCTCTATGTTCTGTCAACTACTAATACAGTGCACTTAGGATAGGTCCCTAGAATTGCATGATTGAGGAAAATGAGAGCTGACCTGATGGCCAAAAAAGGAGTCGCTGCTTGCCTTCAGGGACCAGATCTCGCATATAAGATCTGTCACACAATGGTGAAAAATGTGGTAAAAAAATGGATTAGAAAAGATTAGGCAAACGTCTTCAATCACAACCAGACCCTGTACTAACAACGATACTTGTTCAGTGAGGCCCCTGAGACATGGCTACACCCGGAGTTACCTCAACAAGGTAGGATTACTACAAGTGACGTTTAATTATTGTTGGTACACACAGACACCTGAAACTGAAGCATACATACTCCTTGAGTGTAAGGTCCTGCAGTCCAAAGCAGACTTCAGACACCAAAAGTCATAAGGACATCTTACACAAGATTACAGAACTTGTTAGAAGCACTGGCGTAATGTTAAGATGAAGTACAGGGTAACCCAATAAGCTAGCTGACGTGTTGGAAGGCCAGCAAAGCCATGGTATATATAAAAAAGATTAATCAGAACAAGGGATTGGCTTTAACATAAGCGTAAAGCTTAAGGTAGTACCTGCAATCCCTAACCTACAACCTTGAGATACAGCAGACTGACCAATATCTTAGACACCTAGACCTTCCCTACAATGAACCATAAACTTGGGTGAAAATAAGATGTTCTTAATTTTAGAAATATTTTATAAGACTTACGTTCTTGTTGAGCATTAGCCAATAGATTACGCAGCCGAGATACTTCACCACGTAATGTCTGTATGTGAGAACTAAGATTACTAGCAGCGTCGCCATTACTAATATCACGAGGTGATGCTGGATCCGAAACAGGTTGATCTAATTTGATTTGTAACATCCTGCAATACAAAACAGCCATCAAATACAAGAATACAGAATAATCTGGTTTTCTGTTGTATGAAAACTTACCTGAATGAAAATGTTGTTTGTACATAATATTTTTAACAGAACCATTCACAAAAAAACTGATGAAAACTCGAAATCATTTATCATAACATAAACAGCTGTTAAACTGACTTGTAAGCTTTCAATTTTTAGAAATACAGAAATTTGTATCGAAACAATTTATTTGAAGCAAAATAATCTTTTATGGTCAAAATGAGCTACAGACAAACAAACGTAAGTCGTTTTTATGTTTGTATGACACACAACTTGTATGATAAATAATACAACATAGACCAGGGGGCCCACGCAAAATTTCGCACTATGAAAGTTTTAAATAAACACAGTGCGAATCAGTATTTCTTCTGAATCAGTATTTCATTTTCTTTAATGGATACAGACATGTTAGTTGATTTAGTTACCCTTGAAAAGGTTACATACAAAAGGCTACATACACTTTCCCATGAAAAAAGACGGCATTTGGTAAAAACAGTCCTGCTCTTTGAAGTGTTTGTCCCTAAGACTTTTTTTATAGTTACAGCAAATGCAATTTTAATAAGTCTTCTGATCAATTGAAAAGGCATGCTTGACATTTTTTAATTTTTATTATACTTTGTATTTTATGATGTCTGTATTAACAATAGATAAATGCACAATGGATGGAGAACAGTGTCCAAAACATATGTTTGGTATTTGAAATGCTTGTCCCGGCTTATACGATGGGCAGGGATAGGGGACTGGGTAGTAGTAGGGGACAGTTAAAAGTGTCTTTTACATTAAGATTTTCCACAAACAGTAAGATCTAGCACAAAATCATTTTACAATGTCAGAATCCGGTTAAAAATTTTTTCTAAAGATACCTCATTTATGCCTGTATGAATAGTATGTGCTGAGAAAAGGATGTTGACTCGAGAAATAATATATATGATGACTATATTGTTTTAAATTATACAACTACACCTAGGCTATACAAATACTATTTTTAAACATGTTATGGTTAAACACTAAACGTTTACAGTTATGACTAGCCATATGACATTGTATTTTATATAATGTAAAATTTGTGGAGAATAAATAAAGAAGTAGTCACTTACCAGTGTAAACTGTACATAAAACAGAAAATGACGTTTTTTTAACCATACTTAATATTGTATCAACATTTTTAAATATTTCCCAAACTACACTATATGTGTTGTTTTTGTGTGTATACAAGAATTGTTTTTTTGCAATTTTGCTATTAGGAAACATCTTGTGAAAAAGTACATCCGCATGATTAGAACTATTACGTTCTAAATTATTTTCTAATATTACGGAATATTATGTTCTAAACTCCAGGCAATCCGGGATATGTGTTCGGTAAACCCTCTGGTTCAAGATATTCTGTGCTCTGTCCATAGACTTGAACTACGAGGTGCTAGAGTATCATTTATCTGGATTCCTGGTCACTGTGGAATATTTGGAAACCCTGCAGCGGATATTGCAGCAAAGGAAGCAACTTTTCTGCTGCCATGCACTCTACGTGTAATCTTGTCTGACTTTCTTTGTCACGTAAAACATTTAATTCTTCTACAGTGGGAAAAATGAATGGGCAGCTACATGCAGTAACAAATTGAGGGTAATTAAAAATACTGTTCGTCCTTGGAGGTCGTCAATACGTGCAAGTCGTAGAGAAGAGGTTGTGGTTACCTGCCTTCGCATTGGCCACTCCATGTTACCTGCCTCCATTGGCAACACATGGATTTCTGATGGAATGTGGGGACCAGCCTCGGTGCAGGTTTTGTAAAGAAACCATCACAGTAGGACATATATTTCTAGACTGTGATGGTTTCCAAAATGTACGGCGTGTATGTGGTCTGGGCAATAGTATGCAGAGGACGTTGGGAGATAGTGTCTTGGCCATTGAGCGGACTCTGAAATTCTTTCATCGTCTGAATTTGTTAAATAAAATTTAACTTAAAATAATATTGCAGGGTCACTTTACAGCCCTGCAACAAGTTATATATTTGTGGCTATTTATTTATCTGATTTTGCTATAGTTTGGTTTGTTTTCCTTGTTGTTTAGTTTTATTTATTTATTTATTTGTAGTTATATTTTATTGTTAACTAGTTTTAGGAATAGTATTTATAATTGTTATTGTATATTATTTTAAATTATTGTTATTTTTTATTTTGTGATATTCCTAAATTTTATTTTATTAATGTCGTGCCTCGGCGATGATAACCTTAACGGTTTCTCGCCGGAAAAAAAAATTGTTCTAAATTTTTTAAAGTAGCATTCTGCTTTTGCAACATTGTTCTTTTGTTTTCCAACACTGAAATTAAATTTTATATTTTTCTAATAGTCGTGACTTGTGTTTTTCTGTACAAACATTTTTTACTATGTCCTGTCGATCTCCATCTGAGCTTGTAAAATCACACCGGCAAACACTGCAAAAGGCAAATGTATTGGTAGAAATGCTTCCAAAAAGGATTTTCTTAAAAACACTATCATATTTTCTTTTACACTACCTATATTCTAAACAAAAATCAGCATCGTGAATCCTACAATATATAAGTTTTCATTACACAAAAGTGATAAACTTAGCCAAACAATGATAAACCCTTCTCTCTGTTACAGTTCACAAATCAATGATCTGTGTGATTTGGAATAAAATACAGTGGTACCCTGGTTAATGGTCTTAATTCATTCCAGAACTAAGACTGATATCTGAGCAGACTGCTGTGTGACTCGGCATTTACAATAGAAACTTATGGAAACAGTTTAATTTGTTACATAGAACAAAATAATTGCGTACTCACTATAAATATGTCAAAGATGAAGAATGAAGACAATTCATAGAACAGAAGTCGCACTTTATTTTAACTAAATCCATACAAATGTAATTGTCATATATATATATATATATATATATATATATATTATTTTAAGGCGAAAAAGCATATTAAGGCTATTATCGCCTCCGTAAGGGTAAGTGTAAAGTGTTAAAGTTGTAAGTGTTGTGTTGTAAGTGTGTGTGTTAGATTAGGGTACCGCGAGGGACGTCTAAATTCGTTCAATACACGCACGCACATACGCACGTACACATTCGCACACACATACACACACGCACGTACACATTCGCACGCACAGATGACAAATCAATATTGTATATTTTTTTAGTTCAACAGTCAAAGTTTGTCTTTTACTTCCAATACCACAAGCGCTTCTTTTAGGATCCATTTAATTAATATTCACAAAAAAATTGAAAACAGGATTTAATCAACAATTTGAAACTCACATACAAAACTCAATGTTTTGTTAAATTTAGAAATCAAAATTTTTTAATGGAATAACAAATTAAACACACAGTAAAAAGGTTGATGACACACTAAATAAAATTAGGTATGATGACAGAAAGGAAATAAGAGTGGATCTTATGAGAACAGATAAAAAAGAAATATCATATAAGTTATTGCCCTACAAAATCATTCAAAGGCTTGTTTGTGATAACTCAGCACAATGTTTATTTCTGTAGCACAGCACAATGTTACCTCTACATTTACACATCTGCTTAGTAATAATTTAACAAAATGAAAATAATCATAATTATATTTTCAGCCCTTTATCTAAAACCTAAACTGTTATGCGGGTCATTTTTCATTCCATGAATTAGACCATTATCCGATATCTTAATAAAGACTATATTTAGATAAATACCCAATGACATTTTGAACATAGTAAGTGGCAAAACTCACCATAACTGCCATAATAAAATAATGCAAATTTACAAATAAAATCGGGCCTTTGTTATTTCATCATGTATCACAGGTCATTTTTCATTCCGTGAATTAGGCCATTGTCCAAATAACTGACCTTTAGCCGGGATATCACTTTATTTGCTGTTCCAAATATCAAAATATTCAGAATGTTCTGATTAATGAGTTCATTCTCTCATATCATATCAAAAACGGATGCAAAATCGGAAAAAAAAATTGAAAAGAATATTCTACACAAGTTCATTTATTTATTTCAACATCAATCCTCACATTGAAATTATCACATTATAAACAACAATGTTTAGATTCGGTAGAGTCTGACACTGCAGCTTACTTACATTTTTAAAATCAATGATTTTTACTATTTAATGATAGTAAAAAATTTTTAATAATTTGTCGCTTGGAAAGTTAAAAGTATAGTATCATTTCACTATATGAATAATATTCAGAATCAGATTCAGAGCCTACGTGTACATTCGGTGATGTCTAAACAAACTAATCGCACAGCTATTTTCCGATTACAAATTACTATTACGAAGAGTTATCTTCGTACCAGTCAAATGACTGGTTGACCTTGAGTCTATTCAATTCAAGACTGCTTGAAATGCAATAATTATGTACAGGTATATAAAATACAAACAAATTAAACATGAAGTGTTTGTGTAACAAATAACACAATATTCGGCTGACAAGAATATCTACAACAAACATCAAACACAGAATGTTTCTACTTTTTTTCAAGCCAATTTATTCTGACATTTATTGTTAAAGTCCAAATTGTATTAAAATAATGCGAAACTGATTGCAAATATGGAAAAGCGAAGATTGTGTACAAAATACATTTTTTTTTTTTTTTTTTTTTTTTTTTTTTTTTTTGAAATGTCCGACTATTGTGTACACTTGGGCTAATGCAGATGGTGGGATTATTTATAGCGTATGAAAATGCCAAAACCTCGCCGGGAATCGAACCCGGATCCTCGGGGTGAAAGCCTAGTACGCTATACACTAGACCACTGAGGCGACTTGTACAAAATACAGTCTCTTTTTCAAAAACAGAGACATTAAGAAATAAATTATGCAAAAATATTATATAAACTTGTTCTCATTCAATTATTTCGCAAAAAAATTATTTCAAAATGCTAGCAAAAATTGAAAATTAGCTTCATTTCTCAAATCAGTTCATCACGTTTTGCTCAAATTTTGGTCATAAACAACTCAGAGTACAAGTTTGAAATAACAAAAATTATGGTTCTAGAATTTTTTCAAGAAAAAACTAATGGCTTCTATAAAACTGGAGGTGTATTTTCAGATCCAATATGGAGTCTTACATGGCAGGTGGCGTTTCACATTTAAATGACAAACATTACATTTTTTTTAATTTGACAGATTTACTCTGTGGAAGCGAAACAAGATAACGTGAAAACAAAATATATTAATGGTATACAAACCTTGTACAAACTTTCTCATGTTTAATGTAATTACCGTACTTAAAACAGGCTCAAACGAAACTGAAAATAATTACTGTAGAAAATCTACCAAAGTGCCATTACATTTTGATCATATAAGAAGGCAAACAATATATATACAGTATTAAATTTAAGGTATTGTATTAAGATTTTAATAAGAAAAGTTTCAAGTTCGAGGCAAACCTCGACAGCAGGTATTATTTATTTAAATTTTTTCTCTTTGAGTTTCTCTTAAGTGGAACATTCCTTTTATTTCAAATTTGGTTATGATATTTTATGGTCAAAATTTAAATTTACCTTTTTTCCGTTTCTAACTTATCCATTCGTTTCCACAGTCTATTAACCAAAGCTTCTTGTTCCTGTTCCAATGTGTTTTCTAACTCTACTTTCTCCCTTCGTAACTGCTCCAGATTTGTTTGCTTTGCCAAAGTCTCCGCTTCTAGTTTTTCAATTTTACGCATCAATTTGTTGACAAGGCATTCTTGCTCCTGTTCAAGGGTTTGTTCCAAACGACATTTTTCTTGTCTAAGCTAAAAGATAAAACACCAAATAAATACATAAGTTTTACATATATATATAAATGTACATAATATTTTTGTTTACAGCCTAATAGCCTTATTAAATAAACATATTCTGCCCTTCTCAGATAGCTTGAACAAAAAGAGCCAGAAGGCTGAAATCTTTGACTTTAACTAAAATCTTTTTTTGTACATGTCAACATTTATTTGAATTAGTGTACAATTTTTTTGGGAGATCAAAAAGACAGCAAGGATACTGGAAACATCCCTTTCTCCTAGCCAGCAGGGAGTTTGAAATTTGCTGATAAACCCAATTCATTTATGATGCTACCAACGTTCACGCAAGACTAGTAGATGAAACACAGCCATATAAAAAGCATTATGGGAGAGGAAGTCACTGCTTTCACTCAGGTAAGATAGAAAAATGCCAATTTGCGAACTACCCTACTTAAGAATAAGATAAAATTTTTAAACAATGTAAATGAAGAAAATTAGTTGTGACTTCATTATATTTTTGAAGTTAAATAAAACTGAATATATTCTAAGTGTTTTTAGTCATGAAATGAAAAAGCTACTGATATGTTTTTAATTATTAGGACATACATGTCACCAAAGCAAAAACGCTGTAGCTGATGAAAATTGCTTCTGTAATTTGGCTAATACGGCAGTGTACGATGTGATGGCCTTCTGTTCTATAGCACCATTTCAATGTTAGTTGTGATTTTTAATCATTTCTTATCCAGTATTGTATTAGAGTTTTTCTACATGAATTATTCTTATAGGGTGACCACTGAAATGAATTTTTCAAATTTATGCTTTTTCACAGTTGAAAAATTTTAAAAATTCATGGCGGAAATTAAGTCTGAGCACATATTTGTCCAGTAAATTAAAGAACCATTCAGATAAATTTCAAATTACTTTAGAATATCTGATAAATCGTTAGAACTAGCTTCAAAATTCTAATCCCAACACCATTTTATATGGAATATACAGAATGTAGCAGTAAAATTTCCTGGGAAGTCCATATAAACAGCTTTATTGCTCGCTGTACGCGATCAGAGATAGGTTATTGTTAAACGATACGAATGCAATGCATAAACAGGACCCAAAGTATTTTCTTTTTTTAAATTAATATTTACGTTATCCGGAAATTGGTTTATTATTACAATTTCAACAAAGTGTTACTATATACTTTTTGTAACAAAATTGTTACTATATACTTTTGCTACTATAAAGACATCTGAACACAATTTAAGATTAAGTAGACCATACTTAGTTTGTGAAATACTTATACGTAAAATGAGCTTACAATTGAACTACGCAATTTTGCAATAATGTAGCCCAATTACTGTATTTTTCAGATGGGTAATGGAACTTGAATTTT
Organism: Callitettix versicolor; assembly: GCA_022606455.1. NCBI lineage: Eukaryota > Metazoa > Arthropoda > Insecta > Hemiptera > Cercopidae > Callitettix > Callitettix versicolor. The sequence continues at coordinate 80,212,801 of CM040185.1, read as the reverse complement.
CTATCCGTCTAGGATAATTACACTCACAACAAGACATCGATAATTGGTTAACGATCCCTCTAAAAATGATCTAGACATTAGGATCGGTACTCATTTCAAAGTTCCCAAATTTAGGTCTTACCATGATAATGTTCCTTCCACAGTAAGGTTCATTTTTCTAATGAAAATTTTTTAATTCACTAATTGATTACAACGAAAACAAATTATAAATCTGTTTTACAATTTAAATTTTTGACAATACACTGATCCAGTGGAACCCGTAAACAAAAGAATAACTGAGAACTGATCTATGTTTATAAACAACAGTATACACAAGATTAACAATCTCTTGGATACTTATACGTAAGTAAACATGCAATTGTAAAGCAAGAGTTAGAACTTCCTTACTGTAATAAAATAGAACTTGTAGATCGAACAGTCATTAAAAAAATGTACACCAGAGGCAGAAAGCCTTATCTAATCAATAACATAAGGAAAGTATACATAAACTGTTGACTGTAATGACTGACTCCATTAACAGGTGAAAGTCTGACTGGATTTTTGAAAGTTTACAACAAACAGCCCCAGTTAGAAGTGTCACGTGTTTTCACAACCTTACAATAATCTCTAAAATAAAATAAAATACTTAAATAATCATAAAATAATACATACAATATAATAAATATTGTACCATTGCCTAATATTAAGCTTACTTGAATGAAAATAACTATGCCTTATTTAGGTTAGTACAATTTAAGCTTTTTTTATAAAATTTACATGCGTGATAATAATATATACTGTAATGAACTTTTTCAAATATACAATCATTTTTTCAAAATACATTTTGAAAAAAAAAACAATGTTATTTTGATACTAAAAAGTGAATTTTTTTACTTGATAATAAAAAAATTAATAAATCCTGTATTTTATCTACACGGTATAAATTTTAAACATTAAAACTAGCATAATAATGGAAAAAAAAGAATTGTAACATATTTAAGGTAGTTTTATTTATTAAATACATTGAATAAGAATAGCAACCTTCATAAAACCAATTTGTAAACTTTCCTGCTGGTAGAAACATTATTTAATTCAATAGATCACCTAATAAAACAGTGTTGAATACTAACAATGGCTACAGTTTATTTATAACCCACAGTTGTTCCCTTTTTCATTTTCTTACCTAATATTCTGATGTCAGAAGTGGCTGTAGGTAATAAGAATTTATGCCCACACTAAGACAGTAATGCAACCACTAAACAGCAGAACAAGCGACAAGTAATAACAAGTGTTTACACTTAGAGCGTGGCGTGACCCACAATACTTTTGTTATGAAGAGTACGAGTTGAGTGTCAGTTGTCAACATCCATACTACTACTTGTTACGTCAACATTTTATGGATGTTACCTTTGAATCTGAAGTAGTTCTAAGGCTGAATTCTGCCAATAAAAACTATTTTTGAAACGAAGCTTTTAATGTTAGCTTTGGCGGGAGGAGTGAATGGAAAAAAGTCTGCCAAACACAAGAATTTAACGAAAATATAGAATGAATAAATTTTGTCTCTATTTCTGATTCTTTCTTTTTCTTCCTCATATTCGAAACAGTACATGCGTATTATATGAAAACGTTATGTTGCTTTGGTTTCAATATTTTTGCTTAGTTGAAAAACATGTGCACATTGTAATCATTTATTACAATGTGCACATTGTAATAATTGTTGTTAATATTGCTAGTTTTTAACAACATAACCTGAAACTTATAACAGCCTTTCAGTTTTCAATAAAATCAGCTGATTGTTACTAATTATTATAGCACAACTTATCCTTTACTATAACTACATTAAATAATATCTCAGCAAGGTTCTTGTATTTATTTATTTATTTTTAAAAAACAAGATATTTGTAAACATATCTTCAAAATTTATATTCAGCGAAGTTATCATTAACTAAAGCTTCACTTATGTCGGTAATTTTTTAATTTTCTTCCGATAAGATTTTCATCATGTCTAAAAAAATTTGAATTTTCTAAGTAATTCTTTCAAGCTTATTAAAGATTTTTTCCCAGTATATGAAATTCACGGCTTATTCACGATTTCACAGTTGTGGTCTTAACAAAACCTTGAAACGTTTTTCATAATTAATACTGAAACTCAAACATAACATTGAAGGAGGGAAAGAACATTATAATTGTGGCAAATGACAATTCAATGCTTAATAGATTAAGGTAGAATACAGATAACATTTCAGCTCAAAACTGCATAAATAATAATACTCATAGTAAATAAAATACTGTAAAAACCTAATAACAATAGCCTCCCCCACTATCGGGTACAATATTATAATAGCATATGTCCCACTTATGCTTATTCACTGGACAACTTCCTACAAATTTTTACTTAATATACAGTGGTACCTCGATATACGAGTGCCCTAATATACAAGTGTTTTGTGATACGAGCCGCCGAGAGAGCGATATTTTGCTTTGAGATGAGAGCAAGATTTGAGATACAAGGAATTGCACACAACATGCAGGGCGCATGTTGATGTCGTATGCAGCGTCTAACAGTTTCTCCCACCTCAGACTAGAGTCTGTGTGCTTGTTTCCCTAGTTTTCGAAGCATTTTTGATAAGTTGGGTTCGCGTTTTTTGCTTTTTGTACATTTACAAAACATTATCACATTTATTTTTAAAACCATGGGTCTGAAGAAGAAGATGATGTCTATTGAATTAAAGCGTGAAATCATAGAAAAACATGAGCAATGTGTGCGAGTAATTGACTTGGCGAGGATGTGCGGGCATAGCACATCAATGATATGTACTGTGCTTAAACAGAAGGAATTGATAAAGGGTATAACACCAGCTAAGGGCGTTACAATAATTTCTAAGCTCTGGACCTCCCTCCATGAAAAGATGGAGAAACTACTGATGATGTCGGTGACAGAGAAGCAGCTTCAAGGAGGAACCTTAACACAAAGCATCATATTGAAGAAGGCACAAGCGATTTACTGAAGCAGATCCCACACACTTTTACAAACGAGGAATCGGAAGACTCATTTAAAGCTAGTCGGGGGGCTGGTTTGACAACTTTAGGAAAAGGACCGGCATTCACTCTGTCATCAAGGATGGTGAGGCAGCTGAGGTTTACATCAAAACGTTTTCCTAAAACACTTAACAAAAACAACTGAGGTGGTGTTTTGGGAGCTGGAACGGATTAATGGCATTTCAATTAATTTTCAATGGGGAAAATTGCTTTGAGATATGAGCAGTTTGACATACGAGCAAGGTTACGGAACAAATTAAACTCGTATGTCGAGGTACCACTGTATATAATAAATATAAGCATGTTATAAATATGTGATAGAGAAAATTACATTGAAGCTGTCAATTGATACAAATATTTAATTATGATAAAACAACATTGTTGTTATGTGTATATACTGTTCCATATACTGCAGGTCGTAAGACTCATTTAGTGATGTGGGCCGGAAATATTTCCAAAGGGAAGGAACTTAAGAAATGGGAATATTTTTAGGTTAGGTATTACTAGGTTTTAAGTATTTTGAGTATTACCTACAGCTTTTAAATTGCACTTACAAACTAGAAAATTAATAAAATTGCTATAAATTATATGTTTTATTACACATCAAATAAAACATTTTCCCAAATTGCCGAGTAAGATAACTGACTTAATTAAATTGTCTTCCATACTAAAAAAATATTAACTTATTGCGTACTAACTTTTAAATCATTTTGTTATTTAATAATTCTAATTTAAATTGCAGGTAAATAACACAATCACACATGAAACATAGGCTATCAAAATTGAAAGCTGAGCAGCCAGGGCCCAAAACAACATAATTTAAGCAACAAAATTGTACAGTATTGTTAAGTTAAACAACACATGAGAAATTATAAGTTCGTTTGTTGTATTTGCACTATCACTTTAGCCCTTTATAAAACTTTTAAACAATAAAATTTGTTTTGTTTGGTTCTATTTATTTTTATTTTGAATTTTAAAATGCCTCATTTCCACACTCCTGTAATAAAGTAAGTTTCTATGATAACTCTATCGTCTTATGCACTAAACAGTTATGAATATAGTAAATTAACAGCAGCATAAATTCAGGCTTAAGTTTTTATTAAATTTAGTTCTAGACTTGGTAAAAACAATTTTTACGACTAAAAAAGATTATTGCTAATTTTTTTTTAGTAGTTTATAATTAATTATGTCAGATACATTTTGTCGACCTAAATACCAAAACGAACTTAAAATTCCTGGGAATTTATGGATTTTGTGAATATTGCCAGCAATGATTCAAGGGCATTTTCCCTGAGTTTTGAATTCCCAAAAATGTTACATCACTACTGTCATTTGACTGAAAATGTTTAAACCTAATAAAATTATTACAATTAGGTTTATGGATCAATCACTGTAGCTGTGCAAATTTAATACACTAATTCCAAAAACTACACAATACAAACCATTAAAGAACAAAGTGAATAGGTAAATATAAAATATTCGAATCATTACAAGAGCCAGTGAGAATGCTTCCCACTATAGCTGCCCCTATTTTAGTGTATTCCATCTACTGGTCTTGTGTTATGGATGTTACACATTTTCATTCCCACAAAACAATTTGAAAAATTTATTACAACTGACGTATTTAAAATAAGCTACAATACTTACTTGTGTTAGTTTCCGAGACAAATCATTTGTTAAGCACTCTTCTTCCTGTTCATAATGGTGAGCTAAAGTTTCTTTCTCTTTCTTTAAGGCTTGTATCTTTTTCATCAATGTATTGCTAATATATTCTTCTTCTTGTTCAGCTTTGGCTTGCTATAAAAATATTTTTAATTAATAGCGTTTAAGACTTTTTACAGGTACCTTAATTTTAACAAGTTATAAATAAAATAATCATATTTGATCAATGTCTAATAAAAACGAAAGCTTGATTTTAAGTAGTTTGATTTCAGTATTACCTTTTTTAGCTATGTCTAGTACTCACTTTATAAGAATAAGTCAATCAGTAAAGTGAAATTGAAAAAAAATCTATATATTTATTGTACTTACATAAATGATACTAGCATTACTTTTCAACATAATCCCCTCCTACTTCTATGAACATAGTCCATCTTTTAACTAGCATTTGAATTCCTTCTTGGAAGAAGGTTTTCGGCCTGGTGTTCAGAAAATTTTGCACCATTTCTATGGCCTCTTCATCAGATCGATAATGATTTCACAAAATTGTTTTTTTAATGGGCTGAAAAAACGAAAATTGCTTGGAGCCAGAAATGGACTATACACAGGGTGATCCAGCAGCTGAAAACCGAGATTTTGAAGGCATAGGATTGTGTTTTTTAGCCGTATGTGGTCAAGCGTTATCTCGAAGAAAAATCACGCCTTTTGAAAGGTTACCACGACTTTTGAATTCAATTTTTGACTTCAATAAATGCAGTAGCTCATAGTAGATGTCACTATTTATTGTTTGTCCTATAGGTTTGAAGTCAACCAAAATTGGATCTTCCATATCCCATAATATCATCATCATAACCTTTCCTGCAGACAGCTGAGTTCTAAACTTTTTTGCTTGGAGTCATGAAGGATGTTTTCACACCAAACTTTGTAGCTTACTCTCTAGTTCAAAATTATTTACATATGTCCCATCAACAGTTATTACTCGCTTAAGAAATGAGTCTCCTCATTCTTCATAACTTTCCAAATGCTTCTGGAAAATTTTGGAACGATTGCCTTTGTGGATGCTGGTCAATTGATGGGGAATCCAGCGAGCACAGACTTTTTGAAAGTTTAAAGAATCGTGGTTATTGAATATACTGAGCCATAGGTTACATTCAAATCATATGCAATATTATCAACTGTAATTTGTCGATTATCGAGTATCATTTGTTGAACCACTTTAATATTGCCATTAGTCTTTGAAGTAGGAGGCCTACTAGACCGCTGTTCATCACACAGAGAAATCCTACCACTTTTAAAGCGATCAATCTATTCATAGATCTTGCTTCCACTAAAAAACAACTCTCTCCATATTGCTGGTGCATTTTACGAATAATCTCTGCTGGTTTCACACCTTCTATATTGAGGAACCGTACCACTACTCGCAGTTCTTCCTTGGAGAAATCAGACAATGGAGAACTCATTTTACATAGTCTTTTAAGCATATATAATTAGCTAACAATGAAACAATACTTTCAATGAACAGCTGATAGACGTCATGAGTTACAGCAGAACAATCAGTGATGACATAAATGTGATTCAAAGGGAAATTTAAATTTCCCTATACTTTTTGACTTGCCCTCATATATTAAATTTTATTATGCCATTTTAGGCACATAAAAACAATAAACGACTTTTCAAGAGTATGGATTGACTCCCATCCTGAAGTGATAACTTAAAACTAAATATGCAAACTGTTTAAAGCTTATGACACATTCTGTTCCATCTCTCTCAAATTCTTAGCCTTGATCTCATAGTAACATCTTCTTTAACAGTTAAAACTTGACCTTTTTAAATTTAAAATTATATTTATTTTCACTTTTAAGGTTTATTCTATGTCAGGTTGGGATCTAAAAAGATCGATAAATGGCGTTAACAAAGAAAGCACTTTTGACAGCAAAATAAAATCTTTAAATTATTAAAACAAAAATAAAACTGAGTTTTTGCAACTTTTTTCAATTTTGGTAATTTCTGCACCAAAAATTATTTGCTTTATTATATGCCAATATTAATAATCCAAAATATATAAGTGCAAAAACAATAGGAAGTTTTAAAAAAATAAAAATAAAAATGACAAACATAACCTCAAAATGGCTTCCGTGCGGAAAAAGGAAACATATTTTTCATCGCTAAAACGATTAATGAAATGCATGTTATTAATAATGAAAATATACATTTTTTTGAAAAAAAAAGAACTTCAGAACCTAACTGGACTTTGTTGTTAAGTGTTTACTTCAGAACCAAACACAACTCGGATATCAAGTGTTTAACTCTGTTGCATGATATGAATTTTTCATCACGAAAGCAATCAGTGAAATAAATGTTATTAATAATGAAAATATATACACAATTTTTTTTTTTAATAATTTCAAAACCTAACTCGACTTGCTTATTTGGTGTTTAACTTAGTTGTTGGTTGTATAACTAGTATTGCATAAAATCTATTAACCTTTGTAATGCATATTATTGCGGCAGATATAAAGCTGCTGCTACTTTGAAAAAAAATGGATGTCAGAATATTGTTCCGTAATAAATGGCTAAAAATTATAATTTATCTATAATAAATTTAATCTTCTGCAGGATAATATCTCTCAACAAAATAATATAGCACTTAAAACAAATTTGTTAAAATCATAACTCAATTTTGTCACAGTAATCGCAAAACTCTAACCTACCTCAGTTGTAAGTTAAGTTTAATGAAATGTTTATTTCAAAATAATTATATTTTACAAAAGTGGAATATACTAATATTTAATGAATGTGTTTTACTGAGAAGTGTGTAATTGTATTAAGTTATATTTCAAAACTTTACCTTTTTGGTGATTTAAAGTGAATATTTAATGATAAAAACAATTTGCGAAAATTTGATTATTAAACAATTGTTAGGGTATTATATTAATTTTTGAGCACATAACCTTGCAGGAGGTTGCAGACTAGCTCCATCTATTGACAGGATTTAGACATCCCTCATGGTACCCGACATACACACTTATAATACTTACGATTTTAACACTTTACACTCACACTTATATTTAGGGAGGCGATAATAGCCTTAATGTGCTTTTTGCCTTAAAATTAAAAAAAAAAATTTGAGCACAAAGAAACTTCACCATTTAATTCAGGAAAAATATATTTTCAAAGAAAAAATTCAATGGTCATACTAATTTAGACTTTTACAGAATTCGGATCTACTCTACAAATTATGAATGTATACACTTTCGAGTGATTTAATGAAGTAATGATTTTTTAATATACTTTTATTACATACTTTATTGTTGAATTAAAAAATATTCAACTGCAGAAAATTAAATTTCTTATGGTACAATATTAAGCCATTTTTAGTGGAACTTATTTGGAACGCAATTAATGTTTATTTTCCATGCAATAAACTAGATTTCCTATGCAAGATTAGAATGTCAACCAATGTACTGTCCATGTGTGTTATCACATTTACATTACGTCAGTTATCTTGCTATTTTTTTAAAATTCTTGTTCTATTTAATTCTGCTCTATAATAGGTGGTGAAAACTTCATGCTCAAAGGTTAGCAGCTTTTATGGAATACTAGTTATACCTAACAACCAAGTTAAGATAGCTATTAGTTTTTTTTTAAAGTTTGTATTCTTTTCATTATTCATAAAACACATTTAATTAATTATGTTCACAATGAAAAACACATTACATACTTTTGCCTACAACAAAGGCGAGTTAGGTTAAGCAATTGAGTCAAGTAATGTAAATAGTCAACAACCAAGTTAGGTATTAGTTTTTTTTTAAAAAAAAGTTTATATTAATTATTAATAACAAGCATTTAACGAAACGTTTTAGCAATGAAAAACACGTTATCTCCTTTCACGTGGTAGCAATTTTGAAGTTATATGAGCCACTTTTACTTTCAATTTTTTTAAAACTTTCCATACTTTCCGCACTTTTATATTTGTATTATTACTTTTGGACCCATAATAAAGCATTTTGGCAAAAAATTACAAAAATTGACAAATCACCCAAAAGTACAATTTTACCACAAATTTAAATGGTTTGTCAATTTTACTAATTTTAGTGACAAATATAACCTCAAAATGACTACCGCACAAAGGGTGGAAAATTGTTTTAATAGTGAAAACAATAAATTAAATGCATGTTATTAATAACAAAAAAATTACTTTATTTTTTTTAAAGAACTTGATAATGTAATCAAAGTGTTTTTAATAACAAAAACAATAAATGCGTTTTATTAATAATGAAAAAAATGTTTTTAAAAAAACTGAATAACCTAACTTGACTCGGATGTTGGGTGTTTAACTCAGTTGTTACGTATATAACTTGTATTCCATAAAAAGTACTTACCTTTGTAACTAGTGTCATGGTGGTTAGATAGTAAAAATGGGCATCAAAATGTAGTCCCATAATAAATGGCTAAAAATCATAATTTATCGAACATTTATCATAATAAATTTAATCTTCTATAGGTTAATTTTTCTCATCAAAATGATAGAGCATAAAAAAAAATTTAATTCTTTATTTTACTAAAGTCTTAAAAAGTCAGAAATACCAATTTGGTTAAACATCCCAGGAAGTGTTTTTTAATACCAAATCATGGTATAGCGTGTCGAACTTCATGCCAGCTTCTTTTAATCATAGTAAATCACAAAGTTCATAAATAACGGCAGCCATTTTTTCAATGATGTTTTTACAAGAACTGTCAAGATAAATGATTTATTATAAGGCAATAATATGCATGGGGAGTACCTCGATTGGTGATACACATATTATCTTAATCTAGTGCAGTACATTTAGCATGCTCTATGCAAAGTAAACATCAATGGTGACAGAATATAATTCAGTAATAAATGGCTAAAAATCATAATTAATTAATTTTCCACAAGTTCTTACATCTCTCAACAAAACTGATACAGCATATAATAAAGCAAAAAAATTGTTAAAATCAAGACTTGTACAAAGTCCTGGAAAGTCAGAAATACCATTTAAATATTAGAAAGCCTAATGGTTAATAATTAATTCACCACAATTACAACAGGCCTAACATAATGAAATTAAGTGTCAACATAATTGTAATAATTTGTTACAAATAACTGCGTGTGGTGTAGCATCTACCATCAGGCGATGTATACTATCCTGACGTTTAGACACTTACTCAGAAAAATGACCATGTTTCGTGGAGAAATAAGAGAAGTTTTCCAAGGTCACCCTATTGTTACCTATTAGCACTTAGGTTAGTAAGAAGGTAATTCTGAAGATCATGTTTTCATGTTTCTTTCCCTTCAAAATTGTTTAGCTTGGCCTATTATTTTACAGGAGTGTTTTATCATTTTCATCATTGTTGAATCAATTTTTTGAGTCACTATTCTACATGAACACTTTTTATATAGTACAGGGACTACTTACAATAATAACAGAGGCCTGGCGAAGATTGCGATTTTCTTCCTGTAAAGCCTTCACTCTTAACTTATAGGTATCCAGTTCAACCTTCAACACCCTATTTTGCTGTTGCAGTGATTCAATTCTTTTTTGCAATTGTTCTCTTGTTATTGGAGACGGAGGCATCATTATTGGACCACCGTCAATAGAACTAGAATCACTCTCACTGGCACTATCTGCCATTTTAGAGGCCGGGTAAAGATTTGCTTCACGTGGATGAGATTCCAGAACAGCAGAGTAGAATACAGGATGGTCAGTGCGCTAAAAGTTCAAACAATTTCCAAATAAGGATACCATCAGTTTTACTTTTTGATATACTTCAATCACAATGTTTTAAAATTTATAGACCAATGTCTTTTTTTTTGCAACAATAATATTATTGGATAAATATCTTGCCCAAATAAAATATTTATTAACACCTCACTGACCTAACAACGAACAGATGCACAATTAGTCAACTGCACTAATGCAGCCAGCCTACAGCTGCTGTTCTACGTTCTACACACCACACCATAGATAAGGTCGACACTCTACCGTAAAATGTCGATTACAGCGATTCTATGTCTTCAAAGATAATTGATTTAAAGTTTAACTACATGAAACGGGATAATTAAATAAAGTAATTGGTTGTTGAAAAAAATATTGTTTTAATATTTTCTTAGTAAATAATTGAAAGTACAAGAATAGCCATTATGGATACAATAGCAAAAAATATTATTTTCTGAACACTTTTGCAGCATGTTGAAAGGTATTGCCGCAATCTCGTCCACAATTCGTTGTTTGAGGGCTTGAATGGATCTGCGTGAAACCCTTTTGTTTTTATGTATTCTTATTTCAATGCGAAGGGCATGTTGGGCTGATTGGCGAGGACTTCTAACTATAGTCGGTTGAACAGCCGCAATGTTTTCAGGTGTCCGAACAGCTTTTATACTCTCACCTCTTTTTTCAGACGTTGATCCCGTTTGCTCGAGGTTGTTAATCCATGTTCGAATTACATTATCTGACGGAACAGGCTGGTTATGCGGTATGTTAAAATGACGTCGGAAAGCACGTCGAATTTGCACAAAACTTTCGCCATTTTGATAATATGCTTTCACCACGTTGTTCAACTGTCCAACGATTCATTGAAACTAAATGGTAGATTGTGTAGGTGATGATGCACCAGTAACCATCCCCTCACTACTTGCCAACTTTGTCTCAAGGGCATCTACAATCATCCGTTTCATTAGATTACAGGTATATGAATTGCTTACAGGTTGAAATTTTGTTCTATTGTAATTACAAATAAATAATTTTTAAAAAATATTGGTTCTTGGTGAATTTTAATAAAGAAATGAACTATTAGAATAGACATTAAAGTAAGGCCTAACATAGGACCATGAAACAAACGTCAAGTCTAAGAGCTACTTTGAGCAGGTAGCTAACAATTTCTGAGCGGTCTTTCAAAATTTTAAATTTAAACATACTGTGACATGAGTAAGTGTATGTGTACACACATATGAACACATTATATATATATATATATATATATATATATATATATATATATATATAGAGAGAGAGAGAGAGAGAGAGAGAGAGAGAGAGAGAGAGAGAGAGAGAGAGAGCAGGAGCAATGTCCTGTTTTCAAGGCACCTTAGTACCATCATGTAGAAAAGCACTAAGAAACGATTTTCCAATATTCAACTCCTAAATAGGTAAAGAGGTAGTACAGGGTTTTTTTTTTGAAAAAATATATTTTTGGTCAGCTCTTCTTGAAATTTAACATAATTACTCTAAAACACAAGTAATGAAATACTTTTTCACAATTCTCTAAAATTCACTCCCTAAATGAATTAAAAGGTGGGTAGAAAATGTAAAATGAGGTACAAAATTTTGCATTGGAAAAATATTTCTTTAAATTGTTTTTTCTTGAAACTTGTTGAAAGTATTCTAAAACAAATTAAGAAACACATATTTCTTTCTTTCAAAATTTTCCATAATTCACCCTCTAAAGAGACAAATAAGGTGTTCACAAAAAAAAAAAAAGGAGAATGGAATTTTGCATTGAAAAAGTATTTTTGATCAGATTTTCTTGAAACAACAAATATACACTAAAACACACAAAAAATGACTTTAATTTCAATAATCTCCTGAATTCACTTTTTAAAAGCTTAAAAAGGAAGAAAAAGTATAAAATTTTGTAATGGAAAAAATAGTAATCATATTTTTCTTAAACTTAATTATTCAAAAACATAAAAAAGAATGTGTTTTAGAATTTTACATAATTCATACATTATAAGAGAAAATAGGGTTGTAAAAGTTCACATTGGGAAAAATATGTTTCAATTTGGACTATAAATAAAATTACCTTAAAATAAATAATAAACACACATTTAAAATAAATCACCTTATTGAGTTAATATTATTTTACACTGGAAAATATGTAACACAAATAATGAAACACACACACACACACACACACACACACACACACACACACACACACACACACACACACACACACACACACATATACATATATATATATATATATATATATATATATATATATATATATATATATATATATATATATATATATATTTCATTTCATTTATATATATATATATATATATAATTTGAAGGGGTGAAAATGAGATACAAATATTTGAATTAGAAAGAATATTTTTTAAACAGAAATTATGAAACTTAAAAAAAATTTTAAAAATATTTCAGCATTTTCTAGAATTCATGCTCCAAAAGTGTGAAAATTAAGTAGGAGAGTAGGATTGGAAAAAATATTTATTAATTCCAATTTTATTGACGTTTAATATATATACTGTAAAAAAAATAAACATGTAATTCAGCATTTTTCAAAATTTTTATAGAATTAAAAAGGGGTAAAAAGGAAGTACAAAAGTTTGAATTAGAAAAAATATTTTTGACTGTATTTTTTGAATCAAAACTTAACAAGAAAAACTCATAAACACAAATAATTAAACATATATTTCAGCACTTTTCAGAACTACAGAATTGAAGCTAACTTCAAAGTAGTAGCAATACTTCAATATAATTATATTTACTTTATACTTTTTTGAATACATGATTTCACCTTTAGTCACCATAGAAAGTTTCTGTTAAAAAAAAAGTCTCCATGTTAGAATAGTAAACATTCACATATTTTAAACAATTAAATTACATTTAAAATGAACCCTGGCCATTGTCAAGTTCATTCATATTCAATGGAGTTTTAAATGCTTATTTATGCCTAATTGAATCCTTACAGTGGTGTAGCTACAATAGGGGAACCAGAGCATTACAAAAAGAAATAAAAAATAATAAATTATTACACACAGTCTGACTGATTCCAAACACAAGGTCCACATAAGGATATCACCCCTAAATATTATTCAGAGTTATTTCTTGTTGGCTTTTTCTTGATAATGCTTGAGAAGCAAGACAACTAACTGAACCATACATGTAAACAAGGAGCTATATAAGAAACAGAACAAATGGGAGAGAGCCCCACCGTGGTGTAGCCGTGCAGTCAATTTTTAAAATGAAAGAGGCACAAAACTAGATTTGTCCCTTGATTTAGTTTGATGTTTTAGCAGGTATAAAGTATAGAAAGAAAAACTTAGGTAAATGATAAGGTTTAGTGTTTTTTTCCTGATTGATTTAAATGGTTATTTTAAATAGGAAATATTAAATCATGATTTAAACTTGTGAAAACTTTTTTGGTTTCATTATCTGGCCAATTATGTATTATGTCTACACCTTAAGTAAATCAGCCTATCAACTACCTACATAAATGGAAGAAGGGGAACATTTTTTCTTCTCTCTTACAGCAAAAAAATGGTAATTGTTATACAAACATCTTTTTTTTGTTGCCAAGAGGATTGAGTGCTGTTCGAAGATGATCGTTCTGGCCCTGTGAGAAAATTCTAGCATGCTTTTTTTTCTATTTTTTATTTCTTGTTTCAATTCATACTAATTTTTGATATCAAACTAATAAATCTTAATAGTATCCGAAATGAAAATAACACTGTCAAGTAGTTATACTGAAGGCACAATGCCTGAGATGGCCTATTAAATAAACACTATGGTTAATTTCTATCATAAATTAAATGAAATTATGAAAACAATATATGACATTATCACAACTATTTTAACCAGTTTGATATCACAGCAATTAATATATTGTACTATATTGTGTACAATATACTAAACACATTTTTAAAAATTTTTGTGTAATAAAGATAGAAAGTTAAAAAAAAAATATTCTACACTAACACAATTCTATTTTCTTGTCTGCTTCCATAGAAACGAAAATGTCTGTATTGTAAATTTTTTTTCACTTTTATAATACCTACAATATTATTAAAAATGTTTGTAAAATCTCTTTTTAAACATGTTCAATTAATCAATCAGACGAGAACTAATGTTTTCAATAAAAAAATCGTAAGGTTTGGTTAATGTTACACTGCCATTATAAAGTAAAGAAATAATAAAGTAGGAAATAACCATTTGAATTTATTTGGTATTGGTTTACCATAAGACCAACAAATTATTGAAATATTATGCCTTATAGAGTTTTTTCATTGTTAATTTAAAATTTTTTGTAACTCTTGAATTGAAAATTGGAGATTGCTATACATTATTTGTTTAGGTATCCAAGGGCTAAACATCTTTTAAATAATACAAATGAATACCTATGGGAAAATGTATATACGACTTACTAAATTTTTAGTAAATAACTTCAGTCTTTTCAGAATGCCTCAGGAGGCATCCTCACAAACTATCCAGTATTCAACTGTCATGAATAAATAATATTTAATATAAATGTACATATTGTTAAATTGTATATTTTATTACTATTTTCTCTTGATATTTGTCTTTCTTGATTTATTAGTGATGCTCGTACAGGTTTTAAGAATTATTTGAAAACAACAATAATTGGTGCATGTGGCAATTTGGGCCAAGCCCTAGCATTTGAGGTGAAAAAATCTGCTTCGGCAGCATCATTGGCACTCTACGATATTAGAGATACTCGCAGTGTTGCGCTGGATCTGTGCCACATCAATACTAACACCCGAATTAGCTATTTCTATGGTAAAAAAGGTCTCTCTTATGCACTACAGGTAAACACGACAAAGTTACTAAATGCCTTTAATTATTTTTTTAAATAATTTTGTAGTTAAATTTGTGTCAGTAAATTGTTCACATAATGCCTACCTATCAACTTTTTGTTACATAGTTTTCTTTATATACACTTGGAACAGTGTAAAGATAATGACATTATACATAATTATTTTTACTGTGTTACGGTGTGTTAAAAAAATCACACCATCAAGAATTTTAATGATTTTCAAAAAATAGCAACTTATTTTAATATTTGAATAACAATTGACCCCACTATGTGTGCTTTTCATAAAGGCCAAATATTTTCTCCCCACAAATACGAAAAAAAGAACATTTTCTGAAAAAAATCTTTTATTCAATTTACACATACTGAAAATACAGTAGTCTCTCCCAATTGGATTACAGTGCATGTCCAGACCACAGAGGAAATGGATAGGTCAACAGAAAAACATAAATTTACAGTACTATGCTTGAAATTTAATGAAAATTAAGGCAAAAATACAAAGTATATTACATTACAGTACTGTATACACTATATCACCAACCTAATATAACATTATTTTACCAATTCTAACCAAAAAACAATTGCATGGAAGTGACAGGACTGGTTGCATAAACATGAACAAGAAACTTTTTATTTGTGTATACAATTTGTAACCCAGACACAAAGCAAATGAACGCCCTGTGCTTATAATTAGCTGACTAGCTATGCGCACACTTCTGGCTCCACCAGTAAAGTAGCATGCAGTTCATTAGAATATAATCTTTACAACTGTTAGATTTTCCCATGTATTATGTCAATATCCTTTATTACTATAACTAATAAATAAGTATAACTAATAAATAAGCATACTAATAAATAGGTATAATAATAAATAAATATTCATTAGTATTATGGGTATTTATGCCTCCTGTAGGTCCTTCATATTTTGTATTATATTGTATAATTTTTTAAGGAAATTTGGTAATAAATATACACGAAATATGAATGAATGTATGAATGAATAACTAATAAAAAAGTACTAACGTTAAATCAAAAAACAAACAAAAATGTCTCCGAAAATGAGTTATTGGAGCAGAAAGAAACTGTTTTAGAAATAATTTTTTTGCGGTTTTTCGCCGGCAAACAAAATTTCTAAAACAGTTTCTTGCTGCTCCAGTAACTCATTTTCAAACTGAAATTTTTTAAAAGTTTTTGTTGAAATGATTCCTTTCGTGTTCTTTTCGCTTTTTGGTCACCTACATTATTTTAATTTCAGGGAAGTTCGATTGTTATTATAGCAGCTGGTACGCCTAGATTCAATCCAAACATAACAAAAGAAGAACTATTCTATTGCAACGTACCGATTATAGCTGAATTAGCAAAGGCTTGCGTCAGTTATTGTCCCGATACGTTTATTGTACTTGCAACTTCTCCTGTCAACATGTTGGTTCCAGTTTTGTGTGAGTTAACAGACAATGCACACAAGCGGACTAAAGTTTTTGGTTTGACTTCCGTTAACAATATGAGGACAAGAGCTGTCCTTGCAAAACATTTTAAGCTTGATGTTAATCATTTGGATGAAATCACTGTACCGTTATATGGAGGACATTGTGAAGATACTATAATGCCATTCTTAACACAAGCTAGTTCTATGATTCAGATGACTAAGGTTGGTGAAGTAAATATTTTAAAGTTAAATTGTAGCTAGTTTGATATCACATATTTTGCCTTGTTTTAGAAGAGAGAGGAAAATTATGGTTCCATAAGCTACACCATAGTTATACTATGCATCATTGTTAAAATAAATGGTATAATAACATTACATACACTTAATCTTTCAAAATCGCATTAAATTTTGTAT
Source organism: Callitettix versicolor (assembly GCA_022606455.1). Lineage (NCBI taxonomy): Eukaryota > Metazoa > Arthropoda > Insecta > Hemiptera > Cercopidae > Callitettix > Callitettix versicolor. Next base: position 80,195,682 of record CM040185.1, on the reverse strand, counting down.
AAAATGCGGTCTCACATAGATTTAAATGTGAAATCATTTTACAAAATTTGAAATAAAAGAAATTCGAGCATCTTTCAAATTTATCAGTCTTACAAAGAATTTTTTTACAACAGTCTTATTTTACAAATTTTTATTGTTGTCCTGCAATAATATTAGACAGCAAGCTGTTCTGATAAACTGACCAAGCTTCCAGGTTAAAGTCACTGCAGTAGACCAATTTGAACTGCACCAGCAACATGAATTACTTTCACTAGCCATCACATTATAAAGATGTAATTCTCAGTATTGATATTCTTAGTATTTAATTCTCATTCTTCATTGAAATCAATATCAGAATATTTTTTACTTGACATATTGACTGTTTTATGGAAAACAACGTTTTACCTAAAGTCTGACAGAAGTTGAACATCAACACCCACACAAAATTAAAATCTTTAAAATATTTTTGAAAACCGTTACCTTATATTATGACTGTAATGAATTGTGTAACATTTTGCAAACCCATTCTAAAAATGAATGCAAAAATTTGATCCATAGCAACTAAATCTATGATGAGAAATATATTCTTTTATTCTACCATGTCCTGTATTTTTGAAAATATCTAATCTTTTTATGTGCTTGGACGACGAAAACTATTACTAAAAAAACGTTTTACTAATTATTGCCGCAATCATTCGCTATTGTCACCTTCTTCCACATTTAATAAGTTAAAAACAATTAATGCTATATTTATGTACTTTGTAATACGACAAATAATTCTTGTATATGTAGCACCGTCTATTCCAGGCAGGCGATAAAAAATCTGTAGTTTATAACCTTCAACTCTGTATTGTCTTTCCTAAAATATTGTATGTAATATTAAAGTTGTATATACATTATATCAAGGTTAAAGCAAAATTTTTCCTAATAAACAATTACGTTTCAGAGTGAAAGGAAAAAACTTGCAGAAGAAATAAGAAAATCATCGACAAATATCTTAAAGGCGTACAAGGGGCAAGGAAGTAGTATTCAAACTAATTCATTGATGGCAAACACTTTTATTAATTCACTATCAAAATGTATTACGGAAAACTGCACAGTCAAAGAAAATGCTTATATTTACTGTGACGTGATCCAAGGTCTAAAGTAAGATTAATTTAAAGCTTTCCAACAAGTTATGTTCTAATGTGAAATACTAGTACAGGCAACTCAGAAAAAAGTTGAATGAACATCGGTGATAAGCAAACAAATCTACAATAATCTATAGGTTTATAAACCTTAACAGAACATGTCTGTTTTGTGTATATTTTAGCTGTTATAACGACACACACCTGTCTCGCTGATAAGATGGAAGCAAATTTCCAAAAAGTAATAACATCACATCACATAACAATAATTTTTTTATCTTTACTTTTTTCTTGAAAAACCAATTTTACCATCACAATCCCATGGTGATAGATCTTGCGTGTAACAAGCTGTAATTATAAAATAAACGGTACAAAAGAATCGATAATAACCTCAATGTGTTTTTCGCCTTCTGCACAAAAAAAAAAGATATTTTTCCAACAAAGAATTAGGCTTGGAAGCTTTTGACAAAAGAAACCATTGATTTAGTTTCCAAAATTTCTTCACATTAGATTATATATATATATATATATATATATATATATATATATATATATATATATATATATATATATATATATATCCCCACACAGGAAGTACATGCACCTTTCAGCCTCATAAGTACACACAAAAAAACAATGTGACTTAGCCGAGAAACACATGACTAACATGTAGTGTTGATTCAACCATTTTTTTTTTTTAATAAGTAAATTTGCAACACACTTAAAAGTTTTGCTATATATTGTTTTAGATCCCTAGGATCAACAAACCCAAAACAATATATTTTGTTTCAGCTATGGTGTAACACCATTTACAATGGACAAAGCAGGTGTTGAAACAACATTCAAACCACCATCAAATATTACTGAAGAGGAAAATTGTGAATTTCAACAAGCAATAGGTAACTTGAAGAGTCAAGTAAACCGAGCTGAAAACTACATTCGCCACAAGTTGCAAACAAAAAATAAAAATAACTTTATGTTAAAGGCATAAGTACAACTATTTATTTGTGTTTCCCACCAATATATCAATGTTAATAATAATGTTATGAAACTTCAAATAATTTAATTTTAAATGAATTTGTGTCTTGCTTTTTTAAATATCTCAAACATGAGAACAAAATGTGTAAACCTACAGATTTCTCAAATTATTAGTAAAGGCAGGATAAAATATACAACATGTTTTATACAAACATTTTACTTGTCTATACCGAGAAAATATTGCAAACAAATTTCAAAAATTTGGATATTAATTTCAATCTTCATGTTTCATAACTCTTATAAACCAATTATAAGTTAATTTTAATATTTATGTTTAATGACACCTAGAAAGCAATTAAATGTTAATTTTAACGTTCACATTTCATGACTCCTAGAAACCAATTCTATGTTAATTTTAATATTTACGTTTTATGACTACTATTAACCAATTTGATGTTAACTGTAATGTTCACATTTCATCATCCCTAGAAACCAATTTGATGTTAATTGTAATGTTCACATTTCATCATCCCTAGAAACCAATTTGATGTTAACTGTAATGTTTACATTTCATCACCCCTAGAAACCAATTCAGTGTTAATTGTAATGATCACATTTCATCATCCCTAGAAACAAATTTGAAATTAATTGGTAATGTTCATATTTCATCACCCTTAAAAAGCAATTCAATGCTAATTGTAATGTTCAGATTTTATCACCCCTAGAAACCAATTTGATGTTAATTGTAATGTTCACATTTTATCACCCCTAGAAACCAATTTGATATTAATTGTAATGTTCACATTTGATCACCCCTAGAAAACAATTTGATGTTAATTGTAATGTTCACATTTTATCACTCCTAGAAACCAATTCAATATTGGTTTCAATTCAATATTGGGTTTCATGTTTCATGACACCCCTAGAAACCAAAAATTTGATATTTGTGCAGTTGTTCATCTGTAAATGTGTATGTGTATGTTAAATTAAACTCCAGCAATACGCACAGACCAACAGACATCTAAATAAAAGTCAGTTATCATTAAAAATACAACTTAAAATTTCTAAGTAAAGCAATTATTTAAATTAAAAAAATAATGCAGAACTTGCATAATTTAATAATGCAAGAACATGACAAATTAACTAATGTATATTAATAATGCAAGAACATGACAAGTTAACTTATGCATGTTAATTAATAATGCAAGACATGACAAGTTAACTAATGCATGTTAATAATGCAAGAACATGACAAGTTAATTAACAAGGCTTAAGACATCATAAAATTAAGATTTAAATAAAGTTTGATCCAGCGACTGCGCACTGAAGTTTCCTACTTTATTCACACAGTTCAGGATGGCAAATTTAAAAAACATAAATTTACAGACTGCTTGGAATTTTTATATACCGTAACATAGATCAAGACACTTGCCCACTCTAATTAATCTGGTATATTTACTATTAAAATTTGTACACTATTGAAAGCCTTATCTAATAACCAAAATAAGGAAAGTAAGCGTATAAACTGCAGGCAGAAGTACGTGCCCTCCTCCAAATACTTGTGTTGTAGTGGGTGCATCAGCTATTAATTAACTTTTAATTAATTAATTAACATAATTAATTAATTTAATTATTAATTAGATTAATTATTAATTCATTTAATTAATTAACATACTTTTTAAACAGTATGTTTCACTTAAGAGCATTGCTTCTTAATATTGTACAAAGGTCATTCAAAAAGTAAATAACATTTTTTCTCTAAAAATTTTTAATAAGATAATGCAACAAAACTTATTTTATAACATATTTGATACCTTAAATATTTTTGTACATAATTGCAGTTCAAATTTAAACAGTTGTCATAGCGTTTCACCAGCTTTTCTCGACCTACTATATACTCAGTTTTTGTCAAGTTGTTGAACCACTCACTAACGCTATCTTTCAGTTCATTGTCACTTGTACAGTGGTTTTTTCACCAAAAACCCTTCAATTTGGGAAAAGGTGGTACTCACTCGAGGCCACGTCCAGGCTATAAGATGTTCAAAAATTTCCCATTTAAACTGCTGAAGCAAGGTCATCAATACCGTAAGATGTTGACAGACATTATCATGAAGAAGCACAATGCCGTTTGACAACAATCCACAACGTTTGTTAATTTTAATCACACGTAAAGAGAAACAACAAATTAATTGGTAAACATAACAATTGGAGAGAAAAATAAAATTTAACCCAATTACAATCATTTTAATATTTTCCAGCCTGTGTGCAGATTTGTAGTCTAGTCACTACTGTTGCATTTTCCAATGCATAAAGTAGTTTTCCCCTTCAGAAAAAAAACATTTTGATAATTTCGTTTAAAGTAATACAGTAGTGATATGAATATTGTTGCAAACATTTTCTACAAAAACAACTTGATGTATATCATTCTTTGCCAATAAAAGTGTTACACTGATAATCTGACCTTTTTTTGAGCTTTGGCCAAGCTCCAGTGATGGACGAAGTTATTAAATGAGTAAAGCAGAAATTGTTGGATAAATACTAATACAGACAAGGATGGATGAACATACACAGAAAAACAAAACAGATTTAATATTTTACAAATTATATTCAATTACCTCCGACCAATGTGGTGTTTAAAAACTGTACAAAGAGCTGAGCAATATTTTCTGCTGTTTGTTGATTGGATGACGGCGGATTCAGCTTTGTGTATGCCAGAAACTGTCTGCGGTAGCGTGCTAGTTGCGCTGGAGTAATGCTTGGTCCCAGACGGGATATAACACATCCTTCAAATCCAGGTACTTTAACATCTTCGCCTTGCAAACCTAACTTCTTCGCCAATAAAATACTCTGAAAATATGTTGAGCGCAATGGTTCAAAGTTTGCAAAGTATATAGTTTGTATCATTAATACTGTGTCTAAATATTTTAGGGATATTTAAAATTTACAGTTAACACTTCTCTTTCCAATTTACTCATTATGCTGGTAAGTTTAATGTTAGCACAATATTAAAATGATAATAAACAAAATAGGTATTTCTACAAATGAAACAAATTACTCAAAGTAACTTTGAGTATAAATTTATAATGAAAATAACAACCCATAGAAATAAATAATTAAAAATATATCCTTCTTTCATAAGGTCATGTACCATTTATAGAAGTTACACCAACCAACAACCAATAAGAAAATTTTAACAAACAAATTCAAAAAGAAATTGAATAAATCAAAATAGATGGATGTAAAACATGAATGTACCTGAAGAAATTCTAGATAAATATTTGTCAAAATTAAGGGCAAAAATTAAACAAGATTTTGTTAAATGCAGGGAATCTTTAACATTGAACATAGTAAAAAGTATACATGAAATAACCAAAAAAGCTGAGAAGAATGTTTTCAAGATTACTTACGCGTTACATGAATTACAAAGGAAAATATAGTTATTCACGGAATAAGGGGTGAGTTTAACAATTACTGCAAAAAAAAAGACTTTGCTACAGACTTTTGTGTTTATAAACATGAAGTTGGAACTTAACCTGGATGAGTAAAACCTGGATGGATTTCATTACAAGAGTTGGTTGAATAAGTAATAAGTGGGTTCACCTATGAGAAAAGCACAAAGTCTGGGTATTATTAAGAAAATCTGTAATGTAATCTAACAAATACCACAAATACATGGAATCTTCTAGAACAATGTGAATGTAGAATAATATACCTCAAAATTTAGTTCTTCGACAGACTCCATCTGGGATAGACACAAAGTTTGTAAACACTTGTATCGCAAACAGTCAGGAACAAAGAAGTTAGCAAAGTTCATTGCGTTTTGAATAAAAAATTCTTAATATTTCTGTCATTTATAATGTCGCTATGATTGTGTATTACATTCAAGGTTACACTTGAAGTTGAACTTTGTTCAACGGTTATATGTTGAACCATTCAAGGTTGAAATTTGTTGTGTTCAACAAGTCTTTGGTAAACAATGGAGTTTGCAAATCTCACCATAAATGGTGTTTTAAAGAGGATTTTATTAATTTTATTGTTTTTACTGCGTTTCACTATGATTAACTAAGGTTGTGATGGAACCTTGTTGCGCACAAAAAAAAAAGTGAAACCATGTATAAACTTCATTTCATGGGGAACTATGTTAACAATTTTATAAATGAATGTTTAATATTATTAAAAAGGACTGATATTTTATGAAGAAGACAAGTAGAATTAAAAAAAAAAAAATCAAATATAACTTTTTATAAATTGTTTTAAATGAGTTGGCTTTGTGCATTTGAGTGAACAGACATGTGTTGTTGCTGTTATAGTATTTTCAATTAATTATAAAAGTCTAATCATGATTATCTGGTAACAACTTACACTGATTCATTTATCATTGTATTTGAAGGTAACTACGGTATAATTGCTTTTTTTTGTTTTTAGAGATTTATTTAGAAGATTTATTTCCTTTTTATCAGTATGCCCCTAATGCTTTTTTAATGATAGAAACCAGTGCACAACCTGTTTTCTTGCGTACGTTGGATGTGTACTTAAATTATATAATGAAGATCTTAAGAATGTCAGATGAGAGAATTGCTAAAAAAATTATTAGCTTACTGAATTCAGAAAAAAAATATACTGGTTAAAAGAAATAAAAAATTTAATTAATGAATTCAGTCTGGAGATAGTCATCTCTGCATATACTGTTGATGCTGATATTTTGGAACATGTTTTTGCGAATTTACGCATTGGAGTTGAGCAGCGTGTGAAAGAAATATTTCATAATAGTATTGCATTTTACACGGAATTAAAATTGTACTGAGTGACTAAAAATTATCTGCATGCAGACATGTCTATGCAGAAATTCAGGTAATTATTAAAATCAAGAGGTGACATTGAAATTTAACTTTAGACCATTTAAAAGTACTATTTATGTACTGTTTTAACTGAGTTGTAAGAAGATGGCTGAAGTCAGACTTGCTCGATAGAGATGAAGTTATCGACTTGTTGAATAGGAAAGATTGGACGTCACTCGTTAACTACTGCAGACATGCGTGGCAGTACAGATCTGGTGTAGTGGATGAATGAAATTACTGTTTAGTTTAAAAACAATAAAACATTGGAGAAGGGATTATTGTTCATAATGTTTAAAGTTTTAAACTATTTTAAAAAAATTATTTATTAAATTTTGTTTATTTTTTACAACTCAGGTTTAGTATTTTTGTATAAAAAAGAAATTAAAAAATGTATTTTTTCAATGAAATGAAATAATTTTTGAAAGGAAACTTCTCTATCAGCCATTGTCTATTGGTGTGCCGTCTTTATTATATATTATAATATATAGTTGCATTATTATATTATGTAAAATGGGTTACAATAAAGACGTTTTGAGCAGTAGACTTACTAGGCGGATCTTTGCTTTCTTCAGAGATCGGAAAACGAAGAGTAATTGGTTCAGGCGGGTCCAGGAAGACTTAACTGAGCTGGCGATATCAGATGAGATGATTGACGATGTACTTAAACTGCGAAAACTTTTGCATAATGAAAACCTAAGGTTCCAAGAAAAACCAACATCTAAAAGGGGCAGGGCAGTCTCGGATGAAAGAAGGAAGGCAGCCTCGGATAGAATGAAGCAGTATTGGATACAGCGGAGGGCAGCTAACGCACATCAAAGTAATTGATTTGGCGTACCCCAAAGTGGGTGATCCGGATGAAAGAAAGACGTTTTGTCTATCTAAGTTGTTTTCAACATCCCAATTTCTTCAATTAATATAACAAAACTGTTTCTTTAAAGTCTATATTTTTTGAATTTTTACTTCAGGAATCTAGTACAATGACTTATGACTTAATCAGTATCAATCAACAGTATGACACTGTGTGCTCTAAAGTCATTAATTTCTTATTTCATTTCTCTTAAGTACTGAAAAATGCAGTTACTCAAACAGGGAATTGAAACAGTAGTATAAAAATCAATTATTTATTCTTAAGCAATTATTTATTATTTACTTTCTTTTGTGAAAATTGTTCGCTTTCTGTATTGTTTTTTATATTTTTTCTTTTGTATCACCCCACAAACAAGTATTTTATATCTCTGTGGGTTACTTATCTTCGTAAATTTATACACACACACACACACACACATATATATATATATATATATATATATATATATATATGTATGTATGTGTGTATGTAGTGGTTTAAATAAATATAGCATTTTGAAAAATGTTGTGCACAATTAAATATTGCAAAAGCTCTTTATAAAATTGATCTCTTAAAAACATTAACTTAAACAAATAATACGATGAATACTCACAGAAACGATTTCTTGAGTTGTACGATCCAAATCGTATAAGAAATTAGTCGATGATAATGGAGCCTGCAAAATAAATTAAATATGATTTTCTGTTTAATAAACATTATTACTATTATTATTATGAGGATGTTTCTAAATGGTAACTATAATTTAAATAAGTACATAATACAGATGAATCGATCTCATATAGTGATGTCAGCCAAAATTGTGTAGCAATTTAACAATTTAATTTATGTTTAATAAAATCTATTTATTACTTTCACAAACAACAATATGGTTAGTAAACAAGAAAGGAAAAAACAAACAATTTACTATTTATGCATCAAAGCGCCACCTGTGTGTGTGGCTACAGTTTTCTTATTGCCTTATTGTGTTATCTTTATCTAATAACAGTAACTATCTTTGACGTTGATATCTGATTCATGAGTGCATTATTGCTTTATGTATTGCTTAATGTACTTTGTTGTATTTGTAAGTTATAGTAATAATACAACGTGTATTTAGTTTTTCTCAATAGTAAAGTGTATAATTATTAAAACATGCAGTTGTCAACGATATTATAAATAATAATAATACATTTAATTATTGTTATTGTTAGGGTAAATATTTTATTAAAAAAAAATAATATTATTCGATATCAAGTGTATCAATACTTTTAATCCAATATTATCGGAGTATTGATATCTTTCCCAAAATTGAATTGATACAAAATATTGTATCAAATGTGCTATCAGAATATCCCTGGGATTAATGGGGCTATACGAAGAGGCAGAAATGAAGGTCTAGAAATAAAACTAAACAACACTTTGTTACGTGGCAGTGGGTGGGAGAAGTATTGAATAATGAATGTGTTCAAATAAAAATGAACATTGTTTCTCCGCAAAGTATTATAAAGAACTGGTCTAATGAAATTTGCTTTAAATAAAATATGGAAGTAGTAAAGCCATTTTGTTAGTATAAGTCAATTAATCTGCTTACGCTCTGTGTTGACTGATTAGGAGGCGGTGGTTTCCTGTCAAACAAAGCACTGTAGAGGTCTGTTGTTGGACAGCTGTCTTCTGATTGCAAGACAATCAATGGCGAATCCCAACGATTACGGCTGTCTGGTGCTTCATACCTAACATTAAAAATATATTTTAATGTAATTAATTCTGTGAGACGGGAAAATAATAATTACTCATATAATTTTAAATATTTCTGTAATAACACTCAGTAAATATGAGGGTTTTTCAGAATGTAAAGACTCTAGATACTTTTTATTAAAATAATGAAACTTATTTTACAACACATTTGATATCTTTGCTATCTTTCTACATAGCTGTCGTTCAAATTTAAACATTAGTCATAGCATTTCTCCAGTTTTTCTATGCTTTCTGTATACTAAGTTGCCATCAAGTTGTTGAACTAACACACTCTCTAGTGAAACAGTCACTTCCATAGTGGTTTCCGCCCAAAAATTCCTTCAATTTGGGAAAAAGATAACCACTTGAGGTCAAGTTCGGGCTATAAAGCAGATGTTCAAAAACTTCTTACTTAAACTGCTGAAGCAAGTTCGTGGTCAATGCAGCAGCATGCGGACATCTATTGTGAAGAAGCACATGTCGCTCAACAATAATACATACTGTTTATTTTGAATGGCGCAGCATAATCAGAGATGTTTGAAAATAGGCTGTTACATTTTGGTCTCCCCTCTAGGCAAGTAGGCGATAAGTAGGACACCTTTTTAATTCCAAAACAGCTATTTGCTGGAGCGGCCATTACTGTAAGGCCCATATTCGGAACCTTGAAATGATTGAATGTGCAGTCCCTCAAAAAACATATTTACTAAATAACATTCAAACAGGTCTTCCAAAAAAAAGATTACTTATCATTCTAAATCATATAATAAAAATTTTCCAAAAATTCTTTCTGTTTGACCTAGCCTAACACCTGTCACAATTTTTGTAAATTGGACAAACATTTTCAATCTGGATCATTGTGACTGCAACTCATTGCTTCTGACACTAACAAAAAAAAAGAATGATTGAAATTCACCTCATTATTAAAGAATCAAATGCTTCCCGGCTGTACTGTTCTTCTTCTGGCCTTGCGAGGTTCCATTTCCAAGCTTCGTCTTCGGAAATGCAGCATTCTATTGTAACTTGTGTTGTTTTGCAGCCTTTCGTTGCGCAATACAGTTCATACCTGTAGCCTGGAAGAAACACCAAAATGTATTATATACATATTACATAAATCTGGCCACACTCCTATCTTTAACATTAAAAAAACTTCGCTCACTGGTCTTAGCAACATTAAATATTGTACTACCTTGGTTAAAGTGTTAAAAATTTCATACGTACATTTTATTCTAAACTTTACAGTACATTATGACCTCTTTTATACATTGCGTTGATTTGTCACTCTTGTGAAACACATAGTTTTTACTACTGTTGACATACTTCTTCTTTTCAGTTACCTCACTGATTATTTTTCACAGACGGTAAGTTATTTGATGCAATATACTTAAATAAACAAACATGGAATTCTGCTAATAAGGCATCGCATGATACAATATGGTGTTAAGCAATATTCATAGTGATTCAAGTCTCGGAAGTCAAGTAAGAGGAAAAGTATGAGTGCAAGTCAACAGATAAGTGGTCATATTACTACGGCATGATTCAGCAGTCAACATTAATGAACAGTTGCTCAAAACTGATCTGTATACTGTTTGTTAGTCCCTTCCATTACACTTAGGCTACGGCCTGAGTGAAGTCGAGTGTGCATCAGAATGGATTGGCGTGCATGGTAGAATATTGCTGCCTTAGTCAAACGGGCAGTAACATAGCATTCGATAGTGCTAAAACATAGTAAAAAATTATTTTTTTCCTATAAACGTAAATAAATTCAACCCAATCAATCATTTATGACATGGTATTACAAGAAATAAGTAGATTTCTTGCTTTGTTTTGTTTTTGTTTTGTAGATAGAAATAGGTATTTGTTCATACCTGTAAATTTATTTATTAAATATGGAAAAAGATACAACATTAACAAATTGGAGACTTGCAAAATTGCCTTCAGATGCTGGAAGATTGACACTACTTAGTTTGTACATTACGAAACAATCTTGTGTATCAAATATAATGTCATACTACTCTAAATATTGAGGAACATGATTACAGTAACCGATTTACAGACCATTTACGATTAGGCCAACACAGGCTCTATAAAGTCAAAAAATTATCTTCACAAGACAGAGTGATGTTATTGAATAAACCCCCAGACAAAAAACATTCACATGGTTTTAAAATAAAGTTTAAAACAGATTTTACTGTCGATTTCATGCTATTCTGTGGAAGAGTTAATCAGCTGTAAATGGTGAATAATAGTATATTGCTTGCATTGCATTGTAACGCAGTTCACCTGCTTACAGAGTCTAAGATGCTTTAAATCTCTTTAAGCGCACCTTCGACCCAGATACACTCTTTGGAGTGGGTTCTATTATATTAGAGCTGCAGTTTGTGGTTTAAATTTTCTTTATTTATTTAATTTACTATAAACATAAATCTTTGTATTGTTTTTTCTATTTCGTCACTGAACACTTTTTGTTATAACACTTTCTTCTATTTCGTTCGCTGAACACTGTTACCGCTGAACCCGGAAACTGCTGACTGTCGGGCGATCTGCGCTGAACTTCTCGAGCGGAAGAGTAGCTCACACCACACGTCGTTGCTTAACTCTTGACCCTGAACTCGCATAGACCTGGTCGGCTCAATTTGCTGTTCTTCGGAACCGGAAGTCGACAGCCTGATGTGGCGTTACGGCATGGAGATAGGAGAGGAACTGAATAGGTTATCGGTTCAACACGCCGGTATAACTCCAAGGAAGGAATGACTATCGACTCAGCACGCCCGTATAACCCACAAGGAAGGAATGACTATCGGCTCAACACGCCGGTATAGTCCACGGATGTGCAGTCGGCTCAACACGCCGGTACCGCACTAGGATAGGTCGGTAGGTGGGTAGAGTTCGGGTCGGAGTAGGCTATCGGCTCAGCACGCCGGTATAACCCCAAGGAAGGAACGACTATCGGCTCAGCACGCCGGTATAGTCCACGGATGTGCAGTCGGCTCAACACGCCGGTACCGCACTAGGATAGGTCGGTAGGTGGGTAGAGTTCGGGTCGGAGGAGGCTATCGGCTCAGCACGCCGGTATAACCCCAAGGAAGGAATGACTATCGGCTCAGCACGCCGGTATAGTCCACGGATGTGCAGTCGGCTCAACACGCCGGTACCGCACTAGGATGGGTCGGCAGGTGGGTAGAGTTCGGGTCGGAGGAGGCTATCGGCTCAGCACGCCGGTATAACCCCAAGGAAGGAATGACTATCGGCTCAGCACGCCGGTATAGTCCACGGATGTGCAGTCGGCTCAACACGCCGGTACCGCACTAGGATGGGTCGGCAGGTGGGTAGAGTTCGGGTCGGAGGAGGCTATCGGCTCAGCACGCCGGTATAACCCCAAGGAAGGAATGACTATCGGCTCAGCACGCCGGTATAGTCCACGGATGTGCAGTCGGCTCAACACGCCGGTACCGCACTAGGATAGGTCGGTAGGTGGGTAGAGTTCGGGTCGGAGGAGGCTATCGGCTCAGCACGCCGGTATAACCCCAAGGAAGGAATGACTATCGGCTCAGCACGCCGGTATAGTCCACGGATGTGCAGTCGGCTCAACACGCCGGTACCGCACTAGGATAGGTCGGTAGGTGGGTAGAGTTCGGGTCGGAGGAGGCTATCGGCTCAGCACGCCGGTATAACCCCAAGGAAGGAATGACTATCGGCTCAGCACGCCGGTATAGTCCACGGATGTGCAGTCGGCTCAACACGCCGGTACCGCACTAGGATGGGTCGGCAGGTGGGTAGAGTTCGGGTCGGAGGAGGCTATCGGCTCAGCACGCCGGTATAACCCCAAGGAAGGAATGACTATCGGCTCAGCACGCCGGTATAGTCCACGGATGTGCAGTCGGCTCAACACGCCGGTACCGCACTAGGATGGGTCGGCAGGTGGGTAGAGTTCGAGTCGGAGGAGGCTATCGGCTCAGCACGCCGGTATAACCCCAAGGAAGGAATGACTATCGGCTCAGCACGCCGGTATAGTCCACGGATGTGCAGTCGGCTCAACACGCCGGTACCGCACTAGGATAGGTCGGTAGGTGGGTAGAGTTCGGGTCGGAGGAGGCTATCGGCTCAGCACGCCGGTATAACCCCAAGGAAGGAATGACTATCGGCTCAGCACGCCGGTATAGTCCACGGATGTGCAGTCGGCTCAACACGCCGGTACCGCACTAGGATGGGTAGGTAGGGAGGGTTTGGGCTGGAGGAGCCCAACTGCCTTCTGGAGCGCTGTGCAGCTGCTTATATACCCTGGTTCTGTTGGTGGGGTATTGCGGCTGATAGTGGGGTAAGATGTTATCTTGTTTATTTAGGACATATCTGTACATTAGAGATTATCAAGTTTGTTCACTTAGCTTATCTCAACTTAATTAAATTAGGATTTAAATCACTTCATTACATCCCCTCCTTTCTTCGGGGAATAAAGAAAACCATGAAAAAGAAAAGAGTCTTTCTAACTAAAAAATATCCTTTTTTATAAAAAGTAAATTCTTGTACTAAGCACTTTTTACAAAACATTACTGTTATTATTCTGCTGCCTGCCAGAATCGGGTCACTTTCCCGTCTTGTCGTAGTCTATATTTTCGTCTTGGTTTCTTCCGAACTACTGCTATATCCTGAACCTGGTTTGTGTATGTTGTCTCTTCATTATTGTCTCGTAAGTCTTTGTCGGTCTGGATTTCCAAAATCTCCTCTTTCCGGTGCTGTTGCCTGTCTTGCTGTTGATCGCATCTGGAAGGTGATTCTAGTAGTAGACTTTCTTGTGATAGTGTCAATTCTTCTGGTGTTGATACTGTAGAAAGTAATGCTATGGAGTGCGCTGGAGAAGGTGGTTGATCCAACTGGACTGTTGGCTTCCATATTTCTCCAGAAGCTGAAATTTTTGTTGTCACCAGTAATGAAGAGGTCTGATCTCGGCCTCTTTGTTTCTTTGTAGGTGTTTTTACTTCTGGCTTTCCTGGCCTAAGTGGGTCATGATTGATTATTTTCCCTGCTGGACGCTGTTGGTCAAACTTAAACTTTTGACATGTTTTACAACGGCGAACGAATCTTGCTGTATCTCTAAACATTCCTGGCCAATAATAATATCTGGCGATTCGGTCATAAGTTTTATTATCCCCATATGACCGGCTGTCGGGATGCTGTGATTTTCTATCATAACATCATATCTTTGTACTTTTGGTACGCACATTTTCCAAGCAGAAGTTGTGTTTTCATTGTTATGTCCCACGTTATTCCACACGTGTTTCATTAGTTTATCCTCCACAATTCTGAAATTTTCGTATTTGCTCGGATCTGTCTTTACTTTTGTCCACATTTTGTCGTACCAGCCCCCTTCTTCCATTTGTTTAATCCCGGCTATTGTTTCCGAGTCTTGACTCACTGGATTTCTTGAATAATATCTTTGTTTTATTGGTACTGCTGCGGGTTTTAGCTTTAATTTATGTTCTACTATACTCGTAGTGTTCCTAAAACCGGAAAACTTTGGTATTTCTTCCTCGGGAAATCGCTGTATTTTGCATTCTTCTGATGCTGTTAGTGGTTTTATAGTTGGAAGAGCACTCTTCGTCACTGGTTGTCTGCTACTGCATTTATTTTCACTGACTGTCTTCTTTAAGTTGGTCCATGTAACCGTTTTTGTATTAAAATGGACTGTAATTCCCCATTTTGTCATCATATCAATTCCAAGAACTATTTCTGAGCTAAGTCCAGGTAGTACCAATGCGGTTATTGTTTTCTGATTTCCATCAATTACACACGGTAATTCATATTCTTTAGTTATAGGCACTATTGATCCATTCGCTAATTGAGCTACTTGCTGCACCGTTTTCGCTTTCATTTGGTCTTGTTGCAGTTTGTTGCTGGCTTGTTGGCTAATGTAGGTCTTACAAGCTCCGGAATCAATAATGCCTTGAATGTGTGATTTTGTATCTTGATGTGAAGAAACATTCTATTCTCTTCATCAATATTATTTTCTGTCTTCTGAAACTTTAATTTTGGGGACCTTTCCTGAGTCGGACTTCGATTGTCCCATTTTCTCGACGTCCTTCGGTAGTTTCCCGCTTGTAAACATTTACATGTCATGGTCTTTCCGTCCATCCTGCAGAATCGGCATCTGTCCTTCTTTGGTTGTAAGCAATTACTTGCAAAATGACCAAACTCATAACAATTCCAACACTGAATTCGTTCATTCTCTGTGTGATACTTCTTATATGTCTGCCTGTTGGCAATTTTCGAGTCGTGATCCTGATACTGTTTCTGCTGGTTTGTAATAGTTGATAAAACCTTGACTGGAAATTTCCTTTGGCTTGCTGGCTGGTATGATACCTCAGGAAAATAAGACTGAGCAGCGTTTTTAGGAGGTTTGTAGGAATCCATATTTTGCTTGATGTCTTCATACTCACTTGCTGCCTGTCTCAATTCTGCCAAACTGCTTATGTTGCTACGGAGTCCATATAACTTATATTCTGGCAACATGTTCCGATAAATTCGTTGGTATTCTTGTTGTTGACTGTAACCTCCATGTCGCCGTATTAAAGTCTGTATAGCAACTACGTAGTCTTTAAATAATTCCTTCTCACCCTGTGTTCGGTTTTGGATTTCAAGGTCCAAATTTTCTCTATACTGATACGGTAGGTATTGCAATTCAAAATCTCTCATAAACTGTTTCCATGAAGTCCACCAGTTTTTTGTATTTCGGTACCATAAAAGAGCCTTCCCCTTCAATAACTCTGGTAATGATTGCAGAAGTTGCTCTTCATTCACATTGTATGCGGTCTTCAACTCCGATAATCTTTCCAAAAACAGGATCACGTCTTTTCCTCCATCATAATGTAGGTTCCATTTTCTGACCAAAGAACAAATAGACCCGTTGTTGGCTATTCCTGATGCGAGATAAGATACTTGTTTTGTCACTAACTGTTCTTCTGCAGTTTCTGTCTGATTCATCATGTCTTCTTTGAAGCCACCTCTTAGGAAGCAAACCAGTCTTCTTCGGTAATCCTTCACACTACCTTCGGTTTTCAGCTTAAATTTTCTGAGTTCTTCTGTTAATTCTGCCTTGTTTAGTTTATAAACCCATCCAACACGTATGTCTGAACTTGTAGGGTCTTCCTCAGTTCCATCTTCATTTATAGGCGGAGGTAGTCCTGACTCCACGTCGTCCAACTTTTTCGAACTAGCCATCCTGTAGAACTGTATGGTCAGTCTTCACTCTCAATCTATGGGGTTTTTTTTTTTTTTTTTTTTTTTGGTTTTCTTGTTTCTTGTCTTCTGGTTTGTATACGGTTTTCCACTGATTTTCAAATAACTGTTCTCTGATAACAGTCCCTGTTCGGGCGCCAATTTCTACTGTAACGCAGTTCACCTGCTTACAGAGTCTAAGATGCTTTAAATCTCTTTAAGCGCACCTTCGACCCAGATACACTCTTTGGAGTGGGTTCTATTATATTAGAGCTGCAGTTTGTGGTTTAAATTTTCTTTATTTATTTAATTTACTATAAACATAAATCTTTGTATTGTTTTTTCTATTTCGTCACTGAAGACTTTTGTTATAACACTTTCTTCTATTTCGTTCGCTGAACACTGTTACCGCTGAACCCGGAAACTGCTGACTGTCGGGCGATCTGCGCTGAACTTCTCGAGCGGAAGAGTAGCTCACACCACACGTCGTTGCTTAACTCTTGACCCTGAACTCGCATAGACCTGGTCGGCTCAATTTGCTGTTCTTCGGAACCGGAAGTCGACAGCCTGATGTGGCGTTACGGCATGGAGATAGGAGAGGAACTGAATAGGTTATCGGTTCAACACGCCGGTATAACTCCAAGGAAGGAATGACTATCGACTCAGCACGCCCGTATAACCCCAAGGAAGGAATGACTATCGGCTCAACACGCCGGTATAGTCCACGGATGTGCAGTCGGCTCAACACGCCGGTACCGCACTAGGATAGGTCGGTAGGTGGGTAGAGTTCGGGTCGGAGGAGGCTATCGGCTCAGCACGCCGGTATAACCCCAAGGAAGGAACGACTATCGGCTCAGCACGCCGGTATAGTCCACGGATGTGCAGTCGGCTCAACACGCCGGTACCGCACTAGGATAGGTCGGTAGGTGGGTAGAGTTCGGGTCGGAGGAGGCTATCGGCTCAGCACGCCGGTATAACCCCAAGGAAGGAATGACTATCGGCTCAGCACGCCGGTATAGTCCACGGATGTGCAGTCGGCTCAACACGCCGGTACCGCACTAGGATGGGTCGGCAGGTGGGTAGAGTTCGGGTCGGAGGAGGCTATCGGCTCAGCACGCCGGTATAACCCCAAGGAAGGAATGACTATCGGCTCAGCACGCCGGTATAGTCCACGGATGTGCAGTCGGCTCAACACGCCGGTACCGCACTAGGATGGGTCGGCAGGTGGGTAGAGTTCGGGTCGGAGGAGGCTATCGGCTCAGCACGCCGGTATAACCCCAAGGAAGGAATGACTATCGGCTCCAGCACGCCGGTATAGTCCACGGATGTGCAGTCGGCTCAACACGCCGGTACCGCACTAGGATGGGTCGGCAGGTGGGTAGAGTTCGGGTCGGAGGAGGCTATCGGCTCAGCACGCCGGTATAACCCCAAGGAAGGAATGACTATCGGCTCAGCACGCCGGTATAGTCCACGGATGTGCAGTCGGCTCAACACGCCGGTACCGCACTAGGATGGGTCGGTAGGTGGGTAGAGTTCGGGTCGGAGGAGGCTATCGGCTCAGCACGCCGGTATAACCCCAAGGAAGGAATGACTATCGGCTCAGCACGCCGGTATAGTCCACGGATGTGCAGTCGGCTCAACACGCCGGTACCGCACTAGGATGGGTCGGCAGGTGGGTAGAGTTCGGGTCGGAGGAGGCTATCGGCTCAGCACGCCGGTATAACCCCAAGGAAGGAATGACTATCGGCTCAGCACGCCGGTATAGTCCACGGATGTGCAGTCGGCTCAACACGCCGGTACCGCACTAGGATAGGTCGGTAGGTGGGTAGAGTTCGGGTCGGAGGAGGCTATCGGCTCAGCACGCCGGTATAACCCCAAGGAAGGAATGACTATCGGCTCAGCACGCCGGTATAGTCCACGGATGTGCAGTCGGCTCAACACGCCGGTACCGCACTAGGATGGGTCGGCAGGTGGGTAGAGTTCGGGTCGGAGGAGGCTATCGGCTCAGCACGCCGGTATAACCCCAAGGAAGGAATGACTATCGGCTCAGCACGCCGGTATAGTCCACGGATGTGCAGTCGGCTCAACACGCCGGTACCGCACTAGGATGGGTCGGCAGGTGGGTAGAGTTCGGGTCGGAGGAGGCTATCGGCTCAGCACGCCGGTATAACCCCAAGGAAGGAATGACTATCGGCTCAGCACGCCGGTATAGTCCACGGATGTGCAGTCGGCTCAACACGCCGGTACCGCACTAGGATGGGTCGGTAGGTGGGTAGAGTTCGGGTCGGAGGAGGCTATCGGCTCAGCACGCCGGTATAACCCCAAGGAAGGAATGACTATCGGCTCAGCACGCCGGTATAGTCCACGGATGTGCAGTCGGCTCAACACGCCGGTACCGCACTAGGATGGGTCGGCAGGTGGGTAGAGTTCGGGTCGGAGGAGGCTATCGGCTCAGCACGCCGGTATAACCCCAAGGAAGGAATGACTATCGGCTCAGCACGCCGGTATAGTCCACGGATGTGCAGTCGGCTCAACACGCCGGTACCGCACTAGGATGGGTCGGCAGGTGGGTAGAGTTCGGGTCGGAGGAGGCTATCGGCTCAGCACGCCGGTATAACCCCAAGGAAGGAATGACTATCGGCTCAGCACGCCGGTATAGTCCACGGATGTGCAGTCGGCTCAACACGCCGGTACCGCACTAGGATGGGTCGGCAGGTGGGTAGAGTTCGGGTCGGAGGAGGCTATCGGCTCAGCACGCCGGTATAACCCCAAGGAAGGAATGACTATCGGCTCAGCACGCCGGTATAGTCCACGGATGTGCAGTCGGCTCAACACGCCGGTACCGCACTAGGATGGGTCGGCAGGTGGGTAGAGTTCGGGTCGGAGGAGGCTATCGGCTCAGCACGCCGGTATAACCCCAAGGAAGGAATGACTATCGGCTCAGCACGCCGGTATAGTCCACGGATGTGCAGTCGGCTCAACACGCCGGTACCGCACTAGGATAGGTCGGTAGGTGGGTAGAGTTCGGGTCGGAGGAGGCTATCGGCTCAGCACGCCGGTATAACCCCAAGGAAGGAATGACTATCGGCTCAGCACGCCGGTATAGTCCACGGATGTGCAGTCGGCTCAACACGCCGGTACCGCACTAGGATAGGTCGGTAGGTGGGTAGAGTTCGGGTCGGAGGAGGCTATCGGCTCAGCACGCCGGTATAACCCCAAGGAAGGAATGACTATCGGCTCAGCACGCCGGTATAGTCCACGGATGTGCAGTCGGCTCAACACGCCGGTACCGCACTAGGATGGGTAGGTAGGGAGGGTTTGGGCTGGAGGAGCCCAACTGCCTTCTGGAGCGCTTTGCAGCTGCTTATATACCCTGGTTCTGTTGGTGGGGTATTGCGGCTGACAGTGGGGTAAGATGTTATCTTGTTTATTTAGGACATATCTGTACATTAGAGATTATCAAGTTTGTTCACTTAGCTTATCTCAACTTAATTAAATTAGGATTTAAATCACTTCATTACAGCATGGCCTGGTCATTTTAGGAAATAGTTTTAAATTATTTTTTTTATTTATGTTAATTGATAATGTTAGATATTGCCAATAATAATTGGTTGTAAAAATAATATACATTTAAAGTGGTTATACAGGATTATTTGTAATTATTCATACTGATTTTGTACTTTTCTTAGGGGCTTCGCTGGTCGATATGACTAAAGCATCTGTCAGTCTACTGTGTCACTGAACTTTGCACCTAAAGGTTCTTAGTTTGAGCCGCATTGTTTTTCCCTTACAGTTAACACTGATCCCTCATCCTCATTAATCTAACTGGCTTTAAAAAATTGTACTTTTCTTATTGACTGATATTGCTTTTGCTTCTAATAATTGTAACTGTGACATTTACGATACAATAATCATATTTTCTGAAGCAATAAATAAAAAATGTTAAAAAAGAGACAAGTTTGATGAGTTTTCAACATTGTATGTAACTTTGAGAACACAGTCTGAGAAATTCCATGATTATGCATGAATTGATTGATGATTGTGCACTTACAACTAATAACATTTTAGAAAAAGATTATGTGTGTTTTAAACTGAACAATACTAACTTTCATTGCATCACATCTTTACTTTCAAAAGTTACTTCAAAGGACTATAATTAAAATATACGTTAAATTTAAGAATTTATTTTTTTCAGTAATAATATAGAAATAAATCTGTAATACAAGAAAATAAAAAAAGAATTTATGACACAATTGTAAAAAGCATTATAACATATGGTAGTGAGGTATGGCCAATTAAGAGCAGAACAGAAAGAATGCTGTTGGCTACTGAGATGGACTTTTGGAGAAGAGCGGCAGGAAGATCAAGAAAAGAGAGTGAGAAATGAAAGTATACGGAGGATAATTGACGTAAGGCATACAATTGTAGAGGATATAAGAACAAAACAACTGGTTTGGTACGGGCATGTACAAAGAATGCCGGATGAGCGAATTCCCAAAAAAATCATGCAATGGCAAACACCTGGAAGAAGAAAACGAGGAAGGCCGAGACTGAGCTGAAGAGAGGGAGTCGAAAAGGAAATAAAAAAAAGGGATCTACCAGAAGACCTGTGGTGGGACCGCGATCGGTGGAGGTTGGAGATCGGAAGACGGCGTAGAACGTTGTAGACCGAATTATAGATAGATCTGCAATATAGAAATTGTACCTTCAAACAGCATTTATAAGGAAATGCTCGCAAAAACAAACTAGTTTGATTTCAATGCTCCATTTCAAATTTCCGTCACCAGGCCATACTGATATTGTATAAGAAGTCTATCATGAATTTTTCAAACTGGAAGCGGCACTGTACTCAAGCCGTAGCATCAGGTCAAAGACAATTATGACTGCAATAATATACTTCTTTTTCATATTATTAGTGTAATATTTTTTTATATTCTTTTTCATGTGTTTTTAAACACAAACACTCCATTACTAAATATATAATATTTAACACATAATGTAATAAATGAAAATAGTTAAACAATGAAACAATAATAATCAATTTACTTTTTGTTCCTTACTACCTTTAAAAATGATTTTTTTATACAAAACTCGGATATAACATCAATTTTTTATCAGTCCCTTCATAATGAAGATCCACTGGATATATAGGTTTAACTTTTAACAGAAATGGTTTTCAGCTTTACATTTAAAACTTGTAGTGGTTCAAATTTAAGAATAGTTTAACATAACAACAGCAGATGATTGTATATTACAATAAATGTAGTGGATACATGATATGTTAACAAGATAATTTGAATCTTATGGATAGGAGAAATAGAAGATAGTTTGAAACAGAAGAGTAGATGAGAGATGAATAATGAAGAAAACCCAATGATCATATTTGCTGTAGAGTTTCCGAAGTAAGATAGCGAAAGGCTAAAATTATTTACCAACAAAATAAGATCCCTGATTCAACTTGACCATTAGGCATTTGGTTTGTGTTTGTTTGTTTACACAGTTCAGGCAATACAATTTGCTCTGAAATTTAGTATAAAGGTACCCTATACAAAGCCCAAATGATCTATGTATAAGATTTTTTTTATTCACTCCATATCAAGATGGTGGCCTCTACTTTAACGATGATGAATAGTTGCCGGCTATTTCCTGTAATACTGGCTGAACAGCTTGTCCATCACAATTTTGACTGCTTCACGGAGAAAAAGCATTAATTTTTTTAAAATATTTGGTCTAGTAACCTTTTTCGTAAATATTACGTTTACCATTTGAATTGTCGGAAAAGACTACAAGTGTTTCAGAGTGCTGTCGTGAAGCAGTGGCCAGACAATCAAGAATATATTGTGAGGTCAATTGCTCTTTGAAATATTAGTATTTGTTTTATCAGTCGTAATTATGAAACTTACCCTTGATGTAGTTCCCAGCATCTAATATAACTACATTTTCACGTCCCAGTAACCTGTTAAAATTTTAAAACATTATCAATACTTAAAACAAAATAAATCAGATGTCAGAAACCTTTTTATCACAAAAAGTAAATTTCATATGTTTGCTTATTTGAAATTCTCACATTTATAGACGTAAAACCTTTACTTTAAAATTATATTTCATTATTGTTATTTAAAAGTTAGCATATAATTTATATTAGGCCCTACATTTAACCCAATATTTTTTTTTTTATTTAACTATTACATAGATTTTGCTAATTTTCTCTTCAATATAGGGTGCTTATATAGGGACTAGGATATATGTACATATGAAGCTTATGGTTTGAAACTTAAAGGGATTTATAGCACATATGCATCACTACTATTTTATTGTTGTTTGCAAACATCAGCTGATGGCGTCTAACAATCGCTCAAGTCACTGTTTATTTATTTTATTTATTAATTTTTAAAACTTCAAGTTTTTGTTAGTGCTTTAGTCACTTAGTTTTACAGTTTAATTATTTTAGTTTTATAGTTTTATTATTTCACAGTAGTAGTTATATACTTCCTTTCTTTTCATCACATAGCCGCCTCTGTGGCCTAGTGGATATTGTAATAGGCTTTCACCCCGAGGACCCGGGTTCGATTCCCGGTGAAGGTTTGGCATTTTCATACGCTATAAATCATTCCATCATCTGCATTAGCCCAAGTGTGCATACAATAGTCGGACGTTAAACACAAAAAAAAATCTTTTCATCACATTAATTTTACTATATATATATATATATATATATATATATATATATATATATATATATATATATATATATATATATATACTTGTAAGAATATTCTTCTTTTTCTGAAGTTTTTAATTTCTGAACAGCACAGTTTTTTTAAAAGAAAAGTATTTGTCTATAATTAAGCATTAGCAGCAAACCATGTAGCTAATAACAGATTTGCTCAGCATAATTATTCTTTTTATTTTAATAATGAAGTGTACAACATCAACACACGTATAATTATTATTTTAAATAATTCTTCGCCTCATTATTTATGGTTTTTGTTAATCACTTTCCTCTCCTTCTTTACAAAGAAGCAAGATAAAGTGTAATAAAAATCATAAAAAGACAAACATTTGTCAAATACCATCTAGGCTCAAGAAGCAGATATAATACTGTAGTATCACTCTTGAATTAGCTAAATATATTTACAGGATAGTTAAATTATATAGCAATTACTGCTTTAAACTTACCTTAAAGTTTCAGATTTCAAAATACCACGAATTTCTTTTTCTTTATGAGAATCTACAACAAATTAATAAATCATAAACATGAATATAGCAAAAAGCCAGTTGTACTCATAATCATCAAATATTAAAATAGTGCATAGTTCATAAAGATTAGTACTTTTTAAATGGCACAGTTTATAACTAAATGGCCACACCGCCTCAACATTAATTTTAAAAGAGGCAAATACACTATAAGTAAATCTGAAGTGAATTCGTCTGAATTCCTTTTCTTGTTTATTGACATGTTTCAGATTACCGCCATTATCAAAACTTACTGTGTATACATGGAGTTCAGCAATAAATTTTGTTAATGGAGGTCGTACAAAATATGTCAACAAATAAACTGACAAAGCTAGGAAAGGTAGATGAGTATAATAAACAAAAGAATAACTTTCCTAGTAGAAATAAAGAATATTACATTCATGGTACAATGGAACATATGCATTAGCTATTATACAGTGTTAATTTTTTTTCATAAAAATGCTTAATTTCATGTCTATAAGTAATAACTGAAAAATATAAAATTCAGGAAATTCTTGAAGGAAATTAGAAAAAAATTATCTGTGACATAACGCAACAATTACTGTTGCATGAAACTTATTAAAGGTTTTTTCTCATAAAAATATTTTAATACCTATAAGTGAAAAACAAATTTATAAAAACAATAAAATTACCGAAAAGGGGGGAAATTACCTTAATAGCCTAACCAATACTATTACGTAAGAGTTTGCAAAGTTCACAAATAGTGGCTGTCATGCTTCAATTTAATGGTACTAAGTTACCACTACAAGAAATATAAAACTGTTGACAATATGAAAATGTGGATTAATACTTCAGTGACGCTGGTGTATGAAAACTTGCACAATCCATGCAATTCAGACAGCAAGAACTTCACAAATTAGTTCATTAAAAATTGTATAAAATTGTAACATATCATAAGAAATGAAATCTTCCACGAATTAACATCACCTGATTTCATAATAAAATATGTAATAAAACAAAAAAATGTTTTAAAATCATGAAAACAAGCAGTATCCAGCACAAATGGTAAATATTCGATTTTTCTGTAATTTTTTCACTAAAATGCTTTATCACATACCCAAAAGCAATAATCTAAAATATAAAAGCACAGGAATTACAACAAGAATTCTAAATAAAAGTGACCCGCATAACCTCACAATTGCTATAGCGCGAAAGTAGGTAACATGTTTTTGATCGCTAACAAGATAAAAAAACATTTTTTTTTTTAAATACTCAATAACCTAATTGACACAATTGTTAGGTGAAAAAGCCATGTAATAAAACTAGTTTTTACCATAGGTAACAAGTTTTTGATCACTAAAACAATAAACAAAACTTATATTTTAAAAAAAAACATGGTTGTTGTTGGGTGGTGAACCTAACACAAGAAGACGTAAATCAAGTAGTTCACAAATAATGGATGCAATTTTAACAATGTTTTCAATATGAATAAAGAATGAACCAACGAAAAAAGCCATAAGCTTAAACATTTAGTAAAGGCTGTCAGAATGAGTAACACACATGAGCAGTAAGTTTATATAATTAATAACTCACATGATCGGTAAATCCGTGTATGAAATTTAATATGTTTAAAGAAATGTAAACAGCAATGACATTACAATATAGTTCTGTAAAAAATGGCCTACAATTGTAAGGAATCTTTAAAAGAATTATTTTCTGCCGGTGAATATGTGTTTATTAGATATGGAAAGAAATAAAACAAAGAAAAATTTTAAAAATCCCTATTTAAAAGAAAACAACCTACACTGCATAAATACTTGTATAATTATTTTAAAAACGAGTAGAATGGTCTTTGGGTGTCACATAGACTGAGAGTGCCAGAGTATGAACCCCTTCCCAGTTTACAACGTTTTAAGGCAATAACTTAGTAGTTAAGTCCTTCTCATAGCATAGTTACAGAAGATTTTTTAAAGTATTAATGCAATTTAAAAACAATAATCAAGTTATTGTTTGAGTTTCCTAGCTTTAAATTATAATCTAGGCCTCGCCCGAGGATTTCTAGGTTAAAACTAATTTGTAATCCTAAACTGATTTAATACTTACTCAAGTATATTTCACTTTTACTCTCTGAATTTAACTTCATTAAGTCATTTTCAGATACAATAAAGACATTTTTATTGTGTTCTTTCTCCAAAAATAATTTAATTTGTTTGGATCTTGTTGATTTACCACTGCAAGGATAACCTGATAACAAAACAAGTGGCATAGCAATGGATACAATTTGTTAGTAACGCCACAAATAATAAAATTAATTTAATTTAAATAATTGTCATTCATGAGTAGTAGCAGTAGTACCTTAAACAAAACAATAAAACTTTAATAGTGAAAAATCGTATTATGCTAAATCTAACCTAAAACATTTACTTCCAAAAGTAAACACATGTAGACAGTGTCTGCTATCTAAACAGGGAGATTGAGTTTTCTGTATGTGTCTAAACGTTTGAAGCTAAACATACATACCACACACAGAAATTTAAAAGTTTTCAATCTGTGCATGAATAAAAAAAAAATACTGTATGTAACTGAAAATATTATTCCAACAGTTTAGGGATATTATTATACCAGTTTAATTATGAATTTTCAGCGGATTTCTACGTAGAAATTTTAAAGTATAATGCCAATATATTCAAACTTTAATGCTGGTGAGATCGGAATTTTAAATAATCGCGGTGAGCAGCATTTTCGCTGACTACATGGAATTACAAAAGTAATTTTTCTTTATTTTACACATTTCTCAAATGGTTTCACGATCATAATCAACAATAAAATCTGCATTTAAACTTTCAAATTATATTGAAAATACAAAAATGAACTCTGCAATCAAATTAAATTTTTAATTCAACGGTTTTGAAAATTCAAAATGCTAATGTATGTAATTTTTAACGCTGATTACAATGGTGTATCAGATTTTCAAGAAAATTCAAGGTCAAAAAAGTTATACATTTTTAAACATTTAAATTGCCACCATTTTGAAACTGCTGAACGAATTTCGCTTGTTAACAATCTTATTCAAACTATACCATAATCGACTTCTGTGCCGAATTTTAATCAGATTTGATTAAAATTTAAACATAAGTGCTAACACAAACACACACTCTCTCTCTCTTACACACACACACACACACACACACACACACACACACACACACACACACACACACACACACACACACACACACACACACACACACACACACACACACACACACACACACATAATAAATTTACATGAATTTTTTAGTAAATTTTAACTCAACAATGGA
Source organism: Callitettix versicolor (assembly GCA_022606455.1). Classification (NCBI taxonomy): domain Eukaryota; kingdom Metazoa; phylum Arthropoda; class Insecta; order Hemiptera; family Cercopidae; genus Callitettix; species Callitettix versicolor. The sequence goes on along the minus strand of CM040185.1, from coordinate 80,168,450 downwards.
ATCCAAGCAATCCAGAACAATTAAAAAAACTCTTATAAATTATAAATGTTAATAACACAAAAAATAGAATTCCAATAAATAAAAAAACTACTCCTCTTTTGGAGCATATATTCTTTTTAAAAAAAATATTATAGTTATGAAATTTAATAAAATCTAATGCTTTGTTGCTTGCTAACCTATATTTATTATTTAATAAATTTTAAAATAATTGCAATTAATCTTAAAACAAATAAACAACAAGTAATTAATAAAAAACATATTTTAAAGTATAACGAAGTTTTTTCTTAGCACAAGTACTACTACTATAATTTTATTCAAATTTAAAAGTATATATTTTTCTATAATTCCTCTTAGGTGTTTTTGAATCAATTATGTAACCTCAAAATAAAGGCTTATAATTGTCTAGTTTTGTTTAAATAATTGTGTTTGCTTATTATGATCATTATGAGTAAAAAAGAATTGAAGATTAAAACAAACAAAAAAGAGAAGTCAGGATTTAATATATTGTATCTACAAAGCCTCTGCTAAATTTTTAATTAACCTATGACAAATGTGGAGGCATCGTGCACTGTCTACACTCAAATAGCATGAAATGTCTTATTTCTGTCTGCCAGTCAGCTTTGTTTCAAGAATCCTTTCTGAATATGACACTAAAAAAAAAATAATAAATATTAGATGAGTAAAAATTTAGGATTTGTTACCAACTATGATCTTTAAGTCTTTTTTACTGATTATTTGTTATTAAGGTGCACAACTTTATCTTACGTTATCTTGGTTTTAACTTTTCTCAACTGTTTGTTACATTCATATCTGAAGCAGTTTATCTAAAATCACAGTAAAATTATGAATAGCAATAGCTAATAAGAATACCAAGCATACAACGGAAATAATGGTACAGAAATATTTAAATTTGCTTTATAAGCGTAATTTGTGAGAAAAAAATGAGGCAGTTGCCTCCTTAATATTTTGAATGATTTTTAAAAATTTTATTTTATAAACATATAAATATAAGTTTTGCAAGAATATTTTACGCTACTCCGCTTAAAAGATCTTTTCCTAGGTAAAATATTTTTAATTGATTTCAACAGGTCTAAAACAACATCATCTTAAACAGGTTTTAATAATTTTAGATTCAAATTCAACATTGAAATTTATTGGTAAAGATTAGTGGATACCAAATTACATAATTCCCAAGATATGATTACATTAAGAATAAAAATATTATTATTAATTGAATCACTATAATATACTTAATTTTATTGTTTATTACATTAGGGTAATTAATATTATACTTACCAACCAACAACTAAAATTACTTTGTATTTTTACAATGATTTGTTGTAAATTACAAGACACAAACACACTGTTTGGTTTTATTTTATTTCATGGGCTGCCATTATTTTATTAGAGCTTGCATATGGCTGTACATGTTGGTAAATATTTTTAAAAAAGTAAAATTTTTTTTATATAGGCTAAAGCAAATTAATATTGAAAGTATAAAAAATGTAAAACTTTTTTAACCAAACCCACTACAAGACTGTGACCTGTCGCCTAGTCTATGCTACCTATAAGCTAACAAAATTAATTGGTTCTCTTCAGCAAGTATATTTGTAACCTAACTTACTTAAATAGACTAGATAATGTACTAAAATTATTTATTAAATTAACGTAACGAGCAATGTGTGTTTTTACCTCATACAAAATTAACGGGATAAAATTCAAATTCTAACACAAACCTTTATTACTAATGATGATTCAATAGCTAAGTAATACTTTTCATGAAGTAAGCCTCCATTAAAATTGTATTTATAAATATAGTTAAAGTATGTATTTATTCATTAATCACAAAAAAAAGCTCCACACTGAATATAAATAAAAATGAGAAAAGAACATATTACTATGGTTTATACAGTAGAACTAAATGGTGTGCCTTTTAAAATATCAGCAAAATATATATACCTTAATGGAATATGGCTTTATTTTTGTTGTTTTGAGCTGGCAAAGAACACAAATTTTGGTAAAATCCGAGGACTTTTAAGTTATCACTGTTCAGTATCTCTAAATCCCAAGATTTTATCCGAAATTTCAATTTTTAAAAATGAATCCGCCTATAGTTTTACCTGATACTAAAAGATTCAAAAAAAGGAAGGTTAAATTAAGAGTTAGTAAAGAGAACTAAATAAGAGGCTTTCTAGATCAACTGGCCATCTCCTATTTGTATGTGTAATTACATATTATATGTTTATATATATATATATATATATATATATATATTTAAAATAATTATTTATAAAAAGAATGTTTTTTTTTTTATTTAAGTAGTGTTTAAATACATTTCATAATTAATTTTCCTAACATAAAATTTTCAGTGTAATTTTTTTATATATATTTACTTTTATATGTATATTATACAAAATTAGAAAAAAAAATTCAAAATTAATAATTGTACTACGTTTTTTCAATCAATAAAAAATATTTATAGTTTTATTACAATACTGAATCTATTTGATATTTTGTAACGTATTATGTAGTTAATATAATGTGTATTAAACAATTTTAAAAACTCAATTTATTTATGGTTAAAAAGAAATTTCAAATCGAGCACAGATGAAATCTATTAACTCTGATTGGTCGATTCCGTCACCATTTTAAGAGGGAAATAGAAAAACGCTATGCAATTGTCTAGTTCCATTTTATTGCCTTTACCAGTGATTTAACGTCAGAAAAAAAAATAGTGAAATTCAGTGATTAAATGAAACAAATTAATTTTATTGGTAAGTGAATTTTTTACTCTGATTTAATAAAAAGTGATTTCGTTACATACCAATAATGCAAAACAGTAAGCTGTATCGAGATTATTTGCTAACAAATATTGTTTATGCATTTGGTATTCAAATAACCTAATTTTCTATACTGTAATGACATAGACCTATGGTAATTATACCATATTTATTTCTAGTTAGAAAATGTTTTCGTCATCAAAAATTATAAAAGCATAATCTTTTAATATAATTTTACTATTAATTACGTATAGAACCCTTAAGCAAATGTTTAATTTTTACACATTACTTTAGTTTAAAAAGTTCTAATAGATCGCGTTTGCTGTTACTGAATACAGCAAATATTTGAAAATTACTACTATTTAAATTAGTAATTTAGTTTAATCAAGTTCTCATAGATCGCGTTGGTGTTACTAATTCAACAAATATTTGAAAATAACTACTATTTAAATTAGTAAGTACTGTTTGTGTTGTTTTATAAATTTTTATAAATAAAAACAATGGTTTCGCGTCAGACTAGCGCTGTATTCGTTGAATCATCGTTTATAAAAGTGTATAAATAAAAAAACTTATATTTATTAATCGATGTAGAGATTATAACAATATAAGAGAAAGATCTTGCATATGACAATTCAACTTTAATTTAATAATCATTTTGGGTGGGAGTCGAGTGCCGATAGATATTAAAACCTTAGGCGATAAAGCCTCAATGTGCTTTTCGCCTCAACAAAAAAAGATATTAAAACCAGGCTAATTGTATTAATTTTAATTTACAAATTATCAAATTTAAATTTTTTGATACTACAATTTGATTTGATAGTCAATTATAAAAACCAAATGCACATACTGTTGATTTCAGAGTTAATATTTGCAAGTTCATATTTTCTAAATTTAACATTTTAAAATTTTTTGTTATTTAGTTTTCTCCCGCATTTTATAAAATGAGAAATCTATAGTCGAGTCAAAATAGTATTGAACTATTAATGTCTGTAAACTCATAATTATATACTAACAATGAATTATATTTATATATCAATAATTCTACAATATTATGTAAGCAAAGCTTCTGTCGGCTAGTCCCCTGACTGACACGTTTTTTTCAAACCTTGTACGAAAAACTTAACCGGTTCGTTATTCAGCAGGATCAGCAAATCATTTCAAATGGCGTCCATTTAAAATTTAAAAAAAAACAATTGTAGGACCTATACTTAATTTAAATTACATTTTTTTGAAAATCTGATTTTCAACAATATCGTAGCCAAATCTGCACAATTGGCATTTTAAATTTTCAAAGTGAATAGATTATTTCGCTTATGTAGGTAAGTCTTCGTGGCATAAACTATAAACGGGCATTTTGTTGCCCTTATGCACTGTTGTATTGTTTCACCTTGAGTGTAACGTCTTTTGCCTTCCAGGAAGGACAACATCCGGTCTTGTTGAAAGTCTGGGAAGCATCCAGTTTCGCTTCAAGGTTACTGGGAACTCGTCGCACCACTCCACCCCACCAAGCGTTGTCCAAAATATAACGTTTCCTCCAGAAAGTATTTCTTAAAAAAACATAAAAATGATTTTAACATGTCTGTTTGTGATGGATTTTGCGCGTCGCGTGATGCGAGTGCACAAATTTATACTTATAAATATGTAATAATTTATATTAAATTATTGATATATAATGGTAGCCTATATTTAATTTTATCATACTTCCATTGTGCACATTATTTTTAAAAAATAAGTAAATGTTACGTTAATATTGTAAAAAAATATTATTTAACAAAATACAATATAGTTGAATAAAAATGAATACATTTTTCTTCAATGTAATTGTATTTTCGAACAAATTATCGTCGTAAAAAGGAATAGAAAATATGGTTTAAGGTTTTTTATTTTGATTCAATAACAGAAATTTATTTTTATTGTAGTCCTAGATTTATTTGTTACTGGAGAAAACCTTGCCAACTTCGCCGACATTCTTCGCTCTCGGCTGCGGCCTTCGATATTTTTTTTCCGAAATCTGTTACCAATATAAAAAATATTTTATGTGCTACCATAGAAACTAATATTGGCCTACAAATTAGGGTAGCTAACCAATTTTTAACCTCCTAATAATAAAGCAACGACATAAAACATCGTTACTTTTCCTAATATAACACTTTCTGTAATATAAAAGGAAAAATCACTCTTTCACTGATGACGTTTACCTCAAGAATGACAAACGTCAATTCAAATTTTACATGGTGTAGATGTGTAATAAAAGTAGTGTATTAAACAATTTATGTTATTGAACTAAAAATAAAAATCATATATCATGGTTTTTCTTCTATTTATTTAATTACGATAATTTGTTTGAAAACACGACAAATTAACATATCTAGTTTTTAACAACATAACCTAAAACTTATTACAGCCTATCAGCTGTTCAATGAAATCAACTGATCGTTACGAATTAATATAAAACAACTGATCTGTTACTATAACATATTTATCAAAATTAAATTAACGATTTATTTCATACATTTACATCGGTCAAACTTCTTCGTTGTATTCATAGTGTAGCGGTTATCACGTGCGCCTCACATGCGCAAAGTCCTCGGTTCGATACCGGGCGGTAACACAGAAAATTTTAATTATAATTACTTTATTGGGAGACTTGCGACAAGCAAAATATACTGTTATCTATCAATATAAATTTGTGCACTCACATCACGCAAAATCCAACATCACAACCAGCCCTAAAACATGACACGTGTTAAAAACTTATTGTCAGTTTTCACTAGGGCACTGCTTGACAGATATCAAAGAAAACCTTTAAAAATTTTTTTAATAAAATGGCGGCCACTTTAAGTGATTAATTTATTCCCAAACGGGTTATTTTCACGAGCTCTAGAAGCCAAACGAGCTGTATGTATACTTTAAACGTTAGTTTTTTCCTGTATTGGAAAAGCCAAATGTTAAACAAATTTCTGTTTAGCTCAATGTCTGTTTGTTACGTTAAAACGCTAATTTTGTCACCGTCCACTACTAAATAAACGACTCTACAGATTTCAACGGAAACGTTTATATTTATATAACACAATGCTTAAAAGATTTTAGACTATTTCAAATTTTATTTCACCTGTTTGAAACAAAATGGCCGGGCCTGATTAGTTTGAAAAAAATATCTTCAAGAGCTCTTGCAGCCAAACGGGTCGACCAACCGTCATTGCTATTGCATGACTTCTTCGTGTAAACCGTTATTTTAATGATTGTACAATATAGTCATGCCAGGGGTGAATGTGAGTTTTGGCCTAACAATTCAAACTTATTTTTCTGAAAAAAGTACTTATATTCTACCAATAACAATAAACTTGTTTTTTTAATAACGAAAGCTTCTTTCCCGAACAAACAATTAACTGCAGTTTACAATGGAACAAAAATTAACAACTAAATTTTACTATGTTCAGTATAATGATCTGCCTTCCTTAGCTTCGTCAATTCTACTTTCGTTGATGCGTTTCGGAGAACCTCCATCTTCAAAAACTGTATCTATACTCCTATATTAGAGTAAAGATATAGTTTTTGAAGATGGAGGTTCTCCGAAACGCGTCAACGAAAGTAGAATTGACGAAGCTAGGGAAGGCAGATCATTAAAAGAGCATAGTGATAATAATCCTAGCAGAAAAGAAGAAGAATATACAAATAATTTCAACTTAGTTTTAATCAATTGTAATTTTTATTCTTTGAAAAATTTCATAGCGAAGAACGGGTATTCAGCTAGTTAACCTATAAGCTAAGCAGTCCGGGCTACGCGTCATGGGCTAAATGTCACTCTTTTAAACGTCAAAATACAAAGCCCCAAACTGCGAGAAGTTACAACCTTAAAAAAAAAAAAAATCTAAAATAGCGATCAAAATTTTATATTTGTTTTTATAATGGCTTACTTGCATTAAATAACCGAGCAGGGTGGTGCAGACTAACTGCATCTATTGAGAGGATTTAGACGTCCCTCGCGGTACCCGAGTCACACACTTACACTTACAACACTACACTTACGACTTTAACACTTTACACTCACACTTACATTTAGGGAGGCGATAATAGCCTCAATGTGCTTTTCGCCTTAAAAAAATAATAATAAATAAATAAATAGCCGAGCTAATTGGTAACTTGGTGCTTTTGTTGGTTTACGTAACAAAAAAAGTGGCCAACAATTATTTGGTTTTATGATTAACACAATGTCATATTTTGAAATGATTACTTCAGAATGATTATAAATAAAATATTTCATAAATTTATTTCCTTCAACGCTTTTTTCAGCTCAACGCATGACAGATCAAATTCTAAAATAAATTTTTAGGCATAACAAAATCAAAATTATTGTTGAACAAATCGCGAAATGAAACGATGTACTTTTGTTAGGTAGATTGGATAGGGTTAACCATAGATTAACTACAAAATAATTGTAACGATTTTTAAAGTTGGATCGTTGAAACTGCTTGTTCGTTTTGCTTTGTAACACTCACATTTCGGTCTTGTGGAGTACTAAAGTAAACATAACTGTAGATAGACTAGGCTAGCCAGATGCTACAAAGACTTCGTGTGGATAAAGAGAGAAAAGAACTGGTTTTTCAGTCTTCTTTCTTTGTCTAACCGCATTTTCGCCATTGACGATTTGTGTTCACGTAACATTTATTCCAGCCATCTTGTTATATTATCTCTGATTTCAACTAAGCGATATTCAAAGATAGATTTCCTAAGACTTATTTTTCTTCTCTCTACCAGCTGCGCTTTCACTTACAGGCACACCTATATTTAGTCTAGTCTACATTATATTATGTATATAAATCGGTCACACTTACATATATTAATACATAGTAGGAATGTAGTTCTTTAAAAGAATATAAAAAAAGGAATACCGAAATATTACTAGAAACAACAAAATAATTTTTATAATAAAATGACTGTACTGTACAACAAATTATTTATTACACAGTTCCAATTAAGCAGACTTTTAAAGTATGTAAAGACTCGTCGTGTAAATTACAAGTTCTGTGACGTCACATAACTTCTGTTGTCCCTGATTTCGAATTCAAATTAAAGTTATTGCGTTTCTTTGCGTTATATAAAATGTTTGTGTAATTACTGCAATGACGTGAATTTATGTTATACTTAATTGAGTGATGCCCATTTTAAATCTTCATTAATTGTTATTATTTTTACAGGATAAAGTATATTGTATTTTATAAACAAAACGTGTTGTATATAACGTAGCACACTTATAGGTCAGGCGCCTAGAAAACGGCCTGCTAAGAACACCAGTGGGACAATGAGAAAAATGTGCGAGTGAGAAGTCGATTCCCTGCCATAGCTTTCTCTTTTTCCTACACTATCGCGAGTGGTAACGGTCTGTAGACTCGGTTGGCAGACTCTATGTCACTGAACTGTTGGAGGTAACGGGGGAAATTCTCTTACATTTGCGAGAAGTTCTAGCGCAGGCCGTTTACTAAGCAGCTGGACTATAGTAATGTATGTGAAAATTGTAGTTTTTTTGTAACGGTATACAACGACTTGTGATGTCACGAAAGTGCATTGGCAATATATATTTAGGAGGTGTTGACTGTGCTATACATTCACTGTGTACTGTGACTGTGGTACCAAAATGGCGGTCGTTTCTTGTTTGTGGCAAAATGTGATTTAACTGTAGTGAATTGTTTTAACTGAAGGATAATTTTAAGCACATATATTTTTTTAGTAATTAAAATCTTTTGTATCACATGTTCAATATTATTTTTGACTTTACTGGTATAGTAATTAAAATCAGTGTTTAGTGTAGCCCACAAATGCGGTTGCACAGTACCTTTGCAGCCGAATTCTAGGTATGTGTATATACATACTACATACATTAACTTTATGAAACTGTAAATAATATACATTTTTATTTATTTTAGATAATTATAGACTAGTAAATAGTGTAACTGAAATTATGTAAGCTTTATATTATTAATAATAATGAATAATATTGTCTTGTATTGATTTACTTGACCTAATGTTGATTTTGTTGCTCAACAATGGAAATTAATAGTAGTGTTACATCTTCTGGTATACACTATTCTAGATTAGTATGACTTACGATTAATATATTGTAGTTAATTTGTACTACAAGAAGGAAGGTCTCAGTTTTCTGGTAATAAAGTCTAGTATGACCACAGATTTACAAAAAATAAATGTTTCTTTTTTTTATGGAAAATTAATTTTTTTGTTATAAAATCTTGGTAAAATTTCTAAAATTATTGTCAAATTTCTTGGTGCTCTCAGAAATTGGCGCGAAGTAATTTTTCAGATGTTCCTAACATGACAATTTTTTAAAGGTAAACTGTAGTCTGTTTGCCTGTAGGCTATTTATTAGTAAATATGAAATGCAAGCAGTTTTTTGTCAATTTGTGTAATTTTTCAACAAAACACTCTATTACATGCCCATTAGCAATGATACAAAATATCAAAATGCAGAAACTATTGAAGTTTGAAAAAAAATAAGTGACCAGCATAACCTCAAAATCACTACCACACAAATGTAGAGAACATGGTTTTCATGGCAAAAATTATTAATTAAATGCATGTTCTTAATAACGAAAACAATAGAAACTTGAAAAAAAGATTTAAGAACTTTACATTGTTGTGTGTAAAGAATTTGAGTAGCACATTTGTATATGAAAAATGAAACACAATTTTATGACAAAATGTAGCATTTTGCTTGTGATATATATAAGCATGCCGGTTGCATTAGAATTTTAATGGTTCCTTATAAATTTCACAATTATTGTTGCACTTCAAATATAAAGCTGTGATTTATAAGAAAATTAATAACAAAAGTAATCCTAACAGAGGAAAATCTTAAAATTCGTAAATAATGGCTGCCTTGCTGTAACAACATTGTCACTGTAAGAACTATGAATGCACTGACAATGACATTTTCAGAATGCGTATATCGGTGACCTGGGTGTAGTATATCTATTGTATTTATTCTATATGATATAAATGGCAATAACTACATTCACAATATAGTTGTAAACATTGCATAGAATCATAACTTATAATAAATTTAATCTTCCACGAGTGAATATCTTAATGTAATACTAGTATGTAATAATAATAAAAAAAATCATTACTTTTGTAAAAGTTTAATGTGATAAATGCCCTTTATTTTACAAGAAGTTAAAGTTTAATAACCACAGGCGTATTTCATTAAAGTAAGGCCTACCAAGTAAACTACTGGTTTTTTTGAAACGCTACCAAAATATTATAAACTTTTGAAAGAAATTAAAAAACAGTCTGTAGACATACAATTGTACCTACAACATTTGATTTATGCCTACTACATTTTTTTATGCCTCAGGATGAATGAATGACAATTTGTTAGATTTATTGTTAATGCATTGCCTTAATAAATAATAAGATCTACTTGGTCTTCAATAATAAATACATTATTAGACCTATATGTAGGATTCTGCAAACAAGTAAAGGCTTGTTTTAAGATACTACAAAAACAAAATTCTGATTTTTTTAGAACTCTCATGCATTGTATTGACGTTAGAAGATAATCGATATCATATTTTAAATAGACCTAATATAAATCTAAATTAACTAATAATATAATAATAAGAATTACCATTATATCTTATTTATTAGTTTATTTAGATTTATATTAGGTTTATTTAAAACTAGCTGTTACCCGTTGCAGCTTTGCTTGCAATTATAATACAGGCAATAAAATTTATAGTCGATTTTCAAAATCAGAATAAGTCATTTCATTTTAATATATTGCTATATATATAATATTATACGATTTATGGTTTTCGGCCAAGACATATAAATTTTTGCTACTCGATACGCTAAAACAGGGTCATGTCATATTTTAATAAAATACAGTATTATTAAAAAGTCACTATTATACAATTAAACTGGAATAGTATTGTGTTTATCTCAGATACCTGAAACGTGTTCACACCAAATGTAATTTCATTTGGTCCAGTAGTTAAAGTGTGATTGAATAACAAACAAATAAACAAAAACAAACTTTCAGAAATATAATATGATTAGCTGTTACCCGTCTTGGCTTTGCCCGCAATCATAATATACATTAAAGATCACGCATCACCGTGTTAGGACCAACAACCGTGTCAGTTAGGTTATGGTGATTTTTTTTTTTTTTAAATAAAGGTTTTATTTAACGCATCACCATGTTAGGCCTAACAACCATGTTAGTTAGCTTATGGAGTATTCTGTAAAAAAAATATAAAGATTTATCACACATCACTATGTTAGGTCTAACAACCGTGTCAGTTAAGGTTTGGAAACTCTTTAAAAAAATAAAGGTTTTTTTCACACATCTCAATGATAGGCCCAACAACCATGTCAGTTAGGATATGTAGGATATTCTAGGATATATTAGGATATTCTTTAAAAAAATATAAAAGTTTTTTTATGCTCGACCGTGTCAGGCCTAACAACCGTGTCAGTTAGAATATGTAGCCTAATATTCTTTAAAAAAATATAAAGGATTTTTGACGCATCACCGTGTTAGGCCTAACAACCATGTCAGTTAAAGTTTGGAGTACTCTTTAAAAAAAAAAGGTTTTTTTCACACATCACCATGATAGGCCCAACAACCATGTCAGTTAGGATATGTAGTATTCTTTGAAAAAATATGACTGTTTTTTTACGCATTACCATGTTAGGCCCTAACAGCCATGTCAGTTAGGATACGTAGTATTCTTTAAAAATATTTAAAGATTTTTTCACACATCACCGTGTTAGGCCTAACAACCGTGTGTCAGTTAGGATATGTAGTATTCTTTAAAAAAATATAAAGGTTTTTTTTAATCATCACAGTGTTAGGCCTAACAACCGTTTTAGTTAAGTTATGGAGTACTCTTTAAAAAAAGTAAAAAGTTTTTTTTCATGCATCACCGTATTGGGCACAAGAACCGTGTCAGTTAGGTTATGAAGTACTCTTTTAAGAAAAATAAATAAAGGTTTTTTTTATGCATCACCGTGCTAGGCCTAACAACCATGTTAGTTAGCTTATGGAGTATTCTTTAAAAAAATATAAAGATTTATCACGCATCACTATGTTAGGTCTAACAACCGTGTCAGTTAAGGTTTGGAAACTCTTTAAAAAAATAAAGGTTTTTTTCACACATCTCAATGATAGGCCCAACAACCATGTCAGTTAGGATATGTAGTATTATTTAAAAAAATATGAAAGTTTTTTTATGCATCACCGTGTTAGGCTTAACAACCGTGTCAGTTAGAATATGTAGTATTCTTTAATATAAAGGTTTTTCCGCATCACCGTGTTTGTCCTAACAACCATGACAGTTAGGATATGTAGCCTAATATTCTTTAAAAAATATGAAGGTTTTTTCAAGCATCACCGTGTTAGGCCCAACAACCGTGTCAGGATTTGTATTATTCTTTAAAAAAATATAAAGGTTTTTTCACACATTACCGTGTTAGGCTCAACAACCGTGTCAGTTAGGTTATTCTTTTAAAAAATGGGTTTCTTATCACCCAAACCCATGTTAGACATATTTTTATTGTTTTACCGATCTACAACACAATACCGATTTTTGCCGGTAGCAATTTTGAGGTTATGTTGGTCACTTTTATTTTCGATTTTTATCGTACTTCTAGTGCTTTCATATTTTGGATTCTTACTTTTTGGCACATAATAATAAACATTTTAGTAACAAAAATATCGAAAAATCCAATAGATGCTGCACTGCATATTTACCATTTTTTCATATAATGTAATTACACAAATATATATACTACCTTACAATTAAAGTATCCTAATAAAATTGTATATGTTATATATTCTGCACTCTGCTTCGAAAACATTGAAAAGTCTTTAATGAAAAATACCAGATTGTGATTATTAGATGAAAATGTAACATTAAAATAATAATTTTTCAATAAATAAAACATAGATTAAGATTTGTAAAGTGGAATTAGATCTATATCCATCTCAGGTGCCTAAATCTCATGTTCAGTAAACAGTAATTGAACCTAACTACAGTTAACACATGTCACAAAACTAAATACTAATAATTATTTTGGGCTGGGTAAGTAGTATAATGACGTTTTTTAAAACTGGAATAGGCCTATGTTTATCTCAGATACTTAAACCATATTCGTACCAAATTTCATCTTAATTGGTCCAGAGGTTAAAGGGTGATTGAATAACAAACAAACACACAAACTTTCAGAAATATAATATGAATAAGTATGACATATATTATCTTCTTATTCTATAGATGAATAAATTCTATAAATTATATATAGCCTACGTTTGTGTGATAACCAATAGCTTTCTTATTTAATTATCCAATACATATTGGATCTACTTAATATTTTATTAAGAAAAAAATGTATTTGAATAACCTAACCTAACATTGTTTTGTGTAGAAGGTCATGTAAATTAACTATTAATGGGCTAATTAATGCAATAACGAACAAGATAGCTTTCACTTTAAAAAGGTATAAAGGTATATCTTATACTATACGTTTATTTTTAAATTAATTAGACTACGTTTCAGGAAAGTGAAGCATATGTAAGTTTTAACGTATTTAAATGTAAAACTGGTTTTCGATCAAAACATTATTATTATTATTATTATTATGTAATGTAAATAGATAATAGTAGTTGCCTAACCGGGCACTTCTTTAAAAAGCTAAAGTAACACTATAATTATTCAAATTTCTACAGTTTTATGGAGAAAATTGTATATGCCTAACCTAAGTTAAGTTTAGTTTCATTTGAAGCTGATAATATTTTTAGTAAGGCCTCTTAATTTGAAATGTTTGAATATCGATGTGTAGATTAAGTATGATGTACCGTTGTGTTATGTAACCAACCATAGGTTAGATTAGGCACTATTTTCTAATAACAAAAAAGGTATTTTGGATGTTATTTCTCTTAATGTGCATAACATACAAAAAATGAGTTTCGATCAAAACATAATAATTATTAGAGGGCATATCTTTTTAATCTAAATAGGCTAGTTGCCTGGCCTAGAACTTCTATAGTTATAGTAGGGCTGTATAAGTATTATAATTTAAAACAGTTTCTGATAGAAAATCCTATCTGCCAAAACAAACCTAGTAGGGTAGATGCCGTAGTACTACCAAGTGTTATAGTCTACATATTGTTCAGCTATAGTGTTTTTTTCTGTAACAAAAAATAATTATGCTATTTTGATAAACAAATTTTGGTACTATTATAAATTCTCTGTAAAATGTAATATAGAACAATCTGGTATTTGTGAATTTTTGGCACTTTTACTAAAGTTACGATTTTTACAATTATGTTTCTATTTTGTACTTTATTATTGCATTATAGGCTATTTTTAATCATATTTTCAAAATTTGACTAAAAAATTTTACGATTATCTGTTAAAATAGCGGAAATGGTTATGAGCCCTGTTGTGGATTTTTTTTTTTTTTTTTTTTTTTTTTGGTGTTTAACGTCCGACTATTGTGCACACTTGGGCTAATGCAGATGATGGGATGATTTATAGCATATGAAAATGCCAAGCCCTCGCTGGGAATCGAACTCGGGTCCTCGGAGTGAAAGCCTAGTACACTAGCCACTAGGCCATCGAGGCGGCTCACTGTTGTGGAGCAGGGGCCAGGCAATTAAATAAAATTTACTGTGAGGTCAACTGTTAGTTAGATTATTATGTATTATATTTATCTTCTGTGATTAATGAAGAAACATGCTTTTTACAGACATAAGAAAAGAAATTGAAAAGATGTGGAATCAGTGGGGTGCTCAGGCGTCCACAACACCGGGGTTCCAGGCTGCAGCGTACCCGGCTGCTCCTGCAGGATCAACAACAACAGCTCCTCCACCAGGAGGTTTCCCAATGGGTTATCCATTCTATCCTACTTCTGCAATGCCACCATCAGCTGCTGTATGTGTAATAATATTATTTTATCATCAGTGATCTGTTATATAAATATTCTAATTGTAAAAGTTAATGAATTTTGGTTGATGAGATAAAATAAAGAAATATTGTTATTTGTGTTGTAGGCCATGCCAGGGTATACAGCCACTCCACAACAATGGTCCATGCCTCAACAGCAACAATGGCAACAGTGGGAACAATGGCAACAACAGTATACCCAATGGCAGCAGCAATATGGAGATAAGGTTTGTTGGCTGGTGTCATAAAAATTCTGGCGATCTTAAAATTTTACTCTATACACTTTTTAAAATGGAAAATATATTTTGTTAAAATGTCTGTTGTAATTTGGAGCATACAATCATAAAAGTGCAATTGTGTTTTTGATTAGTAGTGGTTTGTATTTGGAACAAGTGTGACAACTTGATAAGTCATATACAGCAACAAAATGGAATGAAAAAGCAATTGCCATTTACAAAAGGTGCATTCCAAACTACTTGAGAGTTTATCTAAGGGTTATGCAGTTGGCACGTTTTGTTGTACTATACCTAGCACTATTCGAGTCTATCTACTAGGCTTATGGAAGACTTTTGGTACTGTTAGTCATTGTTTAAAAAAAAAAACATAATGACACAAATTCATAACCATATGGTGTACACACTAGGTGCTATTATCTAAAAATTTTTGATTTGAAGTGGTTGGAAAAAATGACGGTAGTGATTATTGAAAAGATATGATTTTTTAAAAGATACGATTTCACAGATTTTTCACCAATTTCAATTGTACATATAAAATCATGAGTAATCATTGTCAAAAATTTGTAATTAATTCATACAAAATAAATAAGATTTAAGAAAAGTACGGGAATCTGATAGCAGTTAAGGTATTGTTAGGAATTCAGGATCTCCCCAAACTCAAGTCCTCTAAAGAATCAACTAGCTCTTTAAAGGTGGTTCAACAGAGCTCTTTAATATATTTAATTATATTACAGAATTCTTATGTTGTCACGGTTAAAAGTACATTTGATAACATCTCCAAGGAAGAACACTATTGTATTACTCTATCAAAATGTTTCCCCTGAAATATGTCCCAAGATCCTCTCTGGAAACTGGAGTCCCAATTTGTGTAAACCAAAAAGAAAAAAGAGGAAGAAGTGTCTGGAAAAACTGTCTACTTAGGTAGACTGTGGATTCATTGCTCCCCAGCACCACCTGACTGGAATGTTCATGGAATACTTCCTGATGAACAGTTGTCCTACGGCCCTTCGGTCTCCCTCAGAATCAACTAACCTTCCGGTCCCCTCTGACCCTAAACTACTTCTTCCCCAAGCTTTTTATGTAAACTGCTGTTCTACATACCTTGTTTATTAGCAGGAGGCAGTTTGTCAACAGTTTTGTAATTTTTATGTGTCTTTGTCAATAGTGTCCATTGTTCATTCTTTAGCTGTTACCACTTTACTGTATTTAAAACTAATAATTAAAGTTACAATTTTTAATTCCTAACAGTACATTTTTATTCTTATAATGTTAGGAGTGTGTTAAGCACAGTAGTGGTCCGTGGATTGCTAACTTCTCAACCCATTTTCACTACACTAGCACAGGTGTATTGTGTTGATTCATGGAATATGGAGGAAGTATGACTGGAACAAGGGTTTATTGTCATTACTGAAGAGTTGACGAATGAATTCATTTTTTGTTATTAAGTAAATGCTACCTATCCAGTAGATGGGTTTAGTGATCCCATGTACCTCTAGTTCATATTGCTCTCACTCATATACTCAAGACACACACATTCACTACTTTGCATAGCTTGGCTAACTCTGAAGTGTGAAGTGAACCATGCTGATGGAATGAAAGTACGGGCCTAATGGTGTATCAGACGGAGCCCTGGAAACCTCCCATTGTACCTTAGCCTAATCCATGCATGCTCTGTGTAGGCGGATCTCATTTGTTTAGTTACTTGGTGTTTCCATAAGTAAGAGTAGAATGAGCGGGATGGAGAGATTGAAAGAGTTTGGCCAAATGTAGCAGAACCTCTGTAAAAATGGTCGAGGAAAAAAAATTGAAAGGAAATTAGCATAGCAAGCATATGCAAACACCTCAATAAGGAATAGGGAATTCACCAATTAGAAGTGTGGGAAGTTACTCACCTTGAATCCTCTCCAAATCCTAGACTTTATATAAAGAGGCACTAGGATTGCAAATCCTAGACTGGAAAAGGCACTGTAACTGAGCAACTCAGAAAAGAAAGCACAATAGATCTACAAAGGTCACAGTGAAATAGTAACTCTACAAATAACAGCAAGAAATGAAAGCACTCAGAGCCAGTTGATAAAATCAGATTTTTTACTTTGTGTCTATAGCACTGTATGTTTTCACCGCACTGATGTTAAAGCAGCACTACGATGCTGTGTCTGCTATTTATACATAACAATTGCTTTTAGGTGCTTCTACACTGACATTAACTCCAGAAATGTTTGTAGCAATTTTTTTGAAAATGGAAACTTAGCTTTAGAGATATTTTCATTGTTAGAGATTGAATAATAATAATACTTTACTTACCACAAAAAAAGCATATTTCTTGAGGATTTTAAGACAACGGTCATTCAGACTGCCTGCCAGTTTGTACACTTTTTATAAACTTATACACCTATTTACATTTTAATTATATAAGTAATCTTTCTTTTTTAACAGTAATTTAAATTTTTTATAATTTGACGTAAATTACAACCATGTCACACCAAAAGCCACCAGAAAACAAATATTATTCTCTTTATTTGTTTCACCCAACTTTGGGGCACACTAAATTAATCACTTTTTAATGTTCTGTGCCTTCCTTGTAGCTCAGTATTGCTTCATTTGTTGTGATCTTTCTTTTCTTTCTTCGTCAGAGATTTGGATCGTTCGCTTTGATTTGACTTTGCCTTTGAACTGTTGCTTCTTGTCCTTGGTTATTGTTTTGGCTGTTCTGTCAGTGATTTGTAGTTCTGTTATGTCTTTCTCTGTTTCTCTAAACCAAAGTGGTTTGCCTCTTCTATTTTTAGTAGTCAAATATTTTTTTAGTTATTCTATTTTTGTCCATTCGGTGGATGGATAAACATATATTATTAATAATAATTGAATTTCTTTATGAAGTCATACTTACACTGCAATGCCTGCTAAACATGCCGAGCCAGGCAAACCCAATTCCTTCTGTTTAATTATCGATTAAATTCTTCTCTTGGAAGTTTTATTTTTCTGAAAAATTGTTTTTTGAAAATTCACAAAATTGGACACCTTGCCACGAAATGAAAGACGTCCACTTTCTCTTTCAGTTATATAAAGAGTAGTCAGATAATGTAATGTTAATATAGTTATATAGTTATATATATATATATATATATATATATATGTTAATATATATATATATATATATATATATATATATATATTATATATATATATATATATATATATATATATATATATATATATATATATATGTTAATATAGTTATATAGTCAGTTATGTTAATATAGTTTTGATATAGTTATGTTGATATAGTTTATATAGTCAGTTTTGTTAATATAGTTGTTTAGTTTTATTTATTTATTTATTTGTTGTTATATTTTATTGTTAACTAGTTTTAGGAAATAGTATTTATAGCTGTTATTTTATATTATTTTAAATTGGTGTTATTTTCATTTTGTGATATACCTAATGTTTTATTAATTCGAGTACTAATGGTTTTTGCCGTGATATATGGTAATTTATACGCTGCAGTGTTGATAAGACCGGTTACTCAAATGCAGAGTACTATATTATGGTATATGGAACTAATAGATGCCCGAATATTATCTTGTTTACTTGCTTGCCTTATAGTTTCCATCAAAGTGAACATTTGACTTTACCATTCTCCCGAGTTAGAAATGGAATAGAATTATTTTGTACTTTAATCACTATTTCGAATCTAAAATTGATTTTTTTCTGGCGAAAAACCATTAAGCAATGGCCGTCATGCAATTTAAAATTGAAATGAATTAAAGAAAGTGACGTATATAACTCTAATAGTTATTTTCATTATTAATTAACTTTTCTCTAGTAATCTGCTGTTTAATAACTGAATTAACTGATACTGTTTCTGAATTATACAACAAATATTTCTCACAAACACTTCATAATCCTCCCACTGTGGAATAGAATCTGTAAGCTAATGGTTGGAAGTGTTGCACAGAAAGTCTTAAGTTTGTTGTGATGAAATTAATTGACCGAGCGAAGTGAGGTCTCTGTTTCTACTCGACCATTCAGCATTTGTCTTTGTGTTTATTTGTTACACAGTTTTAGCAAAATGCATTGACCAATTGTTTTGAACTTTGATACAAATGTACCTTGTATAAAACCTGAATGGTATGTGTAAGATTTTTTTCCCATTCACTTCCGTTTCAAGATAATGGCCTCTGATCTAATGATGACGACTATTTCCTTTA
This sequence comes from Callitettix versicolor, assembly GCA_022606455.1. Classification (NCBI taxonomy): domain Eukaryota; kingdom Metazoa; phylum Arthropoda; class Insecta; order Hemiptera; family Cercopidae; genus Callitettix; species Callitettix versicolor. The sequence goes on along the minus strand of CM040185.1, from coordinate 80,149,263 downwards.
ATACTGGCTGAATGGCAAGACGTAATTTTGTCAGCTTTATAAAGAAAGAGCATACAATTTGTAATAATGTTGGTCCATTTTTTTCTTAAATATTATGATTACTGGTTAAATTGGAGGAAAAGGTTATGAGCACGTGAGAGCACTGTTTTAGAGCTGTGGCCAAAGAATTAATAAAAAATATACTACAAGGTCTACTGTTCTTTGAACTACTAGTTAATAGCATTAAGTGTACAGTACTCTAATTCTTTCTAATGATACTTTATGTATGTCAGCTAGACAGAATTTCTATGCTCAAATTGTGTATGTGTATGTGTACGATGTAGTACATACAAGAACAGTGATTAAAATTGTTTCATCTTCCAGTTTTAAAATGATAGATGTTTTGATATAACTTTTAGTTTCAACATTATTAAGAAATTTTCTAATATCAATTTTTTTTTGTCCGCTTCATAAAGAAAGAGCATACAATTTGCAATAAAATATAGTTGGTCCATGTTTTCTTAAATGTTATGATTACTGGTTAAATTGGTGGAAAAGGTTATAACGAAAAGGTTATAATGAAAACTTAGTTCCATGTTAAAATATTAAATATTAAATATCGGTATTAACTAGATTTTAGTACTCAGTTGTAGTTAATAAATTAAATGGCCTACTGTAATCTTTTGTAATTATGGTTTAAAAAATAAAGTTTTTGTTTGTAGTATCAAGCCCAGATGATGATGGGTGGAGGTGCAGGAATAGCTCCTCTGCCAGTACAAGGAGATACTTCAGCTAATCCTCCATTACCCGCAGACATGAAAGCTCAACTAAACAAGTAAGAAACTGACAATACGAATTGCGCAGCATAAACAGTTTTATAAATCTATTCTATGAATGTTAAAACATAAGTTGTAATATGCAACAGAAAAATTATTACAGTATGGTAATACAGGGATGGAGATAATGTTCACATAAACAGCTGATTTGGGACTACAACAGTTCTTTTGATAATACTATTTGAACTAACATTTTGTTTATTGTAATTGGGTATGTACATATTAAACAGACCTCTTTCTTTTTCCCATAATAACCTCAAAAATTCTCATTTTTGAAAGATTTGATACTAAATTTTTACCTGGGATAAAAAACTGGGGTACTACGGAATGTTTCAAAAAAGATTTTGTTTCAAAAATTATTAAGGCCTAGTCTGTTGTTTTTACACCGCCATGAAGCGAGCAGTGTCAACCACTAGCAGGAGCATCTTGAAGCGATCGATACGCTTTTATAGCCATCAGCTTTCATAACAGACTTCAATCAAATATGATTCAAAATTATGTTGAATAGTGTTTCTTAATCCTCCACATAGCAATGCCCCAAATTACCTGGACACACTATGTTTGCGCCACTTTTGGGATCCACAACATTATGTTTGTGCAAAGCCGGCTTTATCTTTTTAGTAATGTTTCCAGCAGTGTCATACTATAGTGGTGTTGGTCTCAACAGGATCCATAATAGCAGCCGCTAATGTATGAAGTGTTCTGTCAGGTTCTATTAGTAAAAAACTGTTATTGGTTTCCTGGTAAAACCAACGAAATCCCACTCGTCTGAAAATGATGACTCACTGGTACCAACCTCTCTGCTTAGAATGGAAATAACAGTGACCTTCAGCAACAGTATGTACAAAAATAATTTAGTGGTTACAAGAAGAAAAAGAGTAAAAATTATGGGAAAAAGTGATTAGTCCATATTAGTAAGTACAGTGACTGTCGGTTATATCCAATTTTATTGACAATTAACATGAATACTGTAAAGACAGAAACAGAATTCAGCATTTTACAAAATTCAATTTTTAAAGGGGTGAAAAGAAGGTACACACGTTTGAATCAAAAAACAATATTGTTTATCATATTTTCTTGAATCAATAAAAAATCTTGAAAACACAAATAATTAAACATATATTTCAGCATTTTTAGAATTCACCTTGTAAAGGCGTGAAAAAGATGTATACAAGTTTGCAGTTTGAAAAAATATTCTACAGCTCAAATAATAAAACATACATTTATCATTAAAAAAAAAAAAATGAAATGGTTATATGAAAAGGCACTTCTATTAGTAATCTTTGGTAATACAGGTTGTTTGAAAAATAACTCCCTAGTTTTATGTGTAAATTTAATGTTGAAGTTTATGAAAAACTACATCAACAAGTACATACACTGAAAGAGAATACCTTCAAATTTTGTTTAATGTTAGTAAACTTCAAAGTGGGATTCATTTGTTGCTGTACATACGTTGAGACTATATTCCACTTCTTGCCAGGCATTCACCAACATAGCAGGTGTAACTATCTCAACTGCTGCGATTATTCTTTCCCGTAAATGGTTGTTGTCACGGATCTTTTCAGCGTACACAATATTTTTATGTGTTCTCAAAAGAAAAAGTGAAGTGGGGTTAAGTTTGGGCTTTGTGGTGGCCAAGAGATTGGGCCAGCATTGCCTTTCCACCTTTCTGGAAAGCAAGTGTCAAGAGCCAAGTGCACACGGTTACAGTAATGAGGTGGGGTGCCATCTTGTTGGAAAAGAATGGCCCTCAATATATTCCACTTGGGGGAAGACATAATCTGTCAACATGTCACAGTATACATCCCCGTTCATTGTTCTTTCTACAATAATGAAAGGACCAATCACTTGATCTTCTATCAAACTGCAAAAAACCATTAAGTATTGGAGAGTCACGTTGATACTGAATAACAACTTCTGGTGACGCTCCACTTCCCCCAAATTCTGCAGTTATGAAGATTGTTCCACTCACATGAAATGTTGCCTCATCAGAAAAGGGAACTTTTTTCAAAAAATTGTTATTTTCATCAATTTTATGTTGAAAGTTAACAGTATACTGCAGTCTTTTGTTTTTATCAGCAGCTTTAATTGCATGTAACAGTTGTAATAACAGCTTTATTGCAATGTAACAGTACCAAATACCTTTAGGCACTCCTAATTGTATAAACTACATCTGGCCAATGACTTCTTTGGGCTCCAAACACACGAAACTCGGATCTGTTCAACAGCTTGCTTCAACAGTAGCTTCGGTCTACCTGCCGATTTCATCTTTAAAACATTGCCGGTTTCCTTGAAAGACTTTAGCCAATAACGGATAGTTCTTGCTGTAGGTGGTTCACTACCATACTCACGCCTAAAATTATAACAAACTCAGTTTGCACATGTCAAATAACACACTGTGCTTTTTGTTGCGGTACAGTGTGCCATTGCAGTGTAATGAATGCCTGAACTGAGCACTCACCATTATTCTCAAGGCAACGCAGACTTGCCAACTGCAGGAACTGAATTCCCATATTTACATGAGCAAAGCTTAGCCTGTTGATGAATTAAATACAACAAACTAGAATAGTATATGTCATTTTGTATAGATTCTAGGGCACATTAAAACTAAAAGTTCTTTTTCAAACACCCTGTATAACAGAGTAGGTGCTAATATACAAATAATTTCAAAATAGACCAACGTGTAAGGGGTTGTAATAATTTTTTTCACTTTCAATAAATTGATAAATTCAGAGTACCTATGGGGTTTATGTTGTAAATTTTGGACATTCTGATTCAAATGCAACATGTTTGAAGTCAACAAAACATGTATTCTGGATATATTGTTTTTTTTCGTATTTACTGTAAGATAATCATGAGTTTGGTGAATTAGATGATCATGCTTTCATTAATTATAACATGTTTATAAATTATAGCATTACTGAAAGAGTTTTAAGTTTCATGGGCAAAGCCGCAGCAAGTAACAGTATTACATTAATATTGTACCACACAAACATATGAAACACACATGTTATGAAGTATATCTATGTTAATTCAATTTTGTCTCTTTAAATACATTACAGTACAGTAGTACCCCAGTTAACAGTCTTAATTCATTCCAGAACAGACTGTTACCTGATAGATTGCTGTGTAAGTTGGCATTTACAATAGAGACTTATGGAAAACATTTTAATTTGTTACATAGAAAAAATAAATGAGTACTTTAATTAATTACTAAGTACTTAAATAAAGTAATATATAATTTATATGAAGAAGAAGAAAATTCACAGAACAGAAGTCACACATTATACTAAATTTATACAAATGTAATTATGTCACATATATACATATAGGACAAATCAATACTTTATATTTTTTTAGTTCATTTTGAAAGTTGAATAGTCAATGTTTGTCTTTTATTTTCACTACTACAAGCATTTCTTTTAGGACCCATTTAATTAATATTTGCAAAAAAATTGAAAACAGAATTTAAACAATTTGAAAATCACACACAAAGACACTTAACGTTAAATTTAAAAATCAAAAGTTTGTAACATGATAATATTAAAACTGTTAAATTTTTTAACGGGCTAACAAATTAAACACACAGTAAAAAAGTTGATGACACACTAAGTAAAATTAGGTACAATGACAGAAAAGGGAATAGGAGTGGGCATTCTGAGAACAGATAACTAAAAAATATTGTAAGTTATTGCCCTACAAAAACCAAACACCCATCAATAATAGGCTTGTTTGTGTTAACTCAGCATAATGTTATCCCTATATTTACAAATCTGTTTATAAATAATTTAACAAAATTAAAATGCTTTTTTTTTTTTTTTTTTTTTGGTGTTTAACGTCCGACTATTGTGCACACTTGGGCTAATGCAGACGATGGGATGATTTATAGCGTATGAAAATGCCAAGCCCTCTCCGGGAACCGAACCCGGGTCCTCAGGGTGAAAGCCTAGTATGCTATCCACTAGGCCACCGAGGCGGCTAAAAAATGCTTATAATATGTTTATCCCTTTATCCCAAACCTAAATTGTTTTTCAGGTCACTTTTCATTCTGTGAATTAGTAGACTGTTGTCCAATACGGTTGTCCAGGTTGACTGTAAGCTGGTGTATCACTGTATTGTTAATGAATATTTAGTGTGTTACAATTTATATGATATTATAAAAAAAAATTTATTCAAACTTCAAAAATTTTAATGGATATAATATATTATCAGTGAATTTATATTTTAAAACCAATTTGTTTCAGTGAAACAGATGCGTACAACAGTAACACAGTATATAACCAAGGCATGCAGGTAAGCTCTTCCAAGTGTTTTTATAGTATACAGGGTCATTATTAAAGTTATGCTTTAACTTAAAACAATCACAACACATAGCTGTCTTACTGATGTGAATTTCTAGAAATAATTTTTTTTGTCTTGCCCTTTCTTTTTGAAACTCTGGTGTCACCATCGTAAACAGCATTGAAGTCCGTATATAAGCAGTTTAAAGTTTCAAATTATATCGAAAATATGAAAGTGAAACCTGACCTTTGTCAAATTAAATTTCTTAATTTCATTGGAGTTTGAAAATTCAAAATGCTAATTTAATGCAGTTTTTAAAGGACAAAAAATTAATAAATATTTCAGTCAGTTATTCAGGACTATGTATACATGAGTGTATAGGTGGTCAGGCATAGACTGTATCTCGTAGAAACTGTGCCATGGTGAAACTGTTTCGACTATTAGACTGTCACACATTGTGCGAGGTTGTGCTTTTCTTGGATATATGTATTGCAGTGTCATGTCACAACATTCACCGTTAGACTTGGTCAATGTTTCAATGGTGCATTGAACAGAACTTGGGATTAGTACACTAACTGTATGTATACAATACATCACGTACACTAAAACTATGTATTGGTGATGTACAATAATAGTAGTACATTATTATTTTTGTAAAGTAACAATTTATAATTGTAAATTTATATTATTTTATATTTGTCTTTATTGTAAAAAATATAATAGCCTACTGTATAACTTTTTGATTTAGTATCGTTTATATTTTAATTTTTGTTAGTAAAATGATAATCCTATTACTTTCATAAACAATTATTATTATTATATGAATTAACAAAAATACAATAATGATATACTAAAAAATAACAGTTAGAAAACTGTACATTATATTCTATCGACTGGATTTTGAAACAGTTTTTGACGCTGTCTTATAATACTGTTTTGTGTAACTTCACAGTTAGCAGTGAAACAAGTTTTGTGGCATTATAAAACATATTTCTTCAGATATGTTCAGATTTCTATTTTTTTGAAGCCAAGAGAAAATTTATAAAATTTTAAGCTGTTGCTATTCAACGACTTACCCGAATCCCGGGACCCACAAGTAGGTTGCTACCTGTAGTTTGTGAACTGCTGCAGTAAGCTATATAATGTGGAATTTAAATTATGATTTTTATCTGTTGCAGGCGGATGTAGCAGCAAAAAGGCCACATGATGGTGTAGGTGATACGAACAGTCCTCAACAAACGCCTAAGAAAGCAAGGGTAGGTGATGATAAGGAAAGAGGATCTGATGTGGTTAAATCAAACAAGGTGTTTATTAATTGTTATTAACAAGCATGTTTGATCCTGCTTAATAAATCTCCCTTTATATTTTGTTTTGGAGCTTTAGCAATAAAGTAAGCACCTTGTAATCTGACCAGTCGGATTGACTGAAGTAAAAAATCTGGGCTGGATCATACAGCGCCCATGTTTGTTCAGCAACAGTTGTCACCAGTTATCTGTGTAGCTTTATATTCAGAGTTACAGATTTTGCAATGCAATGTACTAGTCTCGCTGATGTGATATAAGCAAATTTGTATGTATCTTTTATCTTACTCTTATTGAAATTCTGAATTCACCGTCATAAACAACATTAAAATCTGCATATATTAGCTTTTGAAACATTAAAATTACATTGAAAATATGAAAATAAATCCTGAGGGCTATCAAAATATTTCTTAATTTCATTGGATTTTGAAAATTCAAAATACTAATTTGTAAGTTTTTTATCGCTGATTATGATTGTGTAATCACAATTTCAAAAGAGTTAAGGTAAAAACGTTACGTATTTTTAAAGATTCGAATTTTCTACCATTTTGAAACTAACAAATTTTGCTGGTTAACGAACTTGTCCAAGCTATTATCATAATCAATTTTTGTGTTAAGTTTGAATGAAATTGATCAAAATTACAAATGTAATTACAACTTGCTAAATCACACAATCACAAATATATATATATATATATATATATATATATATATATATATATATATATATATATATATAATACTCGAATATTACATATATGAGAGTCTCTATTAACCATCAATCTCAGGACAGTTGAGGTGACGAATGACAGAGTGTCTAGATATGGATATAGAACAGAAATCACCCGTACTTTCGGATTGATAACAATAACATACTGTACTCTGTTTACAACACAGAATGCTTTATTACTATTATTTTGGAAAAATGTAGTAAAACTTTTAAGTTTTCTATTTAACTCTATTTGGGTATTATACAAATTTTACATTTTATTTTTATTAATTTTTGGCTGTTTTTATTTTGTTAATTAGTTTTTGGAATGTTAATATTTCTTTATTTATCTTGTTATTGTTGTATGGCCATTATACAGCCTACAATAACTTTGTTTGTATGTTGTTTTAAGATTTATATTATTGTTAACCAGTTTTAAGAAACTATTTATTTATAGTTGTTATTGTATTTTGTATTGTTATTGTTTTGTTTGTTGTTTTTATAATGTCTTAAATTTTTATCTGACTTGTTTCTTTGTTTTCAAAAATTGTATTAAATAATAATGTCGCGCCTTGGCGATGGTAACCTCAAAGGTTTTTCGCCGGGGGGAAAAAAAGGCTTCAGACAGTACAATTACTGCGGTGCAAACATCACAATTACAGTTTGAAAAAAAGTGCAGAAATCAAATGAATAATTACAAATATATATATATTTTTTTTTTTTTTTTTTTTTTGGTTAGCTGTGTTGTGTTATATATAGTTAATTGTAAAAAATTAACTAAAAAATAAGAACAGACCATATACATTTACCTATGTTCTGTTATATAGTAAACAACCAACAACCACTATGTCCCCAACAACCAATTATTATTGACAATATGAATAACATTATCGAATAACATAAATAAAAATTTATTTAAATGACCAGGCCATACAATGCAAGCAACTTACCACTATTCACCATTTACAGCTGATGAACTTCTTCACAGAACAGCATGAAATAGACAAGAAGAGCTGTTTAATTTTTTTTTTAACTTTCATACTATTGACGGTTTTTAATTTTAACTGGTAATTTATTCAGTAACACTATTCTGGCTTTGGAGCATACTTTTTTGAACTTACAAAGTCATGTTGATATAGTCTCCAAAACTAATCATGTACATCATGTAAATGATGTACACAGTCTTTTATATAATAAATTACCTATACTTGACCTTTTGACCAGTATTCACATAACATATGTGAGAGCATAGCACATTCCATTTTAGAACTCATGTGATTGTTATGTGATTGCCTTATACACAGAATGGTATTATTATTATAAATAATGTTTATTTTTTAATAGAAAAATTCATGTACTCTTTCTGAATTTCTTGACACTGAAGTTTTTTTATCTCATTCCACTAGATAATAGGATTGTTTACTTTTCGATTTTCAATGTTTGCTTAGGGTAGCAATTAGTGTCAGTTGCCATTGCTTGTTCTATGAATGTCCTGTCCAGTTACATTGTTTTGTTTCAGATAACAGAATTAATTTAATTAATGGTTAATTGAGTCTCTCTCTCTCTCTCCCCCTCCATATCTCTCCCTCTCTCTTCCTCTCTCCCCCTCTCTTTCCCCTCTCCCCCTCTCTTTCCCTCTCCCTCCCCTGCTCCCATCTCTCCTCCATCACCATCTTCCCTCTCCCTCTATCCTCCTCTTTCTCTCCCTTCCTCTCTCCCTCTTTCCCTCTCTCTCCTGTTTTTTTTTTTAATTTCCTTTCAAAATGTGACAGAGGTCAGGATTGGTGCTCATTTCAAGGTCCCAGGTTTGGCTCTTATCATGATGGATGCTCCCAATAGCTAATTATTTTTATAAAAATTACCTTAAAAAAACAAATTATATCTACATTTATTGTGATATTTCTGAATGATAAAGATCCTTCACTTTTCATCTGTTATAAATTGACCTTTCTGTTGATTTTAAAATCGTTTAATACATTATGACATTTTGATATCGTTCTTGGAAATATATAATTAGCAGAGTGCTTAGTTCTGAGAAGGTCAAATCAGAAGTAGGCATAATGTAGCAATTAGCGTGAATCGGATGGTGGTTTTCACAGAATATTTTGCTTTCAGTATTTGCACAGAAATACCACTTAGATTTTGGCTGATTAGGCAAGTCTTTGTTGTACATTGTTTATTATTGAAGTAAAATACTGGGACTATACAACTGTCCTTATCAGTGCAAAGTAGTGCCAAGTAACAGCTACTGTGTGTAATATCGCAGCACTTTCTAGGCAACACAACCAGCCCAGGTACCCAGATGAAAAGAAAAGGAAATTATAAAACATGTTTTGTGTGCAGACACACAAAAAAACCCAAAACAGGATAAAAGGTTATGTAATGTTTTGAATGTAAAGTGGAAATTTAATATGACCATTTGAGATTATCATTTAAAATAACTTTTTTTAAATCTAGTAAATATATTTATTTATTGGCTTCATATATACATATTTCTCCATAAGGAGATACATGTATCCTGAAGAGGGAGGAAGTGTCTCTCTGTGCTCAGGAGCCACAGCTTAAAAACTAAGAATCAAACACTAAAACTTGAAAAAAAGAAAACAAAATTTATGTTCATGTACACTTATAGTAATTGCCTGGTTCACAATTTAAATATATTCATGGTTTGCTTATAGATTATACTTGAAATATTTCAAAATTATTTTCTTTTTTTTCTTGTCAGACACTTAGATCTTTCGGTAATAAATTAAAATATTTTATTACAGCGTATATACAATTTTTTTCATATATGGTTTTTTTATGAATTTCTATTAAATTGTATGTATACATTTTTTTTTGCATAATACCATTTCTATAAATAATAAATATAAGTTATTAATTTCTGAACATTTTGTAAGTATTTTTACTGCTTTTAGTCGTACAGTGTTTTATTTGAACACAGATTATTCAGACGTTTCAGAACAGCTACACTCTCGATGCAATAAAGTAGCTTAGCGCAAAATTTTCCATTGTTGTAGCAGAAATTATTTTTGCCTATAATGTGTTCTGACTATTAAGTTTCTACTGTAGTATTTAACTTTTAGTAGTACCTGCATGGCATATTAAATTCAAATGTCTTCACTTTTTTTTTTTTTTTTTTTTTTTTTTTGGGGTTTTAACGTCCGACTATTGTGCACACTTGGGCTAATGCAGACGACCAAATGTCTTCACCATGTGTGCATGTAATGTAAGGTGTAAATTGTCTGCTAAATATTTAATTTATAAAAATTGAATTAGAAACTTTTAAATTTGTCTTTGAGGCGTTTTTTGATCTTCTGTCAACCTTACCAAACCATTTTATTAATCACCAATTACATTTGAAAGTTTATAGCCTTAAATGTACTCTTCTTGCTGATATCTTTCACCCTGAGGACCCGGGTTCGATTCCCGGCCAGGGCTTGGCATTTTCATACGCTATAAATCATCCCATCGTCTGCATTAGCCCAAGTGTACACAATAGTCGGACGTTAAAAAAAAAAAAAAAAATACAAACAACATGATAAATTTGTTATTGTTGAATGCAGTGCTGGTCGTCCGCTTCTGTCAACTTGTTGAGAATGTCTGTTGCTATTATTTTTGCAATATAAAAATAAAAATTGTAAAAAGTTATTTTTTTAAAAAATCCTTAAAAATTAAAGTGTGCCTTATAGTTTGTAAAATATGGTAAATATTATGGTTATGTACTTGTTCAATCTTAAATTAGAGTTGTGTGTAAAAACTAAAACCGTACTTTGTATTTCAGTCGAAAAGAGTATTAAAAAGAAAAGAAAATGTTGTAAACATAAGTTGTAGTTCTCTAACCAAGGTTGTTATTATATCTTTGATATTAGCAAAGTTATTATGTGTAGTTGTGTCAGAACAGTTATTGGTTGTGGTGATATTGGGTAGTGCTGTCCAACCATGATCTGGCACCCGAAGCAGTGTTCTACGCAAATAATCTTGGCGTCATCCATCGCGATTTTTCATATAGGACATTATGATCAGTGGGTTATATATTTAGGATACTGGCAATATCTCATGAATGATATGTGTGAAATGTATGGGTAAGATCATTGTGTTTTATTTTCAGGAAAGTCAAGAAGAACCGTCAGATGCTGAGAAAGCTTTCGATACACAGTTTAAAAATTGGGAAGAACAATTTTTGAAATGGAAAGAACAAAATAGTAACCATCCTGATAAGGTATTACACCTTAATAAAATAACTACAATTAATGTAAATAGCTATTTTTAGTTAATTGCTAAAAAATAAATATAAGGCATGTCTAAAAAATATCCTACCTTGAATTTCTTCGTACAAAGCCATGGTGTTAATATGTCTATCCACAATGGAAGGAGGCAGTTTAATGCATACGTTTGGATTTTGTTTTCGCCTTTGTATCATTTCCTGTTTGCTGGCCGTTGAGGAGGTACTGTGGTGTGTACTCATCTGATTATCAATTTGCTTTAAAGATAACTGAAAAAGTTAAACAAAGATGTTGCATCAAATTTTGTTAAAAGTTTGGAGGTTCTCAAAGCAAAATTCATAAGATTCATCAGGTATTTAGAGACGATGCTATTACGGCTAAAGGGATTAAGGAATAGTTTGATTCAAAAATGACCACACAGTGGAGAGTGAAAATCTTTCTGGAAGGCTACAAACTGCTCAGATTGCAGCTGTTGTAAGGTTGGGCATTTTCAGGAATAAAACAATACTGTTTGTAAGTTTTCCTTAATGCTTCTGATTGTGTGACACATTGTCCTAAGCATCTCACAGGAGGTACTGTGGTACGTACTCGTCTGATTATCAGTTTGCTTTAAAGATAACTGAACAAGTTAAGCGAAGATGTTGCATCAAATTTTGTTAAAAGTTTTTAGATTCTCAAAGCAAAATTTATAAGATTCATGAGGTATTTTAGAGACGATGCTATTATGGTTACAGAGATTAAGGAATAGTTCATTTGATTCAAAAATGACCACACAGTGGAGAGTGAAAATCTTTTTGGAAGGCTACAAACTGCTCAGATTGCAGCTGTTGTAAGGTTGGGCATTTTCATGAATAAAAACAATACTGTTTGTAAGTTTTCCTCAATGCTTCTGATTGTGTGACACATTGTCCTAAGCATCTCACAGCGAACATTTGTAATTATAGTGTCACTTCGAAGTGAAAAATTCATCTGTAAAGTGCCCAAACACTGTGCACATGATATTTCAAGATATCAGAATTTGCTTGGCTTTTGACTTGGCATATGGGTGATGAATCGCGTCAAAATTCCATTGTTGTTTTGATTCATGGGGTTCTAAGCGACCCAAGTTTCATCCCCTGGCTCAGGATCACCACTGTCTTTGTCGTAACATATCAAAAAATCAAGTGCACTGACTTGATGCTGGTTTTTTTATGTGTTCTGCAAGAGTTTTTGGTTCCTAACGAGTATAAATTTTTGAAAATGCAGTTTTAAAGAAACAATTCCATTAAGTTATCTTGAAATCAGCAAAAATTCCGTTGAGCAGAAATTGTAAATTTCATGAACCAGTTCATCACTAACCAAAGATGGACGTCCACTTGTTTATCATTGTACACTCGATCACATCTTTTATTCAACTGTAGGAGATAGCTACTTGCCATTGAATCACTTGTTGCATTTTCTCCGTAAACCTGGCAGATATGTCGGTGTTAACGGATTTAGTGTTCTTTGCATTCAGAACGAATTAAAGCTCTAATCATACAAGTAGCAGGATTTTCAATCAACTTCGCTGTTCTAAACAAGCACCACAGTGTAAACAACAAACAGTAATGTCAAAATGGCATCATCTCTTCATCCTTGACTCCTTGAATGTGCATGCACTGAACTTTGATCGCAGTGCTGCTGTGGCAAGAAATGCGAACAGAATTTTTTTATGGATGTAGCTTGTATGTGTCCAGACACCTAGGCTTACATATCAAAGTACGAAGGACAAGATCAGAGTTATTACTAATTTATGAATTGGTTATAAGAGCTGTTGCCAATTTTGCGAACTAAGCATTGAGAGTAATATTGTATTATACAGATTCTAGTTGAATGAAGTGAAACTCAATATCATAATAACAAATGTTAAATGTAATATACAAAAATATATTTGAAAAATCTTTTATGCGCAACTTTATCGATTTCAAAAAAGGTGCTTGGATTTTGTTTTGTCATTACCAGTGTATGCTTTGTGAAATAAAGAACATAGCTGATCGATCAACTGATTAAAAAAATAAAAATTTAAATAGTAGCAGCAATTCCATTAAATAATTTTGTAGGCTTGTATATTGAATAAAATAATGACATGGTCTGCTCTTCGGTTACCTATCAGTGTTTGGTAAATATTAAAGAAATATGATTCTTAAAATAATTAATATTTTTAATCATGCTACGTGAAAACAGTGAACCTAGATGCTTTTTAGTGCAAAAAGTGTTTACAATTTATGTATTTTTGTCTGTCTTTAAACTTTTAGGCGTTTGAATTTGTATGTTTAGAACCAATATAAAGAATATGAAGCAAAGTGGGAGAGTTGGCGGGAACAGTTGATGCAAAGGCGGGAACAAATGAGAAAGAAGAGAGAGCTAAAACAAGCTGATGATAAGGTAGGTTGTGCGACGAATGCGTATACAGTGTGTATTTCAAAACACTAACGTTTGAATAGCAATTTGTAAATTGTTTTGGAAGTCCTTAATTTGTCGTGCAAGCATCTGTCTGTCAGTAGCACAGATTAAATCGGAGAATCGAGAAACTTGTTAGTTTTTTTTGAAATTCTAATTTTAAGAAAATAATGCTTAAAAACATTGTATTTTCACAATGTTGAAGTATTTCTATTTAAAAAATGATAATATTAGTTATTTATATTGGGTAACTTCATTGTTGTAATATATTATGACCTGTTTTAGGCACCTGCACATACGAATGATACAACTCAACCTGATCAAAAAGGATCATCTGTTCCTTCATTGCAAAAACAAATACCACCTGTAACTATGCCACAAATGCAAACTCCGAATCCTAATCCGATTGCAATGCAAGGAATGGGCTTTCCGCCGTTCAGCAATCCACCACCTATGGTACAAAATCCTATGGTTCAACCTGGAATAGGATTTCCGAACTTTGGCAACCAGCCTTATCCTAACTTTCCGAATCAACCTCCTGGCTACGGTATGCCACCTGGGCCTTTTCAAGCTCAACCTATGTATCCTGGTATGAATATGATGTGTCCACCTCCAGCTATAGTCAATCCGAGTGCACCAGATTTACTGAGTTCAGCACCGATGTCTCAACCACAACTGTCTAAAAAGGACTCCACTGTGAGTAATTATAAAAAAGTTATACACAGATATGTTATGATTACTTTAATATTTAATACTGTTAGAACGATTTATATAATTGTAATTAATACTGGTTGTTATTCATAACTTTGAAATTTGTAACTCTGATGCATTTTTAATAGACCTCCAACTTCAGAATATTTCTTTCTTTCCTGTTTTTGAAGTAAATAAATTAATTTTCAAAATACTGAGTTAAACCAGTAATGTGGGGACAAAACATATTTGTAGATTACAAACGCATAAAACAACGTATACACAAACAAATATACTTACCCTTGTAATAAAGTAATCACTCCATATTTCATACTTGAATGGATCAGGAAAAAAATTTGAATTGTCAAGAGTAATGAAGTATGTAGATTTCAAAATGAAGAAGTAGATAAAAGTAATTTAGTTAATTAAATCATCTGTAATATTAAAAAAAGAGTTCTGGTTAGTCATTTAAAAAAAAAAAGATAAAGCTGTACTAAGGCTGAAGTCCAAATTTTATATAAAGAAATATAGAGTTATAAGTTCATTAACTTAACAAGTAAAACCATATGTAAGAGTATTCAACTGCAAATAAGATCTAAGACAATAAGTAGTAAAAATTGTTAAGGCCATTGTTTTGTTTTTAAACTACCAAATGAATTAAAAACCTTCAATAGTAAATTTGTGATTAAATCAAAACTAAAAAAAATGGATTTTTGAAAATTCGTAGATTTTCTTTGTTATAGGTTATATTGCTATATTAAGTGTTACTAGAAAATTTTCTATTTATCCTACAATTTTATGTTTGTATTATGAATTCTGCTTTTGTTATAGGATGATACATACTTTCTTTTGTGCAATTGTTCTCTTTCTGTCTTGGTTTTTGTATATATATATATATATATATATTTACCAGACCCACAAACAGATATTTTATATATTTGTGGGTTACTTACCTTTGTAAAATTTATTTATATATGTGTAATGTAATTTACTGGTTTAAATAAATAAATTATTTTAAATGTAATATACTAATTTTAATAAATATTTTTGTTTCAGCCATCTGGAACTAATGTAGATAAATCACAAGACACCACTAATTTCCTAAATAAATCTGATGGAAATAAGAGCAAAGGGATACCAGGCCTAGATTTAGTAGAAGGCGGGGCAAGTGCAAAAGATTCTGACGATAGAAGCAGCCAGGCTCCTCCAAAACAGTTACCTCTGAATGCTGGACCTTTGCACACTTCGGACGATAATACTCCTTTTAATTTCCCTCCACCTCAAAAACCTCAAATGGGTTTCCCTGGCTCAACTGCTCCTTCAGGGCCTGGATTCGGTCCAGTGAATATGCCGTTCATGGGGTCTCAAAATTTTGGTCCTCCTCCCGGATACGGTTCAAATGTAAGAGGTCCTTATCCTGGTTCCTTCGGTCAGACTCCGCTCAATCAATCACCCCAGAATAAATTTGGTCCAAACACGACACAAGGACCTCCTCCTACTCAGTTTGGCAAAAATTTTCCAGCACAGTCGAGAAATTACTTTGATCAAGACAAGGGTCAGAAAGGCTTTCCACAGCAATCTGGAATACCAAATTTGATGGACGGTTTTGATCCTTCAAAAGGCCCTCCTTCATTTGCAAAAGATTTCGGGAATAACCAGAATGACAATGATTATCAGGACACAAACGAAAATGATCAAGGCGATGAGGACTACAATGATTATGATGAATACGACGGATCTCGTTTTGAAAACCCTTGGGATCGAGAACAGGATAATTATGAAGATGAAAACAATGATGATCCATTTCAAGAACCTTCTGACTTCAATAAACCTTTTGGAAACCGACAAGATGGTTCCAGCAATTTTAATAAACTAGGTGATAGATTTGGTTCAAAACCAAAACCGGATGTTCCTTTTGGCGGTGGCTTTAACAGAGGTAATGATAGGTTCCCCGATTCACAGGGTCCTAAAGATCGGTTTGGTCCTCAAGGATCTGGTAACAAATTTGATAGGTTTCCTCCAGAAAGTAATGTAAAAGATATGGATGATAGAAACAGTAGATTTTCAGGACCTCAAGGAAATGAGGGTCCTGGAGTTAGAACATTTGGAAGAGAAAATAAAGTAAGCAGGTTTGATACTCCTTTTGAGGAAAGGAGATTTGGAGGTTCAAGATTTGATTCCTCGCGGGATAAAGACTTGGAGAGTGGTGATGAACCTAAAGATAAATCAAGGTTTGAAAATCAAAATGATCCTGGAGACAGGTTTGGGAGAGGGAAATTTGGCAATCAGAACAAGGGGTTTCCAGGATTAAGGGATAATCCTGATAGGTTTTCTGCTCGTTTTGATGGTCCAGGTGATAGGTTTGGAGGTCCTAGTAATAAATTTGGTGGGCAAGATGATAGGTTTAGTGGTCGTGGAGGCTTTGACGGTCCAAGAGGAGGAGGTGGTGGTCGAGGAGGTTTCGATAACTCCAGAGGTAGTAGGTTCAGTGGACCAGATAGGTTTCCTGGAGGTAGAGGTCCAAGAGATTTTGATTCGTCTGGAGAAAGGCGTGAGCCTGAAGGTCCTGGCTTTGAAGGTGACAGGTTTGGTGGCAGAGCAGATAAACATTTTGGAAAAGAAAATGAATCTGGGAACCAAGGACGTATGAAAGGGCTGTTACCTCATCCTGTTGTAAGTTGTATTCATTTCTATAACTTGAAAAAGAATTCTTCAAATTATAGAAATAACTTTGCTGTATATAATGCATTGGTTTGGGAGATTATTTAAGGTATCTAAAAAAGAAAAAATAATATCTGAACATTTGGTTAGAAATGTTTTCAGTATCTGTTTGACAATGAATAACTGTAATCTGTAGGTAATTTAGGTAATCTCTTTGACAGTGAATTTATAATTTCCCCAAACTAATATGGACAAATATTTTTGGTGAAATTTTGCACATTTATAAAGATTCTTGACACAATTCAATTTACCAAATTTGAAATAAAGAAATTTTTTGTTGAGATATCTAAGAACACCCAAATGGCATTCAGGATTTATTTTTTCCTAATTTAATCTCAAATTGTATTTTTTCAATTTTCTATACCAATGATTTATTGTATGTATCTTTGAATATGATAAAATTTTGTGTTAATAATTGTTGTTGAATATATTGTTTGGAAATTAGATTTTTTTTAGGAAATGAGTGAATATAGACATGATTGTGCACAATTTCCTTGATATATGTTCTTGTTTTTAATGTTATTTAACCCTTTGGCTGCTACGCAACGATCTGTCATAATTTACTGGTGAGAAATGCAGCACAACAATCTATCATTGCTATACGTTTGTTTGTAAGAGTTAAAAATAAATCCAATACATATAGTCTAAATCTACATTTTTCAATTTACTGATTTTTTTTAGTTCGTTTTTCTACAACTTTTATATTTTCCTGAGTTACAGAACTGAAATTGTAAGAGCTGTAACCTAACCTTGTCCTTCAAGTTTTGTTTACTAGGTTGTCAAAATGGCTGGCAATTGTGATGTGTTTTGTGTTTAGTAATGACATAATTCATTCAAATGTTTTGATATACAGAATTGTTCAGGATTTACCAGAGATTATAATTATACCAGTCGAACTACGATATTTAATAAAATGTTTCAAACCTAATGTTTTAAGATTTATTTTTTCAGTCAGAAATTAATCTTTTTAAATTAAAATTTTATTAAATCAAGAAATTTCTATACCAATAAATCCTATACAATATCTGCAAAGTGATTTTTTTTCAGATTTTTAAAATGGTAAATATATTTAAATATCTAGTTACATAAGTAATTTTCAGCTAAAATAGCCTAGCAGTTGTAAATAGGGTATCCTAGAAGGCAGGCCAGCAGCCAATGGGGTAATATCCTGAACAAATTCGTAAAATATTAGGCATGTACTATGGTCTATCATAACTCAAAGTTTCTTGTTAAACGCCTCCAATATATGAGAAATGTCTTTTATAAAAGTTTTAATAATTAGTTAAATTTGCTTCTAGACATTTTTGCAATGTAATTGGCAGTGTCAGTTAAAATTTTAACATCATATGATATTTGTCATTTGTCATAGCATAAAGGAAGGCTTAATTGAGCCTGTTATTGTATAAAATTTGATAAAAGAAAAATTTAGATTTTAAATAAAATATTTCCTTTGAATTTTGATATCTGTAAATAAAAAAGAAAATAAGAATACAAGGTGTGTTCAGAAAGTAACGAGAATTTTAATTTTTTGAACAAAATATTGATTTATTCTTCTATATTGATGTTGTCGCCTTCAAAATAGTCCCCATTGGAGATTATGCACTCATGCCAGCGCTTCTTCCAATCCTCGAAACACTTCTCAAACTAGATCTTTGAGATAACCTTTAGTTCTTTCAGCGATGTGCTTTTAATATCATCTATGGCTGTAAAACGACAGCCCTTTAAGGTTCGCTTTACTTTTGGAAATAGGAAAAAGTCACATGGAGCCTGGGGCATCGTTATAGTACTGTTTTTGGCCAAAAATTCACAAACAAGCAATGAAATATGAGCTCGTACATTATCGTGGTGCAAAAGCCACAAATTGTTTTTCCACAGATCCAGGCGTTTTTTTCGGATTGCTTCACGCTAACGGCGTTGAACTTGTAGGTAGTATTCCTTATTGACTTTTTACCTGGTGGCAGAAATTCATGATGCACTATGCCATTAATGTCGAAGGACACAATGAGCATAACCTTCACGTTCGACCGCATTTGGCGAGCCAGAATGTTGACACTGAGATGATTGAGCCTTAATTTCGACGTAATATTCGTAAACCCAATTTCATCACCTGTTATAATACGTTTCAGTAATTCTGCATCGTCGTTGACTTCATTTAGTGACTCCTGAGCAACTTACATTCGCCTCTGTTTTTGTTCAAAATTCAACAATTTTGGAACAAATTTTGCTGCCACGAGTTTCATAGACAAACCATTGGAAACAATGTCATGACATGATCCAATCGATATGCCAACATCATCAGCGACCTCTCTAATTGTGATTCGGCGATTGTTCTTAACCATTTCTTTCACTGTTTCCACATTTTCATCGATTGTTGATGTGCTGGGGCATCCAGGGCGTTCGTCATCTTTAACGTCTTTACGGCCTTCTTGGAAACGCTTATACCACTTGTAAACTCTTGCTTTACTCATTTTACACACTTTGTTACACTTTATTCCATTTTTTACGCAAAATTTGATACAAATTCTTTGATCCATTTCTTTTAACAAACGAAAATAGTCGAGCTCATAAAAACACGTCTAACCTTAGTGGCTGTCACAGACAAAGTCAACAATGAAAACATCTGAAAGTTTTATCATACTTCAAGGGCATGTATACCAACATAATAAAAAAAAATGTTTGACAATCGGACTCTCTGAGCCCGCGAAATTTAAAAATTCTCGTTACTTTCTGAACACTCCTCGTATGTTATAAGTTTTAAAAAAATTCTTATAATAATAATAAAATTGACTAATAGGCAAATTTTAGCTACATCTGTAGAAAAATGTTTTTTAAAAAAAAGCTGTATAACTTGTAAAAGCAGACAGTCAATTATCTCTTAAAATATTTAAAGTGATTTGTAAATCTAAATTAGTATTGTGTGTTTAATAGGTGGAACGTGACAAAATACCACCATTAATGTCACTTGGAAAACCAGCTTTGCTACCTTTACCTGGAAGGGGAGGAGGTCCTGCTCCTGATGCACGTGGTAATATTTCATTAAAACAATTAAATGAAACTTTTAATTCCATATAGAATAGGTTTTATTGGTACACACTGTTCCTGATGTCTTCTTTCCGCCAATGGAAGAAGGTCTGTTGCATTATTAAAAAGAAATTAGGTCCAATTGATTTCAATAAAAGAAAGGTTTTTCAGATACTGATGGTAAATTTAATTTGTGTGTGTGTGTGTGTGTGTGTGTGTGTGTGTGTGTGTGTGTATGTATATGCGCGCATGCATGCATGCATGCACACATGCATGCCTTCCATAGCTTCAAATGCTATATTTGTTTACGTGATTCGGAATACTTTCATTTTCAAATTTGTTTACTATACTGCTCCCTGAAGTCTAGGTTACTGAAGACATAAAGAATGAAATGAAGTATGAAGCAGAAATAGGTGAAATATACTTACACATGAAAAGTGACATACAAATTAAGAAACTTGTAACCCATTATAGAAATCAACGGGTGGTGACTTATCTTAAAAACAAATTAACAGGCAAGTTTGAAGAAAAGGATAAATTTAGTAAAAATGGGTTTTATAAAATACAATGTAAATGCAAAGCATCGTATGTAGGAGAAACGAAATGAAAACTTAAAACCAGTTATAAAGAACACAAGATCATTCAGATATGAAAAGAACAACTCAAATTATGTGACACATTTGATTAGAGAAGGATAAACACAAGAAGACAGTAAAAAAATCGATGAAAATATTTCATTATGAAAATAAAGAGAGGCGGTTAAATATTCTAGGAAATTTAGAAATATACAAGTTAAAATTAAAGAAGGAAAATATAATATAAATTCACAAGAAGACGTTATTTTTCAAAACCTGAAAATGTTCACACATTATTAGGATTAAATAGACCATAAAGAGAATGTGAGGAGGACCAATCAGAAGTGAGCATGTCAATAAATATAAACCTGACTAGGCGGTAGAAGTAGCAAGTGTTATGATATAAAATAATGAACCTAGACTTAGGGGAGCAGTACAGTAAAAAGTTTTGAAAGAGAAATATTTCGAATTGTGTCAAAAAACATAAAGTGTTTGACGTTACGAAAGGCAGAGATACATTATAAAATTGTTAATGTTCGTTAATAAATTGATAAATATTTTTTTAATTTGAAATATTTAAATATTTTTTTCAGAAAATGATTTTCTGCCAGGAAAGCCTGAGAAGGAGGATAGGATGTAAGTTTATACAATTAACTTGGAACATTTATTTTAATTATTTAAATATATTAAATTGCAGTGAAAGGTTAACAAAATTGTAATTACAGTCATGTGTAGTTATAAGTAGCACACATTTTTGAAGATAAAACTTAAAGATGTCACATGCTACCAATATTAAGTGGCATTATAATAGAAGGAAATATACTTGGTATGCATTTCCTGGAAATAATGACTCACTTGGCTGACAGTTGATTATGCTAAGGTGATGGATATTTAGAGGTCATGGATACACCAGGTTTTCCTATAGTAAAAAAATGTATACATTATACTCACGGTAATCCAATAATCCAATGTTGTAATTTATTTGTGTTTCATATACTCATAAACCCTTTATACAGATAAAAAGCAATTAATAAACTACGCCATCCTCAAGCTTCAGTAACTGTTGATGAGATCAATAATTGGTTGGCTGGAGATGATGACTGATGACGAAATATTTAACAACATATGTAATAACAGGGACAACAAGCCTGAAAAACATATGCATCTAATTCGACACTATGAAGCATGAAGTGCATTTAACTAATACACATTTTTTTGTAAATATAAAATGGACAGAGAAAACGAAGTTGCAGCACATGATATTTTGCTTGTTAAAAAACTGAAAGAAAAAGTAATGAAAAGTTCATTTATAGCTACAAAACAAAACTATTCAAAAATTATTTTCAAAGAAGAACAAATTAAAGTTATATTTATAACATTTTTTTTAAGGCAAAAAGCACATTGAGGCTATTATTGCCTCACTAAATGTGAGTTTGAGTGTAAAGTGTTAGTCGTAAGTGTAAGTGTGTGTTAGACTTGGGTAAATCTATAGAAGAAGTACATTCTGGTAACAACTGGTTAAGTTAAACGGTTATACTGTTAATTTACTTTTAATTTTTCGTTATACAATATTTAAAAAAATGTTTTACTGTATTTCATCAATTCTAAGATGCACTGTATTTTTCAGACAATTTTTAAGGAACATTACAAAGTGACATTTAAAAAGAAATCAGATGTAATAAATTCTACTTTACTTCCTTGAAAATACATGATGAATTACTTAAATAAACTAAACTAAACCTCGGAATTATGATACCTAGTACTAAGTAGTTATTATGGTTGGTAATAAAACTATACCAGTATCCTTACAGTTCCTTGCAGCTCTGTTCCCACTTTGTATAGCAAATAACATAATTTTTCATTTCATTGCTGCATCATAGTGTATTCTCAAGGAAGACATTTTGAATACTTTATTTTTTAACAACTTAGTTCCTACCAAACACCACAATATTAAAATGAAAACACTCCTTATTTACTAGCTAATGGAAACAAAAATACAGAATTGTAGAGAGGGGAAGGGGCTATCATAGTGAATGACCTTACAGCTGTGCGCTTTGTTCTGTTGTTCATTTAACAAGAGTTTATTTCTTGGAATATGAAAATAGAAGTATTTTTGGATTACCTAGTACAGTTTTGACATGAAATGTAGAACGCAGTCGATTCTAAGACTCACATTGTTTTTTTGAGTATCAGTATAGAAAAAAAAATTGCGTCTTAGAATCAATAAAATACGGTAATTATTTAAAATTTACAATTAATTGTTAAAAAAAGATATTAATTTTTTTGGTTAAATTTGTAGGTCTGAAGGGCCAGGAGGTCCTAGTAACAGAAAGAATGAGGCTATTCCACCTTTAATCCCTCCGAAGGATGGAAGTTCAAGGTAATTTATTTCTGGATTGGGTGAACTAAGCTTATTTTTTCTGTACATACTGAGTTATGTTTGGTTAATGGTTTGTGTATTAAAATTTTTTTAATCTTTAGAAATTGAACAAACTGAAATACAGAATTAAATGTTCGAAATTTCATTGAAAGTTAACTTGATGGTAAATTAACTTGATTAACTTCATAAAATTAACTTGATGGTAATCGGTGTTCATTTTTATATTTTCAATGAAATCTGAAAATTTCAGATACCAATTTTAAGCAGATGCTTAGAATACTTACTACAGTATTAAAACCAGTTTTTTAAAAAAGGTTTTGAATGTAGAAAGATAACCTGATTTTCCAGGGCAACATGCTGTCAAAAAAATCGATTATCTTGCCAAATTTGATTTTTTTATCACAATTTCATTTATTCAAGCTACAAAGTTTAAAGTTGGTTTTTACTTTGATGTTGCCTATAATGCTAACTTTAAATTGGTTACATACATGTTTTTTTACTTCATGTTCAGTTTTCCGCTTTATTTAACAAGATAGTAAGGTTCTTAAGGACAGTGATAGGTTTTTACATCTGTTATAATGTGTCGAAATCAAAACATTGAGTTGAACGAGCATTAACTGCTGTCAAAAACGTTCATTGATTTCGATATAACAATGTCAAACATCGAAACAAAACAATCAAAATATTGAAATCATCGATCAGATATTGCTCATCTGTATGTGGGTCTTTTGTTATTTAACAAAGTATTGCCAAGTTTTTTTTAATACTACCAGTATTTGATTCTGATTGGTTCAGGGCTCGGTGATTGAAGTGGCTAAAGTATCGGTCAGTCTACTGTATCACTCAACTGCGCACCTAAAGGTTTTTTGTTGCAAGCCATAGTTGCTCTCATTGCTTTTCTCTTAGCGTTAACATTGATGGCTCGTCCTCATTAGTCTAATTAACATAAAGTAAGGCATGAAGCACAAAAAAAATATTTTTTTTACATATGAAATAAATTTATTAGAATTGTAGAAATATTAATTTTAGATTTTTTTCTACAAAAAGAAAACTACCACTTCAGTTTTTTGTAACAGTGAAACAAAGAAATTGCTTCAAATAACTGGTTAATACAAAAAAATTGTTTTCTATCTAATTTAGTTTCCATATTGGATACGACTCATAAGTTTATTTCCAGAATGTATACTCCTAAACTTGATTGATGGTTATATGGGTTGAAATATCTGTCAGTATAAATGTATAAAAAAATTTATTTATTTTATGTAAAGAGTGTCTAGATCGAGCTTTGTGAGAAATTTTCCGAAGTTGATAATTGTCCATACCTTATTCTGTTATTGGTGAAAGTATTTAGCCTTCAGATTAACAAATTTTCATTGGTGGAAGTTTTTAATGTGCACAAAGGGAATTTTGTTTATTTTTAGAGTAAATGTTTTTATTAAAATAAAAATTTGTATCTGTTATATTTTGAAATTAAAAATGGTAACTCTTATTCTAATGAATGTTTTTAAGAATAAAATTTTCTATTTTAATTTGTGTTTGTTTTAGTGGTAAATTGCCTCCATTTCCACATGAAGTAAAAAAGTCGTGGGACACTAATTCTGTCTCTAGTAAGAGGCCTGAAGAACCCTCAGTTATTGATTATGACCACAAGTCATTAGGCGGGGAGTTAATATTTACAGGTTTGTTCAATGGTCTTACTTCACGATAACCAGTTAGTCATATGTACTATTTA
The DNA here is from genome assembly GCA_022606455.1 of Callitettix versicolor. NCBI lineage: Eukaryota > Metazoa > Arthropoda > Insecta > Hemiptera > Cercopidae > Callitettix > Callitettix versicolor. Next base: position 80,124,394 of record CM040185.1, on the reverse strand, counting down.
TTATTAATGACAAAAAAATTTCTGTTATTCAACCAAAAATAGAAACCATGTATCATGTTTTTTCTTCCTTTTTTTAATTACGATAATTTGTTTTAAAACATGGCAAGTTAACATACCTCGTTTTTAACAACATATTCGGCATTAGCCCAAGTGTGCACAATAGTCGGACATTAAAAAAAAAAAAAAAAAAAAAAAAATTAACATAACCTGAAACATTACAGCCTATAAGGTGTTCAAAGAAATTAATATATGTTGTTATGAATTAATATAAACGACAAATTAACATAGCTAGTTTTTAACAATTTAACCTAAAACTTATTATAGCCTATCAGCTGTTCTTTACAAATGAATATAAAACAGCTGGTAGCTAATCTTGTGATGCAATACCAGAATTAAATTAACAATTCATTTTGCTTACTTAAATTTTGGTCAAATGTCTTTGTAGTTTCCGTAGTGTAATGGTTATCGCATCTACCTCATAAGGGCAAGGTCCCCAGTTTGATCCCAGGCCGAAACAGAAAATTTTAATTATAACTAATTTAATGAGACTTGTGACACACAAAATATACTGTTATATATCAATATTCATGTTCCTCGCATCATGCGTCCCGCAAAATCGAACATCACAACCAGCCCTAAAATATATTACAGGTTAAGAAAACATTGTAGTTCAACAACTACATATCTTGTCTTATGCTTTTGCACACCAGTAAAATTCGGTATGAGCACTGTTTGATATCTGCAAATATCAAAGCGGTTATTTATTACCTTCTGAACATACGTAATTCTGAAGTGTGCTTGTAATAATAACTGTTATTTTTTATTACAATAAATATAGTCACATTTCAACTAATTAGCAGTGCCTTTCCAGTCCACTGTTGTCAAAATTGCTGTGCAAAGTAATAGTGATTAATATTATTTATAGATTGCACATATAACAGGTCTTAGAGAGCCTGTGTTTTGTTGTAATTACAGTTAATTTAGTAATTTAGAAGTTATTTTTGGAGAACCAGATAGAATCATATATCAAATAGAGTTAAGTTTACTGTGAAATTCATGCTGCTGTATGGGACTCACAATGAAATTTTATTTTGCTTGTTAGATCTAAACGAGCCGGAATCGCTGGAACCAATACAAGTGTATGATTACAATCATGGTGCGAACCCTGGACCTTTTGTACCGCATCAGAGACGGGACTTCATAGAAGATGATGGTAATTGTACTGTACATTAGAACCTTGATAATCCAAATCCAATGTAGGCAAAAATAATTTTTCTACAATAGCGAAAAATTGTGTGCTACGTTTACTTGTTGTATCAAGAGTGTAGCCTTTCTGAAACATATCTGAACATGCTGTATTAAAATCAATTACAGTAGTACCCCGGTTAATGGTCTTAATTCATTCCAGAACTAAGACTGTTACCTGAGCAGACTGCTGTGTGAGTCGGCATTTACAATATAGACTTATGGAAAACATTTTAATTTGTTACGTAGAAAAAAATTATTTAGTACTCACTATTAATATGACAGAGATGAAGAATGAAGAAAATTCACAGAACATAACTTATACTTTATTTTAACTAAATTCATACAAATGTAATTATATTATACACACACACATGCACGTGTACACACACACACGCACACACACACACACACACACACACAGGACAAATCAATTCTGTATATTTTTTTAGTTCATACTGTAACTTTTTTTAGTTCAATAGTCAGAGTTTTTCTTTTACTGCCACTAGCAGTAGCACTTATTTTAGGACCCATTTAATTAATATTCACAAAAAAAATTGAAAACAGGATTTAAACAACAATTTGAAATACACAAAAACACTTATGTTTTGTTAAATTTAAAAATCAAAAGTATGTAACATGAAAATATTATAATTGTTTAAATTTTTTAATGGGCTAACACATTAAACACACAGTAAAATGATGACACAACACAACACACAGTGATGACACACTAAGTGAAACTGGGTATGATTGGAGGAAAGGGAATGGGAGTGAGCATTCCGAGAACAGAAAACTAAGAAATATAGTAGAAGTTATTGCCCTACAAAAACCTAACACCTATCAATCAAAGGCTTGTTTGTGCTAATACAGCCGCTTGTACTTTCTGTAGCACCATATTATCTCTATATTTACACATCTGCTTGGAAATAATTTAAATGAAATACACACTTGTAATATGTTCATCCCTGTATCTGAAACCTAAACTGTTATGCGGGTAATTTTCCATTCCGTGAAATAGATCATTGTCGAGATCTACGTAAGCCAAGGTACCATTGTATTATATAACTAAAATGGTAAAAATAATGTTTAGATGTTCTGAAATTAATAATTTATATTTATTGTTTGTAGAAATATAATTAGGCAGAAGTACTTTTTGAATGATATTCTGAAATTAAGGTTATACACAAAGTCCAACTTTACATTCACTACACTGAAATATATTTTCAGGTTTTTTTTTTTTTATGCGATTGCATATAAAATCATTTTATTTTTTTTCCATTTGTATATCAGGGTTGGTTGTGTGTTACATTAAAAGTGCCCTAATATGAACCAGAGTGGGTGTTTCTAGGTACTGGTAATGGTAGTTGCACTGTTCCATAGAATGCATTGCATAATCAGACGTAGCCAAAAATCTAAAAGTGTTTTCATTCAGATATTGAAAGCAAGACATTATGTGATACTATTGTATATTTGTCAAACCACATTTACTTCAGACTACCTGTATTACAACTAAATGCGGCTATATATATCCACGCAGGGGGTGCAGACTAGCTGCACCTACTGAGAGGATTTAGACGTCCCTCATGGTACTCAAATCTCACTTACATCATTACATTTACAACTTTAACATTTTACACTCACACTTACATTTAGGGAGGTGATAATAGCCTCAATGTGCTTTTCACCATAAATAACACACACACACACACACACACACACACGGTGGGTGTGCACAGACTACCTCACAAGTGACGTCACTGAATCTTCACTGCTACATTCTGTAATTTCCTGTTTAACAATGCGGTGTTCTGTAAAGGAAATGAAAATTTACTTTTGAAGGAACAAATTCAACTTGCATTACAAGAACTGGCCTCGTAAAAATAAAAATGTGGCTTTACAAAGCAATGTTACTAAGTTTAAGAATATTTTTCTGATAATATGTGTTGAAACATAAGTTCTAAGAAATACATATGTTTTATTTTACTGTTTGCATAATAGGCATAAGCCTATTTGCTATTTAATTTGTTGTTAATTTTTATTTGAGATGTGCTTTTTCACAGTCAACCACATAATTATCACGGAAAATCCATGATACATAATTCATAGTGTGATGTGCTTTTAACTTTCAAACAAAAATAACCTGGAATTTTCAAGCTATAATTTACTTTACTTTAATATTATGTAATATTGTATAAAATAAAAGTTTCCATTTTGACAATGAGCGAATTCAGTAAGTAAAAGTAATTAAAAGCTTTATTAATGTTAGATATAAGGAATTATTATTGTAATTACTATAATACAGTTAATAACACTAACACACACACACACACACATATATATATATATATATATATATATATATATATATATATATATATATATATATCAGCCTCGACAGTATTTCCAACAATGATATTCTTATATATGAAATAAAAGGTTTTTCTGTCATTTTGTGAAATTTTATTTTGTAGGTCTTATTATTATTTTTAAACCCCATTTAGACACAACAACATTGTACAGTTAACCTGTTAGTTAGCTAAGATTTATGTCTATGATAATCCAGACCATGTCTGGTCCCATTTAGTTTGGATTATCGATGTTCCACTATATTTGAAATTATGTGTCATTATTGTTACAATATTAGCTGTTGCACTTTCTTAACAGGTTTCATTTATTCAGTTCTTTATATTATACAATTAAAATTTTTTTATTTATCCAGAGAAATTTGGTAAAATGAGTTTTATAATTATGTCAAATATGGTTTTAAATGTAATGATTTTATTCCCATATCCTTTTTCCGTCATCATTTGTTCCAGTTCAGTAAACGTTCTTAACAGATTAAAATTTACATTAAAAAATTGCTTACCTTTTTATGGCTAATAGAATAATATGTATCTTCACATTTCAGATGACTGGCGAAATAATGAGAGAGGACAAAGAGGAGATAGAGTCAATAGAGATAGAGGAAGAGACGATAGAGACAGACCTGGAGCCAGAGGGAGAAATTGGGAAGATGACAGAAGTAGGCGAGATAGAGGCGATAGAAATGAAGACAGGGCTAAGGATAGAGGTAGGTTGTTTAACAAATAATAAAAATAAATGAAAAACTACATTGCATTACAGTAAGTCATCTACTTATGGACTTAATATGTTTGCATTGGTTGTTTGGAAGTCAAAAAGTTCGTAACTAATAATGTGCAATGAGATTTGTAACAAAAATATTGAATTAAGGTTATTTGATTACAATTCTGAAAAGAAATAAACAAATTTGTGAAATGTAAACTATTTAGATATTGTTTTTAAAATTTTTGTTATATTTATATTTTGATAGAAATTATATTACATTAACCCCCTAATTATTCACAACCTATGTAAATATAATATAACATTTTGCAACAAATTTATATTTACTTAAGGAGTAAAATGGAAAATCTATACTTTTGTATGTTCAAAATGTTCACAACTCAAAAATATTAAACACCTGTGAACCGCGTGGTTGAATTAATTGTCTTTAGTAAGGTGGTTTCAAATAAATTAACAAAACCTTTTATTGTTCATTTGTATAAGGAAATGCTTGGATACTGTCCCGTTTTTCTATCCATTCCAGATAAACAGTTGCTCCGACCTAAGTTTTGATGAAAAATTGTTAGAATATGTAAAATGCCCAAAAAGTTTATATAGTTTTAGTTAAGCATAGGTAAGATTGAGCTTAAGGTTAGAAAATAAAGGAAGAGATTACACATCCCCAGGCACTGCTATCAAGTATTGTGCAACTAAGTACTAATCAGCAGAGTGGTGTCCTTAGTAAGTTCCAACAGTCCACTGACTGTCCATCTTGCTGAAGTTCTGTAAAGTCCTGGAAACCAAGAACCATTAGCCTCCTGTTAGTAAATGCCTCACAATCATGATTATGGTATTGTGCAGTTTCCTTCTCTTTCCTGCACCTTTTTCTCCATGGTGCATGGTTTCTTACACGCACAGTTTCTCCATGGTAATTAACTGTCCTGTTCATGTGCATGCTCAGACCACAGTGCCCAGTAATGAGTTCCATGATTTTCCTGAGTTGTGCTCTGCCAAGCTGTCTGTCATCCCTCTAAGTCCTCTATGAGGAACATATCTAAAGAGGCACTGGCTGTGGGAATGCCCATGAAGGTTATTCCATCTTGCCTGGTGTTGCTTGTTAATCCACCTATTGATAGGAAACCTGGTCAGTGATAGAGATATCCCTAAAGCCAGCTTGGGTCTGATAAACTCAGATGCAGATAAACCACTCCAGCTAGTCGGTCTGCCTCCTCATTAGCCTAAACCCCCTTATTTTCCAGAAACCAGTTAAGAGTGACCCTGTTACCCAGGGACAGAGCATTGAGGTTTTCCCGACACTCCCAGACTATTTTGGACCGAATTATAGGCCCTGCAAGAGCTTTGATTGCTGCCTAACTATCAATATATACACGAATACAAGTCTTCTTGAAGGTTCGTTGCAAATTCTCCCAAACACAGTCATTAATGGCCATTACTTCAGCCTGGAATATCATTGCGTATTGTCTTAGGATAACAACCTTCTTCATCCTCCCTCCTAGTATCAGATAGTATACCCTAGCACCAGTACCTGTCTTTGTCTTGGAATCATCTGTATACTTTACCAGGTCTGCAGTTTTTAAACACGATCTTCCTCGTGAAATGTCGACTTCAAAGGATCTAGGAAACGTGTTGTTTGACCTTCTGATTAATTTATCATTAGAATCAGATTTCTGATCTTTTCTAGGATTGTAGCATGGACCCAAAGTTGAAGATAGTCAGATACCTTTTTCTGCAGTCTGTATGCTGCTTTACATGCCTTCCCTGTGACCATAAGGTCAATGAGAGAATAAGCATAGTTATTCAGCTTGTTTATTACATGTTCCAACTTAAATATACAGAAATCAATATTTTTTATAAAATAGGTCTTGAAATGTATAACGACGCTTGAAAAATATTTTTCATAGATTAGGGCCTACTTATTTTTTTTCTTAATTGTTAAAAATTTTGCTATAACAAATATCTCATACATTTTTTTAAAGTCATATTTTCTTATTTTGGTTTTTGTATCTTCGTTCATAACTTCAAAAGTTCATAAATCGATTGTTTGTAAGTTAAGGATTTACTATACACTGACTTTCTTGAATAAATCTAGTTTATTGAAAAGGAAAAAACTGGAAAATTGTCATAATCTCAGAATTGCTGTTATCAGATTTTACTGAAAGTCGTAGTAACAATTTTTAAATAAAATAAATTCATGGATTTTGAGTATATCAAAGAAATACCTTAACAGCTGTTTGAGTTTTTTTTAATTTCTGTGCTTGAACCATAAATTTATAAACAACCAAAATTTAAGCAAACTGGATTGTACGGTGGATTGTAAAAAAATAGGTTGATTTTTCATATTTTTTAATAACTTATTTTTTGTGAGCAGCAACATATAAGGTAGTTTGTGTCAGTAATGTTTATTTATTAATAATGCATGTTTTTAATTAAATTTGGCAGAAAATTTATATTTTGTTTTTAGTTTAGACAAGTTTGTCTATTGTAAAGTATGTATACATATTTCTAGGTTATAATCATTTTAAATCTTAAAGAATACTTTTTTTGTTATATCTTCTTTTATTTTGCATTGCTGTCATTGTAAAAAAAACATAAAAACTTAATTGTTTTACAGAGTTTGATAACAAATTATGAAATGTTTAATGATTTAACTTGTTTTTTTTTTAGATTACGGCAAGAGAAATGAAAGGGATGACAAGAGAGACAGAGACAGAGACAGAAACGACAGAGACAGGAATGATCGAGACAGAGATAGGAATGACAGAAGAGATAATAGAAGAGAAGAGAAGGATAAAGAGAACAGGTAAATTGTGTTTTAGTAAACTTATTTTGTAAAGAGAAATAAGAATCATGCGGTTTGCACCTTGAGATCTGACTTTAGCAGAATACTAAAATAATTGGTGTGTTATACACAATATTGCATTATTTTAATCAAGTTTGGAAAAGTAAATTAACCGGATTTTTAATTTGAATGGTTTTTTTTAACGTGTATCATGTTTTAGGACCGGTTCTAATATTGGATTTTGCGCAATGTGTGCCAACATCATATTGCATATAATAGTATATGTAGCCTGTTGTGTGCTATTGTATATTTAAAAATATAATTGTGACTACTTCTAAACAGCTGATTTCGCACAACAGCTGTTGCTTCAATATCATTCCAGTTGCGGTTATGTTAAAAATTCAGTTTCTAAATAAAATTGTCAGTAACATTATTTTAAAAATATGTTTTAAATGAAGAGACAAAGATTAAGAAAAAAATGAACGAGAAAGACTATGATAGAGAAAAATTAAAATTAACAATGAAAATGTTACGATTAATAAAAAAGTTACAACTGAAGAGCATCAACTAATTAGTAAAAAAAAAAAAAGGAATCGAGAAAACATGATACATGATTTATATTTTTGGTTCGGTAATAGGAATTTATTTTTTTGTGGTTTTGTTATTTTCATACAGAAAAATGCAGATTCAAAACCCTGACAAAATCTTTATTTTATATGTTTAATATGATAATTGGGATTATTTTCTCTAAACCACTATTCATTATTATACCTGTTGTTTCCTGAAAATTCTGAATTAATAGTTTTTTTTTTCATGAAGGAAAAGTTTCTGTAATGTGAAAGCTAATTTTTAGACTTGAACACTTTTTATCAACTGATGAGTATGAAAAATTGTTTTAGTATTTTGGAAAACCCTGCAGTTTTATTTTAAATTTAGTAGTAAACCTGCTTGCGTTTATTTTAGTTAAGTGGTGAATGCTTTATGGCAAGCGATTTCTCGTTATTAACATAGAAATTTCTTTTCTTAACTTATTACGCAAGCTGTAAAAAAGATTGTTGTAATTTTGTACTGTTACTCTGTTCACTTTGTAAGCTTATATTATATTTTCGTAGATTAGACCCATTTAGTTGTGGCAGGAGCATGAATTTTGAATGATTTAATTTAGATCCGGTGGTCAGATGGACAGACGTGGAGGACCAAGGGACAGAAACCATCCAGACAGCAAATCAAAAGATGATCACAAACCTAGGTGAGATTTTATAAGCTTTGCTGGTACCGGTTAAATGTACCATAATTATAAATTTAAACAGTTTTTGTCACAGTAAAAAAAAAACTCATGGAAATTGTCATTTATACTCTGTAATGACTTTAGTATTAGTAGAGATGGAGGCAAAATTATATTGATATTACATTGTTGTTGAGTTATCGGAATGTGCAGTACAAAAATTAAAGCTAGATTAATTGTTTACTATTCAATAGCACCAGCAACTTTTTCCATTATGAGGAACAGAAGAAAGGTTTTTTAACTGAAATAAAACGGGGCAGAGACATTTCTGATAAAGAAATTTTCGGATAATCAATGGATTAAAAGATGTGAAAAACGTTATTATTATGTATAATATTGGTTGACAACAGTGGTGTTTTAATAAGAAAACATTGTGGGCTTAGGAGTTTTAATCTAAAATTCTTGAAAAAAAACTACCAATATAGTTTCACATTTTACCAATGAAAACAATTAAATACACAATTTATATAATACTTAAAAAAATATACAAATACAGCAAATTCAGTATTAAAAAAAAATCTGCTATAAACTATAACAATAATCATTATTAATCAAAATATTGCACATTACTCACCGTGATATTGGCTTCGTTGACTAGTAATACATCTATGTGTCTATCAGACATAATTTTCCTTAGTTCGGTCATTTTCTTTGGTGAGAGACCACCTGCGTTCCATTGCATAATATTTAATTTAGCTCTAATAAGGGTTGATTTTTTGTCCATGTTTTGTGTATTAGAATGGCTCATGCCAGCACTGTTACTCATTTAGCACCACCCAGCGGACACGTACAGCTTAAGGTTTGCTGCGGACGCAAGTAACTTTGTCCCAAAGAAAGGTTCACTCCTACCCTAACACAAACATTTGCCCAATCCAAATAAGGCAAAAGCCATGCTCAAAAGTACAATGAAGAAACAGCAGATGGAAAAAATGAAGAGCATAGCAAAAGGCAAATGCTGGGAAAATATAGACGAGGAATGGGATGGACTGAAGGAAAAACCAAGGAGACAGTCAGTGGCACAATTCCGTCGACACGGGTCATGACTGCCTCGCCGCCCACTTGAAGCACATTGGAGTCTACTCCTCTGAAATGTGCCCTCTGTGCCAAGACGAACTCAAATATGAACAAGGAACACCTACTGACATGCCCGGGATTGAATGTTGATTCGAGACGACTGAAGAGCTTCGCTCGGCTGTATTGGGAGGCAAGGAGGCTGATGGACGAGTCCGGATTAGCCATAGGGAACAACAACAACAACTCAATTATTAATTAAGCTTGAAAATAATAAGAGGTTTTATTTAACCTATTGTGAACCTTATTCTTGAAAGTTCCTCTTTACTAATGAGGAAATACTAAATACACATGCAGTTAATACAGTAGTGTATAAATATAACAAAGTATATTAAAAAAGCAATAATGTACTATAGCATAAACCTAATTTATGAAAATTATTAGACTTTACTATTTAAAAAAAACTAAATATACCAACTTACTATAACATACAAATAGAACAAATTATATTAAAAAAAGCATTAATGTATTCCTGACTGGGATATGTGCCTCAGATGGTTACTGATATTAGATAAAGATAACACATAAGGTGATAAGAAAAACAAACATACTGTTTACTGCATAAGACCCTGCAGGAGCGAGCAGACTAGCTGCACCTATTGAGAGGATTTAGATGTCTCCTCATGGTACCCATGACTAACAAACACTTATACTTACACTTACAACACTACACTTATGACTTTAACACTTTACACTCACATATTTAGGGAGGCGATAATAGCCTCAATGTGCTTTTTGCCTTACTAAAAAAAAAAAAAAAAAAAAAAAAATGCATAAGTAGTCATTTGTTTATTCTCTGCATCTTGACTAGAAGTATCTGACTAGCATTTTGACTCTTTGTGAAAGTGATAAACAGATAAAATGCAACAAAATTTTTAGCAATATCACCATATGATATTTATGTGCTGGTTTCGATACCTTGATATTATTGAAACACCATTATCCATACCAATACTGCTAGTATTGAAAGAAAAATATCGATACCATTTAGTATTGAAAGTATCGTAATATCCCTGATTACAACTTTACCAGTACTAAAGTAACCTTAATGTCTGTAGTATTATATTGACCTTTTTTAGTGACTGACAAACATGATAAGGCTGAAGGTCATATTGCCGGCCAAGTGAGGCTCCCCATTACCTTCTACTGAAGTTTTGGTCTTGCGCCCTCACTCAGTCCACCCATAGCAGTTGGCACCAAGTCAAAGCAATATTTTAAGAGGAATATTGGAAGGTTTGATGAAAATGATGTTTTGACAATCACAGATAAGAAAAAATAATTGCGGGAATCAAGACGAAGAACTAAAGAAAAGCAGCCTTCAACAGGAACTCTGTATTGGCATGATAGTTATTACAAGAATTAAGGAAAATATTTCATCATATTTTTTAACTGCGTTGAATTTTGCACAATCAAATTTTTTAAGCGTTGTATATTACAAAAAAAGTATAAATTTTATTGTTTGAACTGAATATTTGAGTATAGTATTGGAGCAATACAGAGATTGAGGAAGAGCATATATTGAAGGGGATAATATAAAAATTGTTTATAATATTAAATACATTTTTTTTTCAGTTAACCCATTGGTAACGAAAGACGTATATTGCCCGTCCTTCTCTCTCAATGGCTTAAGTACTAAAGACGGGCAATGTCCGTCCTCTACTTCACTGATCTCTTTGCCGTATGTTTCTAGCCTAAAAGTCGAATATAGAAATATAAATCTATTTTCAATCTATGAGATATTTTTCCTTCGTTTATTTCCGTTGTTACTCGTTAATTTCCGGCAGTTTCTTTGTGAAGTTGTGTACAAATTTGACAGTTGTAGAAACATGGCTTCTCGTGAGGAATTGTTTATTTCTTCGAGTGCATTTAGTGAGTTTGTTGGGGATATTTTAAATGAAAGTAGTTGTGAGATTAGTGATAATGAAGAGCAAGAAGTTATTGTTGAAAATGACAGTAGTGATAGTGATAACAGTGATGATGAGATCTGTGAAAATAGGCCTAATTGCAGACAATACTACACATAACCTACAAGTAAATGATTGGCAGTGGACTTCTAATCCAAATATAACTAAAATTCTGGTGACATTTTATAGGGAAAATCCCCCCAACAAGCAAAGCAAGCCATCTAGAAAGTGTAGAGTATGTACTGCAAAAGGAAAAAGGTCTGAAACAATTTACCAGTGCAAAAAATGTAGTGTTCCTTTGCATTTGGAAAATTGTTTTGAAATTTATCATAGTCGGACAAATTTTCGAAAAGGAAACAAAATGTACATAGTGTAAATATATAAACATAAAAAAATGTTAATATAGTGTTAAAAGTGTTGGCTAAGTATGTGTTAACAATTACAACATTATGTAGGATAAAATTGGTAGGTTACTTGCTTTTATTATTGCACATAATCTTAGTGTAAACTACAGAAAAAATTCGGTACTGAAGGCCAATAGCATGTTAGTAAAATCCAGTTTCCAATGGGTTAATTCGGTTTTTCGTAGCCATACCTTGTTAGATATGGTTGGGGATCGTTATCCATTATCTCTGTGTTACAAAGTCTTGCTGTGTAAATCACCTGGTGTTGCTAAAGTTACCCCAATGCTGTGAGTGTGGTATGACATCTGTCTCATTTATTGCCCATTATTTATGCTGTCTTCACTAAACGCTTGTGCACAGATTATTTCTTCACAAACTTGGCATTTTGCTTTTATCAGCTCGAAGGAAAATATTTTTTTACGGTGTGATTTTCCTTTACAGTTCCAGGAATGATAGATCGACTACAAAGGAAGATGATGCGCCTCAAAAGTCTGTTGAAATGAAACAGCCACTATCCCTGGCAGTTCTAATTGAGGACATTTTAAATAATCCGGGCCGCAACAGTCGGCCAGGTAAAATTGTTGTGATATTAAGAGGACCACCGGGCTCGGGCAAAACTTATGTGGCAAAACTAATAAAGGTGGGTTTGTAATCATAGAACTGGTTTTTGTAAAGCTGTACAATAGACTCTTCCATAACAGACACCTATCGGAAATAAAGTTCGTATTTGCAATGGCTGTTTGAAAGTCGAAAAGTTGTAACTCAAAAACCACAATATTCAGCACACGAAATAAAAAAACAAGCATTTGTAAGGAAAACATTGAATTAAAGTTATTTAAATATACTTATTCAAACAAATCAGTTAATTTGTGGAATTTATATTAACTAATTTACGTTTTAAAAAACTGTATACAGTAATCGCTCATTAACCACAGACTTCACCAATCGAAGCACTATGACCATACTTTGGTTATACCTTCAGAAATATTTATAAAGCAAAACTTTTATTATTTATTGAACGCACAGTCATACTTGATGAAACTGAATGATATCCAGGAAAATTAGAACACTAATATATTATCACAAAATTATTTTATTCAGTGATGTATGTTTCGCCGATTGGCATCTTCAGACACAGTGAAGCTAAAAATTATAAATGAGCTTACATACTAATAGTTGATGTTATAACTAAAAGGGAGAAGGTAAAGAAAGAAAGGATTAACAGGTATGTAAGTCCTTCTTTGGTGTCCTCCATTGCTTACGTACATATCAATTCTTTCTTTCTTTACCTTCTCCTTTTCAGTAATATCAACTATATTATTCTATAAGCACACTTTATTTAGCTTAACTATGTCTGAAGGTGCCTCACAGCAAAACATGTCACTGAATAAAAGAATTTTGTGAAACTATGTGTATTCTAATTTAATTTTCCGTGATAGAAATTTTGTGTTTATTTCTCTTAATAGATGCAGTTTAAGAAAAGTTCATTGGAGTGTTTTAAAGTGCAGACACTTTAATGTACAACAAGTTTATTTTTTTAGTCTTTTTAAATAGGTTTAGTCTTTCTTTGTATTTAAGTTTTGTAAGTTTTATTAGATACCTCAAAACCCATTTTCTCACTATACAAAGTATAAAGAAAGTACACAATTTTATTTGGAAGTGTGTGTGTGTGTGTGTGTGTGTGTGTGTTGTGTGTGTGCACGTATACATCATTGAAGACTTAATTAATTGACCCATGTTAATGACATTTTGTCATGTAAAAAGGTTATCTCTTATCTGAAAATTATTTTAAAAAAGTTTTTGAAGCTCCTTTTTGTTAATTTTTTTTTTTTTTTTTTTTTTTGTATCCATACTTTACACTAGTTTGACTAATGAGGAAAGGGAACAGGTAAAAAGCTCACAGCAGCAACTTACAGTGCAGAACCTATGATCTTTATATTGAAAAACTGTTATAAAGCTAATCTAATTATCTCAAAATCTATTCTAATGATTTTCATTTGATTTTGCTCAAATTTTGGTCATATTATGAAGCTTTATAGCTAATATTGTCGTAGAAGATCTGAAAATAAAAGAAATTTTATTGTTCCGGCAGTAAATCGGAGGGAAGAAGAATTTTGTTTGTCTCACTTTTATTTTAGTCTTGAACTATAAATTTATTTTATTTGAAATTTGGATACTGATTTGAGTTATAAATCTTCATGGGTGACTTAAATTTTGAGCAAAATCTAATCAATCGATTTTTAAAAAAATATGTAATTTTTTTTTGTTTTATTTTGACAGGACATTTTGAATGTGAGAAAGTTTGTGTAATGTTTTTGCTCCATTAGATTTTATATGTTGTATGTATAGAGTAGGTTGAGAGAAGTTGTACAAGTCATTTGCAGGCGCTAAAACTACAGTTTCTTATAAAATTTGTTAAAAGCAATCTTATGACCATTAATATATTCAACCAATGCTTTAAAATTAGCATTTCTGTATGAGAGGTTAGTTGAATGTTTGCATTTAAGTTGACCTTGTACATTTGTAACCACGGAAACTTGAACAGTAATTGACAATGATTAGTGGTGCAAAATTAAATTTAAAAAAATCAGAAGTCTGTCAATGACTTTTCTGAAACATATTACATTATGTGCTTGGATTTAACGCTATTAATCCTGTCCACATGTTGAGCTTGTGGGTCAAACATGCCTTTCATCAGTTAATAATACTTGTATTGTGAATATCTGTAAACATGTCAATATTCAAAAACTAAAGAATTTTTAAAAATCTATAAAACTAGTACTACCGTTTTACAGTAAAAGCCCTCAAATCCGGCATCCTATAGTCTGGAACTTTCAATAATCCTGACATTTGCTTTTTTGAAAAAAATTTGAGACTAGTATATGTATTGTAATGGACACTTGGGACACGATCGGCAGAGATGAGAAAAACCGGGTGTGATCAATAGAGTTCACGCTTTTAAAGTTTTAAACTTGTGTGTTTTAAGAAATGAATTTTTAAAGAAAAACCATGATTCAAAAAAACAAAAAGACATTAGGTCTTACTTTAAGCCAAAGCAATAAAATTATGTTATTCCAAAATTAAAATAAAATCTTAGAATTTTTATTATAGAATGTAAGCAATAAAGTTTTTTTAATTCTCTGAGTAAAATGTTCTTTAACTTCCGCCTCACTCTCCGTTCACTGCTTTTTTTGATGGCCATCAATAATCCAACATTTCCGGTAGTCCGGCACTGTCAAAGTCCCAAAGGAGCCGGATTTGCGGGCTTTTACTGTACATTGATTCTAAGATGGACATTTTTTCCTGTTTTTATAAAAAAAAGATGCATTTCATCTGCATGGAATCATATCAGTGGATTTAGTACAATGATATTTCAAGAAATTTTGTTTAACTAACACACTGGACAATTCGGAAGACAGCATTTTATGGGAAAATAATAACTGTTCAAGTAGTGATGAGTCTTTTCAAGTCTAAAAATGATGGAATTGAGTAAGAGTTTATGAGTGATTAAACGTGCTGCTCGTCAGTTATAATGATATTAAAATATGTAATTTCATTATCAACCTATGATAATCCCGAGGTTTGGTATATTTAAGTGTTTGTTCATTGTATTCTGAAGTTAGTACAGTAGTACATATTTATTAAATTTGATTTTAAAAATTTTTTTTTTTGTCACTGTAATGTTTTTTAAAAATTGTGAATAAAATAACAATACATCTTAGAATCAATGGCGTTTTAGAATCGATGAAATGCTGTATTATCTAGTGATAGAATACTGTCATAGTTTGTTTATCTGTTGCATCAGGACAAGGAAGTAGAGATGGGTGGTTCGGCTCCAAGGATATTGTCGCTTGATGATTATTTCATGGTGGAAATTGAAAAGGAAGAAACAGATCCAGAGAGTGGAAAAACTGTTAAAAATAAGGTAGGATTCTTGCAGAATACATCGGTTACTACAACTTGTATGTGTTGCTGAGAGCAGCACAGTCAGATCAGTGTTACTGTTACCCTTTGATAGTTTTGGCAGTTTACCACTGGATAGAAAAAGTTTAACATGTATCATGTTTAAGGGCTGGTTGTGATGTTGGATTTTGTGCATCACAAGTCTCGTATTAAATTAATTATAATTACAAATTACTCTATTTCCACTTTGGGATTGAAGTGGGGACCTTGCATGTGTGAGGACCGCATTATAACCACTACACTTCGGAAACTATGAAGAAGTTTGACCGATTTAAGTACATGAAATGAATCGTTAATTTAATTTTGGTTGTTCTATTAAACGATCAGTTGTTATATATTAATTCGTAAAGAACAACTGATAGGCTGTAATAAGTTTTAGGTTATATTGTTAAAAACTAGCTATGTTTAACTTCTCGTGTTCTTGAAGAGAAAAAGGGAAAAACATTATATATGATTTTATTTTTTGTTCAATAACAGAATTTTTTTATAAACATTTTACTGTTTTTTGTTATTTTCATTTAAAATGTTTAAATAACTGCCATTTTACTCGGATTATTGCAGTATATTGATTATTTTTTTCCAGATTTGCTCTTTACATTGATAACACAAAATTTCAATTCAGTCATTTAAGCAGTTCTAGAGATATAAATATAGTAAAAAAACCAGTATATAGCAGATACTGGTAAAAGAAGCTATTCCAGACTTATGTCTATAAACACTTTTGTCTTTATTTTGACCTCTGAATTATCTCGGCATATTACAGAAACACCCTGTATACTAATAAAAAGTTGTTATATTTTCAGATTATGGAATACGAATATGAATCTGGGATGGAATCTAGTTACAGGCATTCATTGATAAAAGCTTTCCGTAAAACTATTTTAGACGGATATTTTCCATTTATCATTATAGACTGTGTACATGAAAAGTTACAACACTACGAAGAAATATATACATTTGCTAAACAAAAAGGTTTCCAGGTAAGGTTTGCAAAGTATTCTAATGCTAATTAACAAACGAATGCATTTATATTATGAATGAATGATGCATTTAAAAGTGGATATTATTTTATCGAATGACTCTAAAGAAGCTCCTTAAAACGGTTAATGTTATTACTGTTATATGTAATCATCCTGAACCAAATTACTTCAGGAGTTGGAGGTTTATGTGCAAAATTTTGTTAAAAATGGTTAGGTAATTAACTACTCTTCAGCAATGAGTATGGAGCAAGAATAGTAATGTTATATTATTAATAAGACAATAATAATAATAATAGCAATGTGTAAATTATTGTTTGTGTTATTAATGATCAAATAACTTTTAAGCAAGAGGAAAATGTTTACGCATAAGGCTAGCTGAATGCGGCTTCAAATTGTCTCGAGTTGAAAAAAGTCATTTACATATAATATTTTTCCTACAATATTATTTAAAAGTATTAATTCACATAATACAAATTTGCTGTTCAAATACAGTGTGAGGTTATGTTGTTCAAACTTCTTATAATATCTAAGGGAAGAAGTTACAGAAACATCGAGGTTACACGGTACCCCTTTCTGACAAGTACAGATGTTGTAAAAAATGCAAGAAATTCCAACGTCCAGCTGGATTAGACATTTGAAAGTGTATGAGAAATGCCAACATCCGATTGCAGTGGACATTAAAAAAAAGTTATAAAAAATGTGTAATATTACTGCTATTTTTTAATATCAATCGGCTAAGGAAGAATAGTTCTTTTCATTTCACATATGTTACAGTATACTAAATCAGTGCACAGATCAATACTCGAGTGCAAACTTTGATCGAATCAGCTGTTTTAAGGATATTTGATTTTGTTTTAAAATAATATAACTTTTTAATTTAATAAGATATTGGCATACAATTTTTACCACATATAGTGCCTTTAAGTGATGTGTAAGGTTGTAGGTTATGTATTTTTTCCTACCTGATTTCGTCAAGAAAATTTCTTCAAGATATATATATATATATATATATATATATATATATATATATATATATATATATATATATATATATATATATTATATATTTGTAGTTTATAAGGGATTTTAGATTGGTAGATATTATTGGTGATAGATTTATTATTAAAAGTAAGAAAAAAATATTAATTTAGTGATATATTATTGGTCTTTTTACAGTCCCAAAACTAATTGTTAATATTGGTTGTTTCTTTGTTTGTTAATTAGTTTTATGTTTTTTATTTCTTTCATTTATTTTTGTTATTATTGTAGGGCCCGGTTTATAGCCCTGCAATAAATTGTGCGTTGTTTTTAAGATATTGTTAACTAGTTTTAGGTAAATATAATTGTTATTACATTTTGTAAGTGTTTATTTATTTATATATTTTTATTTTTATTGTGTATTTTTAATTATAATTTAAAAATAATTTTTAGTTAAATTTCAAATTTGTGCCACAGCGATGTACAGTTTTTCGCTGGAGTAAAAAATTAAAAGCAAGAAAAATGTATGATAACTTATGAATTAACAAAAATACAGCTTTTTTATAAAATCTGTACAAAATTCCTAAAAATGAGTGTCATTTTTTATGTACAATGTGAAAAAATACCAGGCACTTCCAGGTGGTTGCAGGTAGAAAAATGCCTGGCACTGAAAAAGTAAAATTTTTAAAAATGTTGCCAACTGAAATACTGAAAATATAAAATTACCCTAAGCAGTAAAAACAGTCAAGCATGCATTTTGTTGTTATTCATACATGTTTAAACATTTTAATTTACTAATACAATTTACTTGAAATAGTATTTAACGGAATGTTATTTCTGTATAACATGATTCATCTTTCAGTTAAACTTGTATAAATTGTATAAATAAACTTGTACAATTTGCATGTTGTTAAAACAAAATTTTTTGTTGTCTTTGAGGAGTGAGCAAAAGTAAAAACAAGGAGCGAAGTTCAAGTTTGCTCACTGTTTTAGGTTAGGAAATCAGAGAGGTAAGTACCTCTCTAGTGTAAAAAAAAATGTTATTGTGCTGTAAATTAAAACTGAAGTACAGATTTTCACAGTTTTCAGCATTGGCGGTTACGAGAATAAAATATTATTTTAATTTGTTGGCTGATTGGAAGAAGGTCAGAATTGTTAATGTATAACAAATTGCTGCTAGACAAGCAAGTGCTAAAACCGATATGGTTATATCATATACAGCTTTGGGGCTGCACCAAGAAGTCTAATACTATTCAGACTTTTCAAAATAAAGTACTAATTGCTATAATGAAGCGCCTTGTTATATATGTAGTGGTACTACTCCAGGGATTTGAATCCTTCACCAGTAAAAGTCGAAATACAAAATTAAGATAAAAAACATGAGTTTGACATGCATCAACACCAAAATGTTGAAATATAATGTTGATTGACAATGTAGAGCTAGTGAGACTGAAGCCTTTTTGAGTTGGTTAAGGATGTGTAGTGTTGTCTCTAGGTGTGGTGCTTTAGTCAGAGGTTAACATTGGGCAGTGACTGTATACAGTGTGATAATTATTTATTATACAGTAAAAGCCCTCTAATCCAGCATCCTATAGTCCGGGATTTTCAATAATACGGCATCACTCATAGGCTTTTTTTCTAAAAAAAAATTAAAACTAGTATATGTATTGTACTCCACTTGTGATGCGATCGGCAGAGTAGAGGAAATTGGGCATGGTTGGTAAGAGTTCAGGCGCAAAAAGTAAAAACAAAAAGGCAAAAGCTCTGACCCAAGGCCTACAAAGAAGAAATAAATTTCATTGTTTTAACTGAACATGGTGCTGTAGTCAAAGAGTTGGATTATGCTCAGGATGAAATACGAAATCTGCCGAGAGATGGAGTTATTGAACTGATAGACATTGACAAAGAAGAATCTGTCGTCGAAGAAATAACCAACAAAATGTTAATAGAAAGTGTTGTAGGGCATCAACAACCAAATCAGCCACCATATACTGATCCTGTGATGAAGAAGGGGCTGATGCCACAAATTCAACACCAGCAACTACCTGGAATGTAGCAGCCGTCACTATTGATACTTTTATACTATTTGCCAGTACAACTCTGCTGAATTTTAAACTTGTGTGTTTAAAGAAATGATTTTTTAAAGTAAAAACATGATTAAAAAAAAACAAAAAGACCTTAGGTCTTATTTTAAGCCAACACAGTAAAATTAAGTTATTCCGAAGTTAAATTAAAATCTAAGAATTCTATTATAGAATATAAGCAATAAAGTGTTTTTTTATTATGTTTATTCTCTCAGTAAAATGTCTTTAACTTTTGCCTCACTCTCCATTCATTGCTTTTTTTGATGGCCCTGAATAATCTGGCATTTCCAGTAGTTCCAGCACTGTCAAAGTCCTGAAAGTGCTGGATTTGCATGCTTTTACTGTATAATAAACTGCTGGTTTGCCAATAAAGCTAATTGTAGTATATGTAATATATATATTTGACAATATGATATATATATTGAATTAGTTTTTTTAAAAAAAAACCCGCAGGGGGTGCAGACTAGCTGCACCTATTGAGAGGATTTAGACGTCCCTCGCGATACCCAAGTCTAACACACACACTTACACTTAAAACACAACACTTACGACTTTAACATTTTACGCTCACACTTACATTTAGTGAGGCAATAATAGCCTCAATGTGCTTTTCACCTTAAAATAACAACAACAAAAAAGTAAAAAAAAAGTTTTTAAAAAATACAAAATTTGTACAAAGTACTTAACACTATATGCCCAGAGAGATAATCACTGTTACCTGTTTGTGGGACTTGTGCCTAAAACTAAATTAATTACATATATATAAGAGCGTTATCATCATTCATATTTATTCATGACGGAAAAGTTTCCCATACTTAGTTAAAAAGATCCAGTTTGTGTGTGTGTGTGTGTGTATGAATGCGTGTATGTTTTCATTCATATTGCAACTACATTGTTTCAGATTTTGTACATTTTTTAAATATTTTTCGCAGGTGTATATTTGCGAGATGGATAAAGATCTCAGTTCGTGTACTAAACGCAATATTCACAAACGCACAGAAAAAGATATTGAAACAATAATAAAGCACTGGGAACCAACACCGCCTTCCCAAACTATTTTAGACGTGCGTTCATTGCTACAATCTGCTGCAATCACCGAAGTAAGTGTGCTCAATGCTATTTAAATTGTCCTCCTTAAACTAGAAAAATATTACCTTAATGTGGATATAATTATAACTTCAAAATTATAAATAGAACATATACGCAGTCACCAATAAAAACTTATTTGATGTCATTAAATAATGTTACATAATTAATGTCATATTAATGTTACATAATAAATTGTTTCGTAATTTTTTTAATTTAATGCGTAACAAGGTCAATTGTATAAAGTGTATGAGTTTTTAAAAAAAAGTAGACTCTAAAAAAAGAATAAGTTTAAATTGAAAGAGTATGAATGAATAGTTCGGTAATGTGAATTAATTGAAACTAATTATCGATTTAAAAATAACAAATATTTTTTATATATTTTGTTGTTTTAAAAGAAATATTAAGGTTTATTGTTTTACATTAACCAATTATTACAATCAATATTTTTTGACTTTTTAACCAAACTTTACAAAGGTGGATGATAAACCAAGTGTTCTTGGTTTTTACTAGTACTGGACTTCAATTTGAAGAAATTACTTGCCTTTGTGCAAACATGAGGGAACATTGGTTTAATCAGCTAGATCGTTATCCGGTCTGGGTCCCTAACTCAAAATGGCCAGTTAAAAGGGAATCCATTGTGTTTGTTACACTTATTTTTCCCTTTGTTGTCCTTTTTGTCTTAACTATAACTGCATACAAGGTGCAAGTTGTGTATGAATTACATAATCATTTATGTACAGCAGAATCTTGATTATCCAAGACATCAGGTGGTGCGAACATTGTGGACAATGCAATCCGTAGATAATCTGCAAATAGAATAAAAATGTGAAGTAAACAATGAAAACTAAACTTATTATTTAAATATGAACTTTATATTTAGAATAAACTACAGTATGGAAAGACTAATAAGAAACTACAACAATTGGAAGTTTTATATAGTACTGTATCATATGTATAAAATTTAGGGAACAAAGAAAAAAAAAATTAAACATAATCACATATTTTTTTCAAAATAATCAGTGACGTATGTTTTTTTACAAAGCTTTTTTTAACATGAAAACATACTTTATATAGCCTACCTTTTTCGGCCAGTAAGACGCCTTCCTGTTCCTCTTGAGTTATGTAGCAATCTGTCAACATGATGCAGTTCAGCTTCATAAGATATTTGCACCTGCACAGTTGTAGGTACCTCCTCTTTGTTTATCTTCGTTGTTTAAAATACTGCATATAATCGGCTACGTTAGATTTAAAGTTACTATTTATGTACTGTACTGTATTGCAATAGGCTTGAGTCCAGTAATTACTTGCTATAGATAAACTTTTTGCTATATTTTTGGAAAAAAATGGTATTGTAATAATTTTTCCTCATGATTTTTGTAAAAAATATTACTTATTAATGTTTTTTTTGCAGATAATAGGGAGTGTGCTGTATTAATTACTTTATTAAAAGCTGTTTAAAATTTATGTTAAGTGATTGGTTAATATACTTTTCAAGGTTGATATGGAAGATACTACAGAAGATTCGAATATAGAGAATACGAATACAGGAGAAAGTAAGAAGAATGAAGGTGTCAAAGCGGATGAAACAAGTGGAGAGGATAAAGCTGAGGCAGAGGTAAGAGAAATTATATTTGTTTGGACTCTGGGTTTTAATTAGTGCTTTGTTTCTGAATGTTTTGTTTTGTAATATTTAGCTAAATAGGTTCAACGGCAGACGCACAACTCTTGCGCATGGAAACTAAAAATTATTATTTTTACAAAGAAACTGGTTACAAAATATTTTGGAAAACTTCTTGCATTTTAATGTACAGTACTAGGAAAAATTACTGTTCGTTATATCATCATCAGTAAACATAATACAATTATTTAAATGGTATTAAACGGTAAAATAGGTATGAGTTCTTCATTTATAACCGAACTTGTTGGTTAACGTTAAAAGATTATTTAAGAATCAATAGGTGACTTATAACAAGATTTATGCCTTAATTAAAACGGTTAATTAATCATACTATTAATATTGTTTTAATTCCCGGAAATGTGTGTTCTAATTTTTTCTCGGAAAAAATCTTTATTTGTAATTTAACACGGATATTCTATAACATTATATCGCCGAAGAAAAACATATTTTTTATTTTTAATCCTTTATCGGTTATTGTTATGGCAAAAGTATGGAGTTAAATCATATTAAACAATTGTCATGTTCAAGCGTGGTCAGCTGCGTTACTGGAGAGACTATTGTTCGGAAGTTATTTAAAGCCTTTGAACACCATGTTGTAATACAACACACTTGTCAGTTGTGACTCCAAGTGGTTAAATACACAAAGAACATATTCTATACAAAAGACTAACATGAGATGATAAAATCATGACGTGTCATTTTACATGCCATTTCATTAGATAAATTCCGTGACTTGTCCACGTATCGAGAAGAAATAAGTTCCGGAGATGAGTACAACGAACTGGCCATGTTTACTATTCAACATCTTTTTATGTTTCATATCGATTGCAACATTCATTGTATTCCTAGTTGTTAAATGCAACCTATCAGTAGTGTAAATAGTTTGTTCTAAAGCCAATAGATTGCAGTATATTGGCAATGAATGAAACGTTCCAATGAATGAAAACGTTATATTGGTCACATTTACACAATAATAGACCTCAAACACTAAATTAAAATGAATTTATGCGACCGTAGAATGTGTGGACATTTTTTCACTGTCCCAAAAAAGTTAAGTAAAAATGTCGCTTGAAGATAGATATGTAGACATATGTATTATCTATCTGCTTTAACAATATTTTAGACCATTTTTAAAGTATATTTAATGTTTAACCAAAATAATTTATGTCTGCTGCATCATTTGTTGTCAAGACTTCTATAGATGTTATTTAATTTATTGAATGTATCGAGATGAGATCTTAGTTGTAAATAAAGAGGAGTAAACGTTTCGGAAAACGATTTTTTCGGTTAAGCAATACACATGCAATATACTTTTTTCTATGTAATTAATTTTAGAAGATTTTGAAGGTCAAATGATTCCAACCTATTTTTTTTCAGGATATACTTGACTTGTTAGTATTCAAAATTAGATTTTTACGCTTACATCCATAAATTGTGTACTGTACTTAAGATAGAAAAGTTATTGCATATTAATTATTCATTAAAAAATTCAGTAATTTTCGTTTGTTTCTGATATCCCTCGTGACATTTTTGAGCAGCAGTATCCCTCAATCTCTCCATTAGAATGACAACGGCTGGTATTGACTTGCACTGTTCAACAGATTTTAGCGCAATCTACAATTAATAAAATTAAGCTCAATCGCACTTCCCTATTGACAGTGTGGCTATCAGTGAGGCTGGGGAAGTCAAGTCAGGGTCACGTGTTTACTCTTTACTGGGCTATGTGATCTCGCCTGTGTATTCTTGTAGATTTTGTTTATTTCCCTATCACTTTTTTTACGAGATTTGCATTTCTGGTTGACTTTCGGATAACCCAGTTTTCAGTTTACCTGATTTCAATTAACCAAGGTTTTTCTGTACGTAAAATACTATATGACAATATTGCAGGCCTCACCTAGTTATTACTTGTAGCAGATTGAATTTAAAAACACAAAAATAACTATGTTCATAACTATGTTAAGGCAGTGTTCTCTAACCTTAAACATCATCGCATGGTTGGAATTAAACTTTGTATATCCTTCAAAAGTGCTGTATTATTTGGAAATATATGGGACACTAATTAAAGTTTTTTTGTTGCATTGACAACAAGATTTGTATTAAATAATATCTAGCATTTGTTGCTGGCTGTCGTGATAATATCCGGGACCAGGAAATGAGCGTTGATCCCAACTTTTGCTTTAAAGAGGCTGTTAATTGTTGAATGATGGCGGTCAGGTCATTTTCGTATTTTCGATAAATTTAAAGTACTATTTAATGGTATTTATGATGGTGAAAAAGTGACTGATTTTTTTAAAAAATGTCAGATGCAATTTACCGCATCATTTTTATTACTCGATGCTGTTACTTTCTAGAAATATGCTTCCAGCGTGTCGTCAGTGAAACAGGTGTATTAATGGCAGTACGATTTTGTATCTGAGTGAATAAACCATTATAGTGCTTTATTGAAAAGTGCTTAGTGGTTCATGATTTACATTTTGCAGTCATTTTACAGCTAAACATTTGTTTTGGATTGACTGAGTGAGCGAGATCTCTGATTAAACTTGACCGTGAAGCATTTGGTGTTTGTTACACAGTTTTGGCCACAACGCATTGACCAATTATTTTCAAATTCAATACAAAGATACCTTGTATATAGCCCAAACGATATATTTGTAAGAGCTTTTTATTGACTTTACAGTGGCATTTTATGTAACAGTAATTATTGTAGTTGCTGGCTATTGTAATATTGGCTGAATGGTTCGTCCTATCACAATTTTGACAGCTTCTTGGAGAAAGAGTATAACAATTATTACGGTCTGGTAACATTTTTCGTAAATATTACGGGTACTGGTTAAATTGGCAGAAAAAGTTATCAGAATGGTGTTATAGATTGGTTACCAGGTACACCACTTCCATCTCAGCTGGTCTCACCTTGTCATTGCGAATATTCTGCAGCTGCAGAATTCAGTTTTATTTATTGGATATTAATTTTTTTTTATTTGTTTACATTTATAATACAGTTCTTTGTTTTCTGTATTATACTCTTCCACGGCACATTTATGAATATTTTAGTCAAATTAAGGTATTTTTTATTTTACGTTTATAAATTATAGTTTTTTTATATATTTTTTTCGTGGGTTGTGTTTGTGTTGGACTTACTGTTTTTTGCAAAGTGATGAAAATACTTTACCGATTCCTTTGAAATTTTGACACAACGTTGTATTCAAATATGTGCATGTTTTTGTATACCTACTATTATGTAAATGTCACACTTGATAATTTTTTTTTTTTTTTGAAAAGCAGTACCATCTATTGGATATAACAGCAACATACACTATACTAAATATTCTACGATTCTATTTGAATGTTTCCAAATGCATTGTTAAATAAAGTAGATGGAGCCACAGCAACGCGTTTCGGGTACAGCTAGTAAATAATAAAAAAATTAACTTACTGATGTTTAGAGTTAATAATGTTGGATTTTCTGTGTAAGTTACAACCGGTAACTTAATAAACAGTGAAAATTATTTAATAATGATAACCAACATAACAGCCGTAATAATTAATTTTTTAATTATTAGAGTGTATGATTTACTATATATTATATTGCAAGTCAAATACGGTTTTCAAGAATTTAGGAAGAGATCTATGAGACATTGTAACAATTGATTATTTAATGGAGTGATAAAAAAAAATGTTTTCTTAACGGTTGAAAAGAATTGCGATAATTAAGAAGACATGCGACAGGTTTAACAAATTTCTGAGAGTATAACAATAAGACAAATTGGTTTAATTTTTTTGTAAAGTAATCGGTGTTTTCAAAGCCAACTTCCCCATTGTATGTTATTATTTATGAGGTATTATTATTACTATTTTTAAGAATTACACGTTATTTCAATGCCAAAAGTCACCAATGTAAACATTTTTATAAAATAATACAAGCAATCACATTTCAACAAAAGTGTTGACAAGGACGTGTGCAACAATTCAGATTTCTACCAATAAGATTTTATTCCAGAAAATAACTGACGCTTAATTTTAGTTATGAAACAGCGTAGATTGTTTTTTTATAATTTTTATTTACAACACTCCACCTTGACCAAACTCCGGCCTCTATTTAAACGTATTAGGACAAATTCTACAACTAGTACACAAAACGCTTAGTATTATAAATTTGTAATATATGCGTACATATCGGTCATCATCAGGGTTGTTTTATTGTGTGGTTGGATAGGAAACATTTATCCAGTTTCCCCCTTTTGTTTTTCTTAACGACCATACTTTATACCAGTTATACTAAGATCGGCACGGCAACGGTAGAGCTTACTGCAGTAACTCCAGTCAAAACATACTACTTTGCAGTGCACAAGTTTTAAGTCTCAGCAGATTGGCAAATGCTTAAACACCTCGGACCTGCTACACCCCTTGTTAAGTTACTACCTCAGTTAATGTTTTTCTTCCGTGTATTGCTTAAATTGGTTCATTTTATTTTGAAATTAAAATCTAAGAATTTTCGATGGAACAAAGAACCTGACGAATTCCAAGAAGGATGTTTCAATCGTATTTCAAGATTTTTTTATGTGTTAAATTGCTTATAAAATTGATCCAATAAAATTCCAATCTTCACAACTCTTGAAGATTAATCTAAGTACTTAAAAACAGCTTATTTTCCAGCTGTCAACTGTTTTTCACATTTCTGTATAAGGTTTGACGTATTATAAGATCAAGGATTGTAAGCTGAAGTTGTAGGCTGCGTTGTTATTGGTTGTCGAGGAATCTTTGGACAATTATTTAAATACTGCGGGATATTTTTAAAGTATTCGTGAATGTCTACGTATATTTGTGCCCTTAAATTGTATGATCGACTTAACTTATTTATAGTAGCATGTAGTTCAAATTTTAGTGTAATGTGAACCAGTAATTTAAACACTAAAATTTTGTGTGTAATAATTGTGTTTAAAACTACAGTATCGGATGCTTTTCTTAAGACCTCTATCAGTTCCATGGTTAATTGAATTGATCACACATGGGAAGAAATCGTATGTTATATAAATGGTTGTTTTACCATAGTAGAGTGTCGAAAGTCCACATTAATTGGGATCAAACTCCTTTTGGATTACCAATTGTCATCAGTATAAAAAAAACTTGCTTCATTCATAAATCATTCTGATGTTTGCAAAAGTGGGTCAATAAAATTATTAATATAGCTAAATTTTTATGTATGTATGTATTTTAATTACAAATATGCCATCACGGTTACATAACAGTATTGTGTTACAAAAAATACTTGCATACAAACACTTTACTGTAAGCAAACAATTAGATCCCAGTGTTTTTCTATGATACCATGTAACCCTGGGATTTTGCAGGTGTAAGTGTTCAAAGCACATCTTGCTATTCTGGTTGGGTCTTGTCAGTTGTGCCAAAATGATGCCTTTCAATTTCAACTTAAGTTTGAAGAACAGAAAAAGTTGCACAGGGCGAGATCAACAGAAAAAAGTCGAACGGGCGAGGTCAGGCGAATAGGGTGGTTGGGGAATCACTACTGTTTTTCAAAGCAGAAAAATTCCGAACAACTATCAGTGTGTATTCAGGTGTGTTTTCATGGTGAACCAAATTCATCTCCCACTGTTCTGAACGTTTGTGCCTAATGCTGTTACATAGCCACTTCAATAAAACTTTCCATCGACTGTTTGACTAGTAGGAACAAATTCCTTGTGGATAACGTCTTTAATGTAAAAACAACAACATGAACTTTATAATGCTACAAACTTGTCATTTGTTTTTTTGGCCATGGTGAATATGGTGACTTCGACTGGGATAACTGCTGCTTGGTTTCACCATAAACCTATGTCCCATCAACTGTTACGACATTGGAGATGAATTTGGGGTTGTCTTTTGCTGCAATTTTCAATTCAGTGCAGACAGCTATGCGGTGATCTTTTTGGTCGCTGTTCAGCAGTCACGATACAAATTTTGCAACAATGTGTCTCATATCCAAATTGTCTGATAAGTTGCATTGCAAGGACCCGTATGACATTCCTACAATCACATAAACATCATGGATTGTTTGCTATCCATTGTAACACACTAATTCACAAGGAGTCACCCACTGTACCGGCAGCATATCACACTACAAACAGTTTGCACACCAAATTCAAATTACCTGAACTTTTTGGGTAGAACCTCGTGAGTGTGTGTGTGTGTGAGAGAGAGAGAGAGAGAGAGAGAGTTCTCTAACTAGCAACATACAAGCGTGGAAACTAACATCTGATCGTCTTATCAGTCAATATAAATAATATAAGGATTTATATCGAATAATAACACCATTAAAACAATCTACTGCATATATTTGGGACTGTATAATAAGCGGAAACGATATGTAGAGTAGATACATAATATAATACATTCAAATTTGATGTAGAATCTATATTTTTTTATTGAAATACTTCATATAACCCACATAATTGTAAATGCAGTATTATTATTGTTTATTCCGATATCTCAACATAATTATTCCAACGCTAACAATTTTAAAAACAGAATAAATACACTATGTCAAAATAAAATTAGTGTAATGCTATAAGGTTTTTTACAGTATACTGTAATAGTAGGCATAATAATGGATACTCGCGTAATTCTTTTGAAAAATATTATTTATTAATTTTCTACAGAATTTGAGTATGACTTCGCACTAACTGGAACGTAAAGATATTTCCGTGCCAGCCTTATTGCTGTAATGGCTTCCTGTCACATTGGAACATAAATTATTCATGTTCCTTACCCTCTTAGTCAACTGTGGTATTGGTATGGTTTCTTATGATACCATTTAAATCAAGAATTTCTGAAATAATTACTCCATCATGTACAGCTACAATATTAGGTCTTCAATATGATTTCGCGCACAACCACCTCATTATCATAAGTTTCAACAGAGCGGGGATCAGCTATTGAACTATTGTAACTGTGTGAATAAAAATATAAACCGAAGCCAGACAACGAAAATATTCTCGAAATCGTCATATTTCCCACATTTTATTGTCCTCCACTTACAACTGCAGTAATTAAATTCCGATTAAAAGTACTGTTTTCGTCAAATTTTCAATTTATCAGTTACGGAAAGAGATTTAGCACTAATTTTAATCACACTCAAAGAAATTTCAGTCCAAAAAAGGTAACTAAAAACTAACTGGATTTTTTTTACGACAAAAAGGAATGGTGTATAAGAGATTAGGGGGGTAAAAAAGTGTAGGATATTGTATACTACTCAGTCTTTAGTGTGCGTGTAATAGAACGAAGCAAGCAGGTAGTGAAGACAAGTGGAAATGAATTAAATATTTCAGCAACGGAAGCGTTACATGCGTGATTTGAGCAAAACTTATCAGATACTTTTTAAACGCTTTATGTATAATTATTCACAAGGACCGGACATGAAACGAATATTGTGCGGGATAACATAGTAAGCAGGAGTGTATTATTGGGCATTAGTGGTTTGTATCTCCAGACCACATTGTTGTGTCTTTCCTGGCAATTAATTCTGACAGGCTAAAATATGTCTACTTATGAAACATATTTTCATAATGTAGGCCTGTCTTGTTTGCCTGAAGGTAGGTGAATTCAAATTTGTATTAAATGATTTGGCAGTGTTATTGTTGCATCAGTGTATTGTTTTATGTAATAAGTATCCATAATTTATACTGTTCTGTATTATTTGAGAATGTGGAAACTTAAGGTAGGTTACTCGTGTAAATAACCTAACATAACCAACTAAAACCAGAACTTAACAAATTATTGAGTTAGTAAGATTTTTGTACGTTAATACGTTTTTAAAGTTAAATTGACGTCCATGTCAGGACAGAAACGGTATTGTAACATTTGCAGGACATCACTGACTCAGTGATTGATACCATTGAAATATACATGGTTTCATTTGATCGGATATACAACTACAGTGCAAGCATAACCTTGATTTCGTGCCAAACGATACAATCAATCGCTGGATTGTATATTTTATCTTTTTTTTGTGTTTAATCGCTGAACTTTTATTCCAAGTGAAAGTTCTCATCTAGGTGTACCAATGAAAATATTTTATGTAAAATTCACGGTTGTGTTATCAGCGAAGCTTTTCTCACTTGAGTTATACTTATTTGAAAAAAATAATACTAAATGCCATTAAACGTTAAGCTTGAAACAACAGATATTTCACAGTACCATTTAATAAAATGTTTTATTAATCTTTGATGTCTGTCTAATTTAAATAACATGATGTAATTTTTTTCACAGGTTTTACATTCATCTGAAATTATTAATATTTTTTGCTCTTGTGAATGTGTATATTTTGTATTCTTGTCTAATATTCATTTACAGTAGCTAATTCAAATATTTCTATTCATAAAAGTATCGAAAATTTTAATCTAAATTTGTATTATGTGTATTTAGGGGAAAATGTATTTATAGTTTGTGGCGTTCTGGCGTTTTATACAGATTTTCAGATCCTGATATAGAAATTTTATATTAACCTTTCTAATACATATTTATATGCTCTCATATTTTATTTGTGTAATAATCAGTGTTCAGTATTTCATTTTACTTTTCAGTTAACATTATAGTAATAGTAAAATTGATGTAGTCTATATAGGTGGCAGTGGGTCTCCATGTCAATTCATCGATTTACCGTTCCATATAAATATGGAAAATTGCAATAAGTTTTGGACTAAACATTTTAATATGTATGTAGTAACTGTTACTGTTTTTATAAGCTCTAGTTTTTTGGTAATGTTTTTCAAAACTTGCTAAACATTTTGTCACTTGTGATGGTCTAGTGGATCTACTTCTGTCTAGAAAGTTGTGCATTTCAGGCTTGTTTTGATAACTTTTTATGAAGTTATATTAAAGCTAGTTCATATTTTACGAAATTTCTTATAGAAATAAATGTTTCTTTCCTTCTATATATGTTTTTCTTCAGGCCCTTCTAGTTTCTCGTGACAAAGTGAGGAAAGCAGCTCCTTCTCTTTATTTCTCTATCATAGAACAACCACTAACTAAAGTTATACTCTTTTTCTTACCAGTGGTGTGAACCGCAATAGACACATGTTAAGCATACATCCGCCTTGTATAGTTAACTGTCAAGACTAGGTTTTGCTTTGTGTAAATTAATTGCCATGTATACTCCTAAAAATTTTCATGGTGTTTTTAAACAATTACCGTTGACGTCTTTGCTGATACATTTTCGTATCTCAGGCAATGAAAAATTATTGATTATGAAACAATTTACGTCTGAAATTAGCCTGTTGTTAATTGATAGTAAATTCAACCACTTTGTTACTGTAATAATAAAATAATTTATATCAATTTTACATTTGTTTTTGATATATGATATTTCGTGCTTCTGTTTGTGAAAAACTCCCAATTTTAAAGTAATAAAAGCAACAAAGTTACGTAACATGAAAGAAATACCAGTAAGTGATAGCAGTAAGAAAAACGTAAGGGTGTGGACACAGTGGTACTGACATTGGATGAACTTTTCTATCACCTCCTATCTTCTCAGTTTGATTTCTAGTGTTTTTGATAGACTTTTGTAGATGGCCATACTGATTTGAGATGTTTGACTCCATTCCTCAGTTCTTCCTTTGCAGGTTGTGTACATCTGCCTAGCATCTCCATAGTCTGCTTGTGGGTTCCATGAACACAGTCTCCATTTCCTTCAACTCCGTGTTGTTTTCACTGCCATGCCAGATTCACAAGGTTTTGATGTTTTGTTTCAAACCATCAAAATCCCATAAGTGACTAACGGAAATAAAAAGTTTACCCATACATACGAGGTGTGTTCAGAAAGTAACGAGAATTTTAATTTTTTGAACAAAATATTTATTTATTCTTCTACATTGATGTCACCTTCAAAATAGTCCCCATTGTAGATTGTGCACTTGTGCCAGCGCTTCTTCCAATCCTCAAAACACTCCTCAAATTCAATCTTTGATATAGCCTTTAGTTCTTTCAGCGATGCGCTTTTAATGTCATCTACGGCTGAAAACGTAAAGAGATAGAGAGAACCCTTTAAGGTTCTTTCTTTTTGGAAATAAGAAAAAGTCACACAGAGTCTGGTGAATATAGAGGCTGGGGCATCGTTACAGTCCTGTTTTTTACCAAAAATTCACGAACAAGCAATGAAGTATGAACTGGTGCATTATCGTGATGCAAAAGCCATTGTTTTTCCACAGATCCGGGTGTTTTTTTGGATTGCTTCACACAAATGGTGTTGTAGGTAGTATTCCTTATTGACTGTTTCACCTGGTGGCATGAATTCATGATGCACTATGCCATTAATATCGAAGAACACAGTGAGCATAATCTTCACGTTCGACCTCCTCTTTCGGTCTTGGTGAGCCAGAATGCCTCTACTGGGATGATTGAGCCTTAGTTTCGACGTCATATCTGTAAACATATGTTTCGCCACCTGTTATAATACGTTTCAGTAATTCTGCATCGTCGTTGACTTCATTTAGTGACTCCTGAGCAACTTCTATTCGCCGCTGTTTTTGTTAAAAATTCAACAAGTTTGGAACGAATTTTGCTGCCACGCGTTTCATACGTCATTCAACGTCTTCACGGCCTTCTTGGAAACACTTATACCACTCATAACTCTTGCTTTACTCATAGCAGACTCACCATAGGCCTTTGTTAACATTTTACACACTTTGTTACACTTTATTCCATTTTTTACACAAAATTTGATACAAATTCTTTGATCCATTTCTTTTAACAAACAAAAATCGCCGAGCTCATAAA
Source organism: Callitettix versicolor (assembly GCA_022606455.1). Lineage (NCBI taxonomy): Eukaryota > Metazoa > Arthropoda > Insecta > Hemiptera > Cercopidae > Callitettix > Callitettix versicolor. The sequence continues at coordinate 80,091,080 of CM040185.1, read as the reverse complement.
AACACGTCTAACCTTAGTGGCTATCACAGACAAAGTCAACAATGAAAACAGCTGAAAATTTTATCATACTTCAAGGGCATGTATACCAACATAATAAAAAAAATGTTTGACAATCGGACTCTCCAAGCCCACGAAATTTAAAAATTCTCGTTACTTTCTAAACACACCTCGTATACCTTTGCCTGCATGCATTGGTAAGGTTAGATTAAAACTGGAGATCACCTGGTATCTCCAGGTATTTAGAATCCGCATACTTAAAACTAAGTTTCCCCATTAGCCATGCAGCCTTTATCTATAAGCTGTTCTACCTTGTCTAGGTTTAAATTTGTGATTTACATTTCAGCCGCATTTATACAGCCCCATCTATTTGTTGCGTACTCTCCAACGCATGGAGGTTCCTCACTGCACACCAGTCATCCATCTCACCCAACTTATAAAGGGGTGTGGTATAGGAAACCAGTGCAGGGACTGTTCATAGGACCCTCCTCCACAACATTACCATAGATAATTCAGATTTTACTGTAGGTTTCTTTTCAATATTTGTATGAAGTTAATTTTTTATAACAAAACATTCCTAGAAAATTTGTTTGTTTAAAGGAACTCTTTGAATAGAAATGTCTAACCAGTGTGTTCATTGATGTTTAGGAAGGAAAATTTAATGATTAGTGTTAGTGCCATTGTAACCACACCTTTTTTGTACTACCCGGTAGACTAGAAGAAATTATTAATATTTCTAGCTCATATTAAACTGACATCCAGTATGCTACTTTTATTGAATCGTCTATCTCGTACAAAATTCATTAAAATCTAAAAAGATCAAATAAAGGACTTATACAACTGAAAAAATACTATAATCAATGTTTAATTGGTTCTAAGGTAAGATATTTCAATATTTGTGTAATGCAATTCTAATTGTATGCTTTATTATATTGTTTTAATTTTAAGTAGTTGATTTTGAAGCAAAGATATCGAAATTTTGTTATGTAAAATGAATACAGCTGGTTAATACTTGTAATTTATGGCATCAGTGACTTCCTAATTAATTCCCTATAAATGTTCAAAAGTTTAATGTTTTAATTTATGTCTGGTTTTTTATTTTTAACGTCCAGTAACTTTTCACCAGTGAGCTTCATTAAATTTTGAGTCAGGTATCTCACAATGTGATAAAAGATTTTCTTGTAGTGCAGTAGAAGTTTCTTTTCTGTTCGATGACTTGGTAGATTGTAAGGACTGTGTAAACTTACTCAGAACTTTTATTTATTACCGAAATTCCTTCAAAATTTATACATAATATAATACAAAATACGAAGGAACTACAGCAGGCATAAGTGCCTATATATAGGTTGATCCTTGAAATTAATTCCTTACTTAAATGTAAATATTTTTACAAATTGTATCTTGGTACAATTATTATAAAATTTAAATTTAACGGATGTTTAACACAACATTTTTATATTATGAAATTAATTAACAAAAAAATTTCAAAGAACTCCCTTTGTGATATTTTAGCCTGAGTTAGTTCGAACAATTGTGAAATCATACAAATAACACATCAGATTTGGGTTCTTGTCTATATTGTGCAATGAAAAATTAGTTTGTTTTATACTACACTTGAAAGTACTATATGATTTTATTGTCTATTTAATACTGTAACCTTTATTGTTACTGTAAATTAAAAAATCTCTAACACACCCGGATGTACAGTAAATTCTCAGTTTAATGGACTTTTGGATTTAACAGACAATGAAAACCAAAATTATTTTGTTTGAAATTTTGAAAAAAAATTTTGTTTGAAAGTAGGTGATAATATTTTGTATTTGAATTTTTAAAAGCTTTTTAATAGTTCCTGTTCGTATATAGTACAAACAGTACATACTGTATATGAGTTGTTCAGTTCATTGAAAATCGTACATGCTGTAGAAGAAAAAAAAACATCCTTAAATGTACAGTATTGAGTTCTAAGAGGCAGTATAACAGAACATTAAATTTTTTGCATACAGCAACAAAAATCAAATATAAAGCAGATAACACAATTTTATTTGTACTATTAATATTGAGGGCATTTACAAGTTCCACTCTCATTAATGGACCATCAGCTTTAACTGACTTACCTCCCTACCCCTCCTACATAGCCTGTTAAACCAAGGGTTAATTACACAACCAAACTTCTCTTAACAGATATTATTTTACAGTGGACAGTTCTGTATTTTCTGAACTTAATACGATTTTTCAAGTTTTTTATAATGGACTCTCTCTAAACAGATATTCTTTTATAGTGGACATTTTTGTATTTTCTGAACTTATAATAATACTACAAACTTTTACGTTTTTAGTAATGGACCAACTCTTAACAGACATTCTTTTATAGCGGACACTTATATATTTTCTGAACTTAAAATAATACTATCTTTAAAGTTTTTTGTAACGGTCTTTCTCTTAACAGACATTCTTTTGTAGCGGACACTTTTGTATTATCTGAACTTATAATAATACAAACTTTAAAGTTTTTTATAATGGACTTTTTTTCAGTGGACAAGAATTTGAAAGTTTACGGCCTGGTAGCAGTTAAAACTTACTGAATCTCTTAAAAAAGACAGGTCCAAAAGATTTTTCCCTTTCAATTCAATCTCAGTATATATTTTCAACTGGCTCCCTGCTGTGTAAAACTTGTAGTGATTTTGTTTCAAAGAAATGAACATCGTAAATTTATAAATCTTTTGTTGATGTAAAAAAATATATATTGGCACTTGAACCCAGTGATACGAAGGTTGGTGAGAAGTATCGTTTTCGGAGTGTTTATATTTTAGGCGTCTTGTGTTGGTGTTTAATTTTGTGTGAAAATATTTGTTTCTGTAGTAAGAATGACAATCACTTGATCGAATGACAAACAACAGTAAATGGATGTAGGTTGAGGTTGGAAAAATTTGGAAGATACGCTAATGGAAGTAAAACAGAAGGAGGGTGAAAAGGTGGTAATCCGTTAACTAACAACTAAACTTGGATATTCTTGGAAAAAGAAAACCCTATTGGGCAAAACACTTTTCTTTTCCATGTAATAGGGCCATTAAAAAAACTCTTGGAAAAGAACAGATGTTACAAATTTTTTATTTAATTTCAGAACTATTTGTGTTAGCTCTGAATTTCCATTGGAAAAATGAGTTATTGGAGTAGCCATCGTAGTAAGATCTAGACCCAGGACCTTGAAATGGACACCAATTCTTGACATATAAATCAGGGGAGTCTACATTTTTGAGAAGTCGTTAAAATGTGTTTGTGTGTGTGTGTGCACACGCTGTTTCAAAATTTCAACCATTTCTAATCTTCAAAAATTAATAACTTTTTTGTCTTAATTTTTTTTTGAAAATCCGATCTTACCATTATAATCAGCATTAAAAACTTAATAACGCATTTTGGAATTTTAAAATACGTCAAAATTAGGAAATTTAATTTGACAGCGGTCTGGGTTCATTTTCATATTTTTTATATAATTTGTTATAAAAGTTGTATATAAAAGTTACCACATATTTGTTGTAGTCTGTGGGAGGAATAGAAGCAGATCGGCCACTGGTTGGTGAGGAATGTGAAATAAATTCGCTTCGTGTTGATTGTTGGCCAGATCCCTCTTATTTCCTCCTGAGCAAGTTGTGGTGTCTTGTGCTGTTGGTTCAGGTGTTGGTAAGATGCTGTGTAGTAGGTGGTTCTCCTCGATGTTCTGCCGAACAACGATTACTGACCTGTATTTATTTTCGAAATTATGGCGGGCATCGTAATTTCTCAGAATTCCATTGTTAAAACTAGAGAAAAACGCACCAAATAGAATTAATTTTTGCGCCGGCAGTAGTGCTGGGCAAGTGTGTTAGTGTGATGGGCAGAAGTGTGTTAGTCTAATATAGTATAGACCCGAGATACGCATGAACTGCGTACCAATTGAAAGTGAGTTTTGGTTGATGACAGTGAATTAGGTTTTGCAGGCTAAGGCTCTTTTCAAGCCTGGGAGGGAAGTACAGGGATTTTTAGTGTCACTGTTTTGGTGGTTAGTAAGTGGATCTAGGTTGTGAACTCAATTTCTATGTTGTTTAAGCGATGACGTAGTCTTCTCTTTACTGCATTGAAACCCAACAGCTTCTTGCCCGATCTGGCTTCAGTTTTCATCTGTTTTGAGCTGTAGGCATGGCAGGGAGAACAGCACTTCAAGTCAACAAAGAACTTAAAGACTTCATGAAGACATAAGTTGTAATGATTGAAAACAACTCCAAAAGACAGAAGGCATATTTTGTACTGAATAGCTTTCTGTAGTCGGTGAAATGTCTAACAGTGTGCATCTGCATTGAGAGATACATGAGCAACATATCTCTTGTTTATGTAATGCTGAGCAGTGTCGCATCAACAACAATTTACCACATGTTCTCTCTTTACTGCGTTGAAAACCTATGGCTTCTTGCCTGATCTTGCTTTGGTTTTCATCTGTTTTGAGCGCTATAAAGATGACAGAGAGAACAGCACTTCATGTCGACGAAGAGCTTAAAGAGCCCTTGAAGACATTTTGTCATGACTCCAGAAGACAGAAGGTATCTTTTTTTACTGAATAGCTCTCCGTAGTCGTAATTTCTGACGGAATGCATCTGTATTGAGCTTAGTCTCTATTTCAATGACATATATCGACAACACACCATAATGGTCCCAAAAAAAGGTAGCATGATCTTTCTGGCTGTTGTAGAGCATGTTTTTGGATTTGTTCAGAATTTTTATGCACCATCCTTGCACAACACTGGTCACTCGTGAAGTTTTCAGCATATATTCGGCTCATTCTGCAATGAATTTCTTCTGCATTATTCCTTTCTGCTGGGAGAAAACAAATGACAGTTCACACTTGACGGATGAATCAGTTAATATTGCTATGTTTACAAGTCTGCAGGTCATTTTTTTTTTTTTTTTTTTTTTTTTTTTAAGGCAAAAAGCACATTGAGGCTTGCCTCAATACAGGTTGCTTAAATGGTCCTTAAATGTAAGTGTGAGTGTAAAGTGTTAAAGTTGTAAGTGTAAGTGGGTGTTAGACTCGGGTACCGTGAGGGACGTCTAAATCCTCTCAATAGGTGCACACCCTGCAAGATAGTGTAATGAAGTTAAAAGTGGCAGTGGTTTTAGTGGGTTAGATGTGCTATCATCCAGAGTGAGTTCCCCCCATTATTACTCCGCAACTTACTACTCGATTCGGTAGACTCGGAGGTTGGAAAAATAGCCCCTATATATATATTATTAACAACAATTTCGAGTTTAAATAATATCAAACTGAAATTGCAAACACTTCTGCTAACTCTTATATGAATTCTAGAGGTCAGGATTGGGGCACTTCATTTCCTGCATCTGTGTCATACCATGATGGCTCCACCAATTGCTGATTATCCAGTGGAAATTAATTTAAAAATGTATTTACACATTCTTGTTATTTAACCTCTGTTTAAAAATACCGATAAAATTTTCAGTATTTCTAGTTTGCTTCAAAACCAACAGTTAAATTATAGTTATTTTTTATACAACAATGATCAGTCTCAAAGGTTTTACAAAAGTTTTACTATATTTTTATTTAAATTTTATATGTACTGTATTTTGTTTCTGAATTACAATAGTTCTGATGTAACAATTTATTTAATTGTTTAAATTACAGGTTAAATTTTATAAGGGTTTATGTGAGATTTTACAAGACGGCAAGACGGTTGTGTGAAATGAATTAATCTTGTTATTATATTTCTAGGATTCCTCACATCAAAGTGTTTTTCAATTTGTAATGAAAAAAGAGAGGTACAGTTTTCATGTTAAACATGATATGTGTTAGTTGTCCGGATCTTGGTGTGATTTAAGGAACAACTCTGGGAAACCAATAATATTTGCGGTCACGCAGCTTGAATAATTTCAAATAGATCATGATCAAGCAGTATTATTAATGTGTTCTGGTAAATTAAAAAGAAGAAGGAACTGAAAATTGCTCTATTTTTATTCAGTTTTTCACTCAAAATTTGGTCAGTATGAATCCTGAAATGTCAGCTTTTTTTTATTTAACATTTGCTACTGTGAACTGAATTGTGGAACTTTAATAAACTGTTCACAAACATATTTGGTCATCCAGCATGTAACCAAAGAATTTGAGCAAAATCTGATGAATTGATTTTTTAATTTTTCGGTGGCTGCTGAATTTAACTTTTTATGGAAATAGCAACCCACACATTTTATTTCTTGTGAACAATATTTAAGCGGAATTTGTTCAAAGTTGTAAAAGTTGAATTTCTTTTTCAAAAGCTTTTTTTTAAAAAAATGAAATGATCCCGAGAGACGAGCACACGACACGTGCATGCCAAATTTCATCAAAATCGGTCTGTTAGTTAAGTCTCCAGCAATGTAAACAGGACAGGTACAAAATCCAATTAAAAGATAATTTTTTGAACTCTGGAGACCAGAAAAAGTAGATTTTTTTATGGAATCGCCAAACTTTTTTTTTATAATTTTGTATAGTGAGAATGTAAAAATAAAATTTTTTCCAAAGTATATTTGGCTACAATCAGAGTTAACCAAAAATCACATTGCTAATTTAATAGTAAAACCTGTAACATGATGGTCGAACCCAAATTTTCCCAAAACTTTCTATTTTGATATAATGATTTTATATTTTAATATCATTGATTTTTTTTTAATTGCAATCAGCTACTAATATCATATGTACAGTTTAATATGTGGAAAGAAATCTTACGAGCATTGCGCAATCTGTTTATGATAATTGTTTACTTCACTGACATTATCTATAAATTTGTGCTAATCGTATGATCTTGTTTTATTTTTGTTATTGTAGAACAAACATTTATAGAGGCTGGAAAGTATAATGTAGTAGGTTTTAGCTTGTTAAATGCTAACGTAGTAGTTATCTGGTGGTTGTACGGAAATGATGATCAAAAATTTTTTTAAACAGTTTCTGACCTGTCATAAAGTTCTGCAGTGGCCTTGAATACATGATTGATTAAATTTGAGGAAGATGGCTACAAAATGTTTGTGATTTTAAAACCACGGTACTTTCGATCTTATTTTGCATGTGTACACCGGTATCATGGGTTTTAACTATGATTTACAGTCAAATGGACAAACTCCTTGAATTGTAAACAACTATATGAATGCCAAAAGTCAATAATAATCGTGCCTGACAGAATTTATTCCTTAACAGCATTAAGCAACATTTCTGAACCACAAGTAGGAACTGAAACTAAGAAACAGTTCATTGTGCCACGTTTTCACCCCTTCAGTTATTTTGCTTCTACTATATTTACGGCGAACAGATTTGGTCTCATCTATGTCCACTTATTAGAATAAGGATACTAATTAATAAAGATTCACTTTATATGTTTAAGTTCTTCTTTAGAAATTGTTGTTGAGAAGGTGGTATTGTTATCTAAAAACCAACAGCCAACAAAGAATGTCATATGTTAAATTATGTTTTGAGGTCCAAGCTTTTAATTCTGTTTGCACTGCTTTTATACGTTATTACTACTATCCAATACAGGAATACAGCACAATGAAAAACACTACAGCATAATAGTCATTCGAGTTAACGCATTTCGGACAGTCGCGTCCAAGTGGTAAACTTCGTGATCCCTCAAAAATACACATCCACGATTAATGTAATATTGGTGAATTCGGTATGTTACGTACCTCTCATGACACCAAATATATAGTCATATGCAAAATTATTTCCAAAAATACTTCACACTCTCGGAGAGGTCATACCCTTTGTTAAAAGTAGTAACCAGTAAACATAACTAGACCAATAGTCTACATGATAATAATAAGATATTGACCATTGGTATGTTGCCTTCTTTTGTGTCATGTTCGTAAATATATGAAAGTTGTATTTGGAGTATATTTCTGCTCACTTCATTAATATACTCAATCAACGCATTCATTTCCTGTGATTTGGTGTTGGGAAACAAGTACAGTACATTGATTTTGTGAAAAGTATCAGCTTTAATCTCATAATTTGAACAGAGCGTTCTATTATAATTGTTGAGTTTTGAACAAAATACTTTTAGACTGATCACCGATTTTGCATTTGGTAATAATAGTTTTAACATTGGAGAGATCTTGATTAATTTAGCATGTGTACCGGGCTTAAGGCAAACTTTAGTTTGATATGTTTATAAAACATTGCCAGTTATTGCTTCAGGGCGATCGAGCGTTGTTCACCAGCAAGTGGGACACATTGGACTTCTCGGGTGAGAAACTAGGTAAGTGATAATTCTCGATATCACAGCTATTAAGTTTTTTTTTTAAATAATCGATTGGAAGTTGTTTTCAGGACTTGTGTAAGGTATATTGGCAATGTATGATTACATCACATTAACACGGTAGGGCGTAACTGTGCGTTGCCATTCTCCATTGAATCATTGTTTCGTTTGCAGTACCAAAATTGAGAATTCTGACGTGTATTTAAATCTAAACAAAATTATTTGACAAAAACAGTCCATTAACTTGCTGAAAGAAAGTAGTGTTTCGATTACACTTTTTTTTCAGTCTTATTAAATACATTTGAGAAATTAAAGTAATATAATCTAAAACACAAATAATACAACTGTAAATTCAGTAAATCCAATTAAATGAATTGTTCGGCAGAAAGAGTGAAGCTTACGGATTGTAACAGGAATTCTGTGCCTTGAGGTGCACATTTCAGAGAAGCAGCAGACTGACCACCCCTAACACTGAGCTTTTAAAGTTTATTGTATGTCTGGTATTGAATTTCATTATGTTTTTGAAATAGATTAAAGACACACAAGTGCTAGGAGAAAATTTATTTAAAAGTGTTTACATGTATTTCTACAGTTATAAAATTATATTTTATTACCAAGTAAATGTTTTTGTTTAACAATAATTGTTATCATAGCTCCATACGAAGACAGATAATGTAAAGTAATTTTTAGTAACAAAATTTTTCTTTAAAATCAAAGAAGTAAATAATATTTTATTAAAATATTAACAACACTACAGTAAAAAAAAACATTATGCTACAGGAATGTCAGAGAAAAAGAACAGGTTTGCTTACTGTAATAGTTAAACCCCTCCCCTCTGTAGAGAGGTTTCTGGCTTGTGGTGAACTCTCAGTGTACCCATGCATGCAGGGCTCTGTATAGGCAGACCTAATTTTGTTAGCTACTTGTGGGTGTTCCCATGAGTAAGTACGTAAAATAGAACGAAGAATCTCACCACACAACAAAAAATTGACTAGTCAGAGCCTCTGTGATAATTATCAAGATAATGAAAAATTGAAAGGAAAATAGGAGTGAGGGAGTTACCCATCTTGAATCCTCTCTGAATCCTAGATTATATGAAGAAATTAGGACTGAGCATCTTAGGAACAAGGAAAGGGGTGCAATAGCACCCTAAGGTCACTGAAATAGTAACCCTACAAATTCAATCATTCCCAATAATTAGTTTTCAAATTAGAAATCATTAAGAATCTTTGTACACAGTTTCCTTAGCAAATTTCCTGCTAGTTGTTCCCCAGAGGTCTCGCTCCTACAGAATGGTGGTCATCGTAAATGTGTATCACCTGTACCTAACAAGCATATACCCACCTAGGTAGTAAGCTATTTGCATTGGTAATTACCCATGCAGTATGGGTCTAAAAATAAATATAGGCATTAAACTCGATAGGAAAACCTCAGTTTTTGAGGCAGCTCACTTGGGTATAGTTTATGTGCATAATGAATGAGGGTATACGTACCTTTACTTTGTTAGTAAGTTTAATGTGGGATTTTGTGCTAGATATTATGACAGCTGTCATTTGTGTACATATAACAATACCCAGTGTTTTAAAAGTGTAGACCAACTCTTGCTTTTTAAGTGCCTAATTTAAAAGGTAGAACATAAACCTAGATGCTTAGACTTCTGATAAAACACCGAACCAGGAAGAAAATTCTGTATACCCAAAGCAGTCAGAAATAAAAAAAATAAATCAAATTTTAACAGCAAAACCACAAGTACAACTTGCTTCTGTGCTGTACAGATCCATGTTTTGATAAGGTTGCCAGCTATTCTGTAGGTTTTTTCGCTTCCTCTGTGAATTGTGGTTCTATGAACTACATGAAAGTTTTTTTATTATTGGCCGATCAGGATATCAGTCTTGTTCTTTGGTTTTAATAGCTTAGGCATTTATGCTTTTAAAGTTAGACATTTAATAATGAGAGTTAAACCGTACTCTTGAAACATTTATACACAAATTATGGCAAATATTGTATTAAAAAATAATGCTAATAGAACATACACATTTAATCATTAAATAATAATCAAAAAAACTGTATCTACTTCCAAAAATCTGAAATTGTTTGCATTTATATTCCTGTAACTAGTGATTTTGTAAAATTAAAAACAAACTTTTTTGTTCCAACATTACTATATACTTTGGCATATCCAGTAGAACATTTTCAATATTATAGCTATATGAATGTTATTTAATTTATGTGCTCATTTAACTATAGGATGTCCGAGATTACAACTGTTTTATTGAAATGTGTCTCACAAGATTAATGGGCGTTAATAATAATTTACTTTTAATTATTTTTCAATTTGTGGTTTAGAGGCTAGATTAGATTAAAGCTAGAGGAAGGGATAATACAATCACAGGCACTGCGATTACAGGACCTAGTGTGCAACTAAGGCTCTTAGGTTCTATTTCAGCAGACCGGTGTTCTTAATAAGTTTTAGCAATCTATTAAGTTTTTTCATCCTACTGGAAGCCCTCAGGGTCCTAGAAGTCAAGTATGTTAAGCCTCATGCTGGCAAAGCGCCTCAGAATTGTAGATTGTTATAGCCTGGAGTTTTCTCTTCCTGTGGTTTAGAGGCTATCCCTGTGATGTTTATGAATCCTTAGTAAGAACTAATTTGCTGCCCTGTTTGTATGTTTACCTGTACATGTCACTGGTGACTAAATAAATTTTCCAATATAAATCATATTTTGCAGTAAATGTCTTTTCATTTAACAATATTAATGTTGTTTCATCTTTTACTGATCAAAAAAACTTAGATTTACATAAATCAGATATTCTTAAAATTGATTTTGGCCTAATAATAGTCCTTGAATGAATGAATGAACTTCCAAGGGCTACTATTGCAGTGCGACCTTTGTAGATCTATTGTGCTCCCTTTCTATACTCCTGAGTTGGTCAGTTATTGCGTCTTCTCCGGTCCTCTTCTTTATGTCTTGTACTTGGACAGATTTCAACATGGATAAGTCCTATTTCTTATTAGGGACTTCCCAGTTTATTATTGAAGTGCTTGCCACTATACTTGCTCTTCTCATTAAGTCCCTTACAGTTTTTTTATCCTTTCTTAACCTTTACCGTGGAAGTTGTACTCCAGCTCTTTGTCGTGTGGAGAGATCCTGCTCATTATAAGAATGTTATACATTCCTACTCATGTCTTCTTAGGGAAATGAACCCTGGAAAACCACCCAGTTGAGATGCTTGCTCACTCAAATGTTCATGCTCACCTCAGCTGCCTCTGCCAGGTAATAATAGTCCTAATTATTCAAAAAAGGGGAACATTGGATGCTGTCTTCCCAAAAATTCAGTTCTGGAACTATCGACAAAAAATTGGAAAATTTGCTCCAAAGTCTGTGAACCCTGTCAGCCAAAATAAATGAATAAATGGTTATAAAATACATAGAAAAGAAACCAAATTAAAATTTGAAGTTCATTTTAATTTTTCTTCACTCCCAAATCATTAAATTATCATAACACTGATTTATGAATAAATCTCCATATATGACAAAAAATAAACTGATTTGAAAAATTAGGCTACTTTTTGTTGTTAGCTCTAAGCCAGAATTTTTAAAAATAACAAATACTTCGTTTAAGTGTTAGATGTTTTGTTTCATATATTTGAATCTGAAAAAGTCAAAAATATTTATACACTGTACATGTTATTATTATTTAACACATTTTTGTATTGATGTTTTCGAAAAATTTCAATCAGTTTATGACTTAAAAAAACATCAACAAACATTGTTTTGAAATGATTGCAGTGCCGTTAATTAAAAATATTATTGTTTGGAACAGAAATAAACAAAACAATTATTTTATGGGAGAATGGCAACGAATAGTTCTGGACATACTTTTAGAGGTTATTTCATTCTTAAATGTTTCGGAATTTAAGAAATATAACCCTTTTTGTTACAGACCGCCTCGACGGCCTTGCCAAAGCAAGAAAAACCAGCAACACCATCCGAGACTGGCTCCAACTTCCAGAGGACTACTACGAACTCTCGAGGGCAAATGTATCATCAAAATCGGGGAAGAGGGTATGTGGATAATGTGTGTGTACTTTTTTTTTGATAAACCCCAAAACCAGACTTTTTGTTAAATAAGGACTACCGTTGTGTTAAATTAGAATAGTTTAGAAAACATTTTTTTCTTTTGTATGTGAAACACCAAGATCCAGCAAAGTGCACTTTCACATTTTTCAATTTGTTTATTCTTAACCAATATCAATACATACAGACATCAAACTAAAAGCCACTTTTTTGGATGGGGAAGGTGGTTAAAACTATTTTGTAAATACCCTGTGTACATATTTGCTAGAATTTTTTTCAAATCCATCATGCCATAGCACTGTGATGTAGATTCTTACCAAATACTTATTTTAACCTGTTGTGTAGATATAGTTAAAAAAATATCCAACAGAGTTCAGGAAAATACAGTGGTTTCTGCAGACAGCTGCTGAAGACTGAAGGGTTTACTGAGGCAATGGTCGGCCTTCATGATCAACATGATAGTTTACTTATATTTTCAAATATTTCAGCTTTTTATAAATAATTACATAATTTTTTTATAGGAACAAATTTTAGCCTGATTAATTAACGTGTATGACGAGTTTTGTAGTAATAAAAATTATAATTATGTAGCTTAGGCTTACATTTTTGATTTTGTATGTGTTGAAATTGTAAGAAAATTTTTTGGTGGCTGTTAGGGTTCATTTTTATGTGCTCAATGTAATTTGAAAGTTTAAAATTCTAATATATGCAGATCGTAATGCTGATTATGATGGTGAAATCAGAATTTCAAAAAGGTAAGATAAAGAAAAATATTTTTGGAAATTCGCTTCTATCGAGTTACCGAGACAACAGTGTGCCATATTTACCTTATACGACACAGGATAGTATGAGATTATTTCTCTGAAGTAATATGAAATTGTGTTCATTATCCCATAGTCTAGTGATTTAAGTTTTGGTTTGTATTTTACAATGACCTAATGGAGTGTTATGAATTGTTTAAGTACTACATTTTGTTTATTAATACCAACAGGTACGGTGGGCGGATCTGGAGGAGAGGCGACAACAGGAGAAGATGAGGGCCATTGGTTTCGTGGTAGGCCAGACTGATTGGTCGAGAATGATGGACCCCTCTTTCGGCGGTGATAAATTGACACAAACAAAATATATTTAACACCTCTCAGATGTTGTAAAATTGTTTTAGAAATATTTAGGCTAATCTTTCCCTGCAGATACTTTCCTCCACTCATACAGTACTCAACTGCTCGAGGGGTTCCGTTTTCATTGACAAAAGTTTACACAACGAGTTACAGTATTGTGTTTAAAATTTGATAGTTTTTTTCAGTTCAGCAGTAGTGTATTAGGTTCATTTTTAGCTATTATTTTACAACATAATAATATGTATGTGTTGCAGAGGTGTTTTTCGTAAAACTTTTCACGATTGAAATTATAATGCATAAATAAGTCAAAAGGTTTTCTCTATATTGATGTTAGTGAATGAAATTTATTTGTCAGATATTTTACATTAAATAAAATAACAGTAAAAAGTACTGTTCATAAAATATTTTATCAATTTTGATTTAGCGTAAAACTTATGTGTTACAACATTTAAAATAAAATGTTTAAGGAACAGTTTGTATTTATTTCGCCCTGTAATTTTTATTTTTATTATTTACCTTGATTTTCTAAAAAATATTTTCACATGGTTAGATCACTGTTGGTAATAAGTTATACAGTACACATTTGTTCAAGGTATAAAATCTTTAATATTTTCTGCATGTTAAAAAAATATTTAAAATACAGTATGCTAAATAATTTGATTGGTATTTAACACGTTATGTAGTAATTAAGTCGGTAATAAACATTAAGACTGTCGGTATTTTTTTTTTTAGCATAAAAGTATAATTTCCTACGCTATTAATATAATGTTAGTTAATGTGTACTTAGTTTTTCCTTCTTAAAACAAAATCTAACAATTTGTTTATGACATCAAATAATTTTTGAAAACTACTCTGGAATTATAACCTGAAAGACCAACTTGATTGTTTGGCTAAGTAAAATGTATTTCTTATGATAATACATTAAAAGCTTTGTCGAGTGGTTCGCTAAATGTGTAGTTTAAATATTGTTCACATTTGTCTGCGCATAATTTTCACTTAAAAAAATCTAAAAACCTAGTCGGTGTGTATATTTCCCATAACAACTTCATAAATTTGGGGAAAAACTGCGGTTTCGACAGCGCTGATTCAATGCTGCAAGACTTGCCGGTAACTCTTGTTTTTTTGTGATAACATTTGTATATAAAAAACACTATCAATAACTACATATTTCTTTAATTAAATATACAAATGCACGTATTTCCAGTGTATTTTGAATGTTCAATCTCTGTTTAAATAATTAATGTCTTCACCAAGTCCTTTGTTGCGAATATACAGCAATAACTCGGAATAACAAGTGTGTGTGCAGAAAATTATAAACAGTTTTTGTCTATAAATTGGTAAATTTCTTAGTTTTGTAAATAATCTAAAACCTTTTCTCTATTGTAGAAGTATCAGATGTTCTTAAATCTAAACAGTATGTTGATTTTTTTGTTGTTGATTATTTAGGTTGATCATTTGATAAAAATGCTATGTTCTAGTAGAGAAAGCGACTGTGTAAAACAGTTGTGGGATCATGGCCCATGTTTGAAAATATTGTCATTGTTTTGAGTCCATGTACCAACTTCCAGCAACCTTGAATTGTAATCCGTACTTCATCCTTCTGATTATAATTGAAAAATCAGTCCTCTAACATCTGAGACCAACAAGTGACGCCATCAGTTGAAGATTCTGGTGTGGGGCATCGGTTTATCAGCGAAAGATAAAACTATTGGACTTAACGACAGAACATTGCTTAGTCTGGGTAACTTTTTGTTCAACAGTACGCTGAGAAATTCTAGGAAGTTCAGCCAAAAATATTGGAAAAACAATCAGGGACAGTGCCTGTTTGTCCATCTACATCGCAAGAGTTCGTTCGCAGTTTTCATTTTGGTGATTTCGTATTCTCCTTAGCAACGAGAAATTAGGAAAAGCAAAGTAGTCACTAATCTAAGCATTTTTAAATGATTTTTATGACACTCCCAACAAATTGTCAAATAACTAAAAAAAAAAAATTGAAATTAAAGTTCATGTGTATTTAATAGTTCCCTTTATGTTCCCTGTAACCTAATATCGGAATTACAAGCCGCACAAATCAAGTAATTCATTTAAAGATGTATTTAAAATTTACTGTATTCACAGGTTTTCAAGTAACGTGTAAGACTCTAGTCATAATTTATGCATTTTCCTAAACTTCGGTTACTTGTGTTTTATTTGTAAAAGCTAGGAGAAGACGGTTTTTGTTTGATACCATTTTCTCAATGCACTTAGAGATACAACCAGTGACCAAGATAAAAATTTCTCGTCAGTGGCGGCCTATAGCTATCAAAGTTACTCATAGATATCAATAGGTATTTATTTTACAACACTAATAGTTTTAATTTAAAGAAAAATCACTACTTATAATCATTGTCTGCTTTAATGAAAATTATTTTTAACTTTTAGATTTGCTATTCCATGACATACATTTTTCCATAACGCCACCCTTTTTTCAAATCGAACATCAGCGAGTTGAAACTAACACTAAACATCGAAAGCGAGCGCAGCAAGTGGCTAGTTCTACAGTTTTAATATTTAGCTCTTAAGTGTGTATAAACACGTCAAAATATTTATACTAATTCAGTTGACAATAGTAACTTCGGTTATTAAAAAAACATCATTTTCTTCGATACAAATGTTTCAACACTGTGGACACATAAGCTTCTCAGACCTGTTTGGTAAAGTGTAACTGTTATAACATGTATATGTTTAAAGCATAAATCTTCATATTTTATGGAATATCCTAAATTTATGAACTCGTTGTGTAATTAATTTGAAACAGAAACTGCTTTTAATTTTTTATCAATGAAAACTAGCGTTAAGAATGGCAAGCCATTCTGGGTTTTCCCTTCTATACAACAACACCAAAAAAACAAAGTTTTTATGTGAAATGCAAGAGAACTTTAAAACAGCTGATTTATGCTGTCTTTGTTAGAGCTAACTTTTGTGATAATGTCGTGCTGTATCTATAAAATTAGATTTAATTGTTGAATATTTACAATTTTTTTTATTAAGTGTTGATTTATATTAACATTAATAATCTATTACAGCCAGCTACATGAAATGATGCTTTACAAAATTAAAATCATTTTGTTTACGTTTTATTATCATTTTCAGTTCATTATTAGAGTGTGTTTATGGCACGTTATGTGTAAAGTTCTTTTACGATGTAAAAAATGAATTTGATGTGAGTTCTACAAATTATCAGCACAATATTTTTTTATTAATTCCATGTAGTAAAGACCTTTAATTTATTACGCATAAAAAAACAAAGTTAGTTTGAATTTCAACATTTTTAAATGTTCAAAACCTTTTATAAAATAAAAGCAAATGAATGGTGTTAAGTTACTGCTGTTTACAATAAAACTTGTTACATTTCAAAAATCTCACGGATTCGTAATATTTACGGAGGAAACGTTTTGTAGCTGCTTCATTCGTCAACGTTATTAGCGTGTAATTTTTATTCGTGGATAATTTATTAAAGTTAAAGGGAAAGTATACAAGGGTGGTTATAAGAATTCAAGGAAAATATTTGTCGTTATATTGAAGACAACATTATTTCGGAAAAAGTGAGTTTTGACATGATTTTTTCAACATGTTTAGAATTTTTTGAATCAGTACATTAACCATTTAATTCCTCCATTTAATACTTCCTTCCCTTTTATTTTAAAACATATCCAACCAGGTCAGCACCTGAAAGTTAATGACTTCTTTAACGTGGTACACTGTTTACACAATCCTTTGATAATAAAACGCAATGTTTAATCATGCACCCTTCTATTAACCTTAAATAATTATTTTGGAAAAATAGCGCGTCCCTGCTCAGTTTTTTGATTGATGTAGTTATGTGACCCTGTCCAGTCCTTTTCCTATATTTTAACTATTCTACATTGTCTTTCACACTACTTTGAAAGCACATGTAGATTTAGGTAATCAGTCTTTATTTTCCGGTACTACTAGGTCCTTTTTATACATACACACACACACACACACACAGTCATTGTCACTCTGACTGTTAAGTTAGAAACTAGAGGAAGGGATTATACAGCTGCACGTACTGCGATCGATGGATCTGTTGTGCAACTAAACCTCTTAAAAATTAGTTCACATTGGTGCCATTAGTAAGTTCCAATAATCCACTGACTAGCTCATCCTGCTGAAGGTCCCTAGGATCCTGGAAACCAAAAACCCTTAGCCTCACAGTCATGAATTACGTGTCCTGCAGCTTCCTGTTTATGTGCATCCTCAGACCCCAATGCACATGATTTTCCTTAGTTGTGCTCTGCCCAAGAAATCTGCCACCCGTTTAAGTCCTCCATTTGGAACCTTAACCAGAGACGCTTGCTATGGAAATACCCATGAAGGTTTTCATCTTGCCTGGTGTAGCTTGATAATCCCTTTATTGATAGCAAACCCGCCCAACGACAGATCCCAGAGCCAGCTCGGGTCCGATAAACTCAGATGCAGATCCCAGTCCATTCAGTCAGTCAGCATTCTCATTAACCTCAAACGCCTTTGCCCGCCAGTGAAGAGTAACCCCGGTTTTCCAGAGATAGAGCACCAAGGTTCTCCCGATATTCCCAGACCACCTTGGACCGAATTATAGGATCACAATGCTTTGATTGTTGCCGTTGTGTTTATGGGTTGTTTTATACTGGAATGACTAATTTACATGTTAGAAGCATCCAAGACTTTTCAGTAAACACAATCTTTTTAAAAACGCTTTGTGTCATCTATATACACCAATTTCTGGAGGGAGATGATTGTGATAAAGCAAAGGTTTTATTTTGTTAAAAAAATGACAGACAAAGGTGACTTTAAAGGCAGTGACAGGTGGCTCAATAAATTTAAGAAACTGTTTTTTGTCTATTCCTGGTGAAAAACTTCCGTGCAATGTTAATGTTGTCGCTTCATACGCAGAGAAGTTTACAATGCAGACAAATTCGGTTTGTTTTGACGGATGATTACATAAAGAAAAACTCGTTCTTATGTACTGCCATTGAATATAAACAATGAAGTATTTTGTTGCTACGAGCTCTGTCAGCTGCAAAAGCACAGATTGGAGACGTTTGAGAAAATAGCACTATTATCTTTTAACTGTATTTAAACACTGCCACAAGGTGCGACCAGCAGTGAGCGCTCTCACCTCTCATAAAGGTTATCATTCCAGTACCTTTGTATTCAATGGTACTTCATTCAGTAATATACATAGAGAAGTTTTAATGTTATTTCACGGTATAATTTTAAGAGTCATTACAATAAAAGTGTATCATATAAATTATTTTTCATCAATTTACTTATTAATTTACTGTCATTTTTCTTCCTTTTTGATAATCGTTTCCGGGTAATCCGGCAATGGCGACGTACTCTGTGGTTTGTGCGCTGTTTAAGAATGTTTCCGGCAATTTTTTTAGAATGTAGGATCGTTTAGCCGTGTCACCAGATGTGCCCAAGGTTTCGGATCGGACACTAAAATTATATTACCTTAATAATGTAAATAGTTTGATCTTCGATCAAGAAACAGGCGTCATAGTGGGGAGCACATGGTAGCAATTAGTGGCCAAGTTATATCAACAACGTGTGTGTTAATAATAAACAAGCACGTCTTTGTAGGCCTACCTTCCATCGACGCGGCGGGGGTGTTCAACAAATATTTACCCCGATCACAGAACGCTTTGAACCTCTCTCTTGTTTGCGCCTGTTTATAGTTTTAAATACACCAATAGCCGACATCTTGGATTAAAGAAATGTAACAGAGATGTGATTAGTTATTGAGACATTTCTTTTGAACTTGTAATCCGCCCGATAGCGCTGTTGTCGATTAATGTTGTATTTGTAAAGGGTTATTTTTGTATAAATACAATAATGCGATCTTTAGACGCAATCACACTATATAGCTGATACACGCGAAAATTGAGCAGTAGGTGGAAATTGGATTACGTGCTTTTTGTGCGCAGGGGTTGTTGGGGATGTTTGAAGTCTGGTTTTCCGTGCATCATCGGCTTCAGTATGTTCCGGTCACGGTAACTGTTTTCCATTAAACTCGAAGCATTGTGCGTGGGTGCGGTTGGTGGAATGATTCAGTTTAAAAGAGGCCGCCTACGAGATGAAAATTTTTGAAATACTTTAAACAACTAGCACTATTAAGCTGTTTTGAGACATAAAGCGTATGTAAACTAAGTGTGAACATTTTACTCCACTTTAGACACACAAAAATCACTTATTTTCTTAGGTCCCTAATTTTATAAACTTTTGCAAAACTGGTTCCATTTATATAACTTCCCGTCTTCGCAATATACCTGTCTCTAATTTTTTTAAGTAATTAGGATTATGACCTATTCTTCCTGTCAGTGGTCACTCACCTCATAAAGGCTACCGCGGTTTCGAAACTATCGTTTCATCTTCAGGCCGTTATACAAAATGTTAAATCCCTTTGTCGAGGTCGTCACAAAGTCAAACAAAACATTAAAACATACATCACAAACACTGAGCACAATTACACGTTTAAAATATTCACCATGAAATTCGGCTGGTCAAGCTACACACGCGACTCGTACGTCGTTACATTCCGGACTGCGGAGTCTCCATCATTAGTAACGCGCCCGTCATTGTTATCAGTTACGGTGCGTCTGTTGGTTTTTGTGACTCAAATCACTTATCCTTAGAGCCATGTCATATATTAAATTTGATTTAAACGAAAGTTTTTCATTGAGGATGTTGTGGGGGTCTGATTTTTTGCTCTTGTAAATCTCAAACTCTTCAATCGCATCCATATAACTACTTTTATGACACAAATGTAATATTTCCACGTTGGTATGGATGTCTTCGAATTTATCGTTTTTGTCCATAAGATGTTCTGCGGAAGCCGAGTTTGTCGATAATGCACTTCTGGATATGTGCTCTTTAAATCTTTTCTTAAAATAGCGAGATGTCTGACCGATATATTTTTTATATATAGCTGCAGTTACTCCACTTGTTAATATCTAATTGATTAACCCCGTTCTCACCCTCATTGTAAGCATTTTAAAGCGCACACACGCGTATATACGGAAATAACTTCATGTACATACAAAGATAAGATCGGGATAATGTGACGCGTTTCGGAATACTTAGATGTCGTTGACTTTTCTTCGATATTTCCGCTTTATGGAAATCAAATTGGATTTTTACATTCTTTATTTTATTTCTGTTGTCTCGTGAGGGACGGACCTTGACTCGAAATTGTACCGCAATGTACTTCGAAAGGTTAATGGTTGGGGGACCAACCAGAAACCCCTAGCTGGTGTTTTATACTGTAGTTGCATGTTTTTAAATTGCACACAACTAAGTGAAAAAATGCGACAACGTTAAAATTAGTCCACAGTTGTACAATTCAAATTTACAGATTGTTTTTACAGTGAAGTACTAGGACCCCCACACGTTAACACCTCAGTCTGCAGGAACAAAATAAATTTAATCTAACAATCCCAAGTTCATGTTGTCAGATGAATTTGACGGGCATTCAGTCGGTGATTTCTCAGACTGCTTAACGGAATTGAGCCTGTGCCAGGTATCGCGCCACCGAAAGTTGAACTTTATTGATAATTGCCGCGATCGCTTAAACAACAGGAACTGAGTTACACAACCTAGTTCCGCTTACTGACACCAAAACAACTAAGCTAAAAATCCTCGTACTTCTCTTCCGGCTTGAAAAGAGCCTTAGCCTGCGAAACCTAATTCACTGCCGTCAACCAAAACACTTCGGATTGGTTCGCGAAGTGCACGCGTGTCTCTGTTCTCTACTTCGCTAGACTAACACACTACTGCCGGCGCTTCAAATCGCATCTCCCGTGCACAAAAGCTTCATTCTGATTGGTGCGTTCTTTCTCTAGTTTTAACAATGGAATACTGAGAAATTGCGGTGCCATAGTTTTAAGAATAAATACAGGTCGAAAATCGTTGTTCGGCAGAACATAGAGCAGGACCATCCACTACACAGCAGCTTACCAACAGCAAAAGACACCACAACTTCCTCGGGAGGAAATAGGAGGGATCCGGCCAACACAACAAGAAGCCATTATTTCACCATGCCTTGGCAATCTGCGGCCGACTGGCGATCACCCGGACTTCTATTTCCCCCCAGACTACTAGAATACATTATTTCCATGAATATCTTGCCCTGACGGACTAATTTGCGCAGGTTTGCTGTTTTACGTGCTCCATAGTTTTGAAAGTTACGCCATTCGATTGGAAATTAAAAGCGCTATAAATTGCCCGGCTATTAGACGGTATGATAAACAATACGTGTGATATTATTGGAAGAAATAATTAAGATGACAGTATACAAGAAATAGAATCAATATATTCTCTCAAATACAGATATTAAAACTATTTTCTCTAAGCTATTTGTAGTTTGATCGATATGGATATTTAATAAAAATTATCAGAAAAAATTGCTTATTAAAAAAAATTTTATTTTCTTGCAGATTTTAAAAAAACTTATTTGCAGATAAAAGCCGTTCTGAGTAATTGTGACGAGTCCAACGCCTGTTTCGGTAACACAGATGGCCAAGTTAGGACGATACCAAATCAACATCGCTGCAGACCCAAAAACTCCGATTTGCGAAGGTGCCTTTTAATCGGTTCAGAATTTGTACTTAAACTCAACTTTAAAATTTAAGTTGTCAAAACCCGACTGCGGTTAGATTTTGGTTTCGTTTTGGAAGCACCGAAATCTGCAGATGGATAATTTTGTTGCCTACGGGTACACGCCCTGTCTATAAAGGATGCACTCCATCATGCGCCCAAGGGCTTGCTTATTGTTCCTAACAGTTTGGCCCTCTTCAAGCGGTGATTTACTGGTTATAACATAATATAATCAGCGCCCGTGTAAACATTGTGGCCGTGTTGGGTGGTTGAAACACATGTTCCCCCTCGTCTGTGTTGTGTTTATACAGTTAGTCCCTCGTCCCATTTAGCTGCAGTTCAATTAGAAAGTAAAAAGAGGTTAGTTGTGTCGTGTCATTGTGCAGAAGTTTAAAAGTAACTAACAATGTTCCAGTCATCCCTGTCATTGAATAGAAACGTACTAGAAGTACAGCCACTATTATAAAAAGTGTTCGATATTAGTGGCTAAAGTGCAAGTAATTCTACTGTTTGCCGCTACGAACGTTGCAAAGGCAAGGGGGGAAGACGTTTGAGAAAATAGCACTATCTGTTTAACTGTAGTTGAACACTCTGCCGCAAGATGCCACCAGCAGCGAATCTCTCATAAGGATTATTCTAGTACGTTTTTATTCAGTGTCTCTGTACACCAAGACGGAAAGCCTTTACTTGTCACCACTTGTCCGATATACCATCATGGCAGATGACAGAAATATAAAAACTTTATTTCGATGAACGTTAAAGATATAAAGTGTATGAAAATCACCTCAAAGAATATAAAAAGTTCTCCTATTTTTTTAACTAAGTTTTTTTTTTAACATCCGACTATTGTGCACACTTGGGCTAATGCAGACGATGGGATGATTTATAGCGTATGAAAATGCCAAGCCCTCGCCGGGAATCGAACCCGGGTCCTCGGGATGAAAGCTATTAACTAGGTCACCGAGGAGGCCTCGAACTAAGTAAAGCCAAAATACAGTATAGTAGGGGTTATGGTTGGTGTGCAGATTATGGTGCCGAAATTAGATTTATTAAAAAGAAGATAATGTTTGTTATTAGAAATTGGCTTCTATCATGTCATCTAGACAGCTGCGTGTCGCGATTACTTTTAATTCTAAAAGCTACTGTAAGTTCAATGTGCTTTTTACTACACGCACACATTTGACAAACAAAGCAATAAAGTTCACGAACAGCTGACAACCAGTCTGTCAACCAACAAACATTTATAATTCCCAGAAAACCCCAAATTTGGGTAATTAAGTACTCAACAGTCAATTCCCTTCCTCGAACCACTATTGATCAACAGTTTTAATGTTTATGCCGTGTTTTATTGCCTACTGAACACATTTCATGTTCTCGGAAAGGATTAAACAAAGTACATTCCAAGAAGGCGGTGAGTTGTGAAGCGAAAGTCCAGCGGTGTTGTATAAGAGAAGAGACGGTGGCGTGTTCCTGAAATAAAATACACATTAATAAGTACAGTATTTGTTAGCAGAAGAAATAACGATTAAAACGAAAACTTATAAATATCGTTCAGTTGTTGGAAACGGTGATAAGTCAGAGTTAGAAGAACGGCTACTTATGTAGGCTACAAGAGGATTTGTTAACTGGGTTTTATAGTTAGGATTGAAACAGAAGATCGCGAAGTGTACTTCATATACCGACTTGTTGTAGCGCTGTTGTCAATTAGTGCATGTTCCTTTACCTCTATTAGAGATGGTGAGTTGGCGATTTGACATTTCTGCTCAGTGTGTTGCTACAGTGGTGCAGCCTAGCGCTGGATGTACAAAGCTTCGTCAATCGAATACCATTTAGTACATCGTTTCCATCACCGAGTAATTTTTGCGCAACACCTAAATACCGAGGGTACGGAATGACCCATAGTAGAGCAGTTTTCCCTGGAAAAAGTTTTGAGTATTGGACGCGAAATTATGAGTTTCTTGAGCGAAAAATATATGCTTTTGGTTTGTAATGAATACACAGAAAACGTTAACATTTTGAACTGATATAATATGTAAGCCTGTCAAACTGTGTTGTACCACAAACAAGAGCAGTGAGCCTACTGCAGTAACCAAATACAAAGTGACGTAAATTCATGGATACGTTGTTAGACTCCGGTTTTGGGAGTTCTTGATATTTCCGCGTACCACATGACTCGTCTTCGCATACCTTAAGTGCTCTGAATAAGTTGTGTCTCATTCGTATACATTTATTGTATAGTGAAAAGATAAAACCAATTGAAAAGTATTGAAGAATAAGATTATCAGTGTGACTATGGAGTTGGTGGGTTTGCTATTTGTCGTGATGAGCATTTTCCATTTTGAATGGGAATCTGTCCCTTCGATCCAGATGCCAACATCGATATACTTTGGTTAACATTTACTTTTTCCTTCTTAATCTGTCCTACTTCATTATTAAAATAGAAATGTGTTCGATTTTTTTTTAAGTCGAAAAGCACATTGAGGCTATTATCGCCTCTCTAAATGTAAGTGTTAAAGTCGTAAGTATAGTGTTGTAAGTGTAAGTGTGTGTTAGATTCGGGTACCATGAGAGACGTCTAAATCCTCTCAATAGGTGCAGCTAGTCTGCACCCCCTGCGGGGAACCAGATGTATTAGAAACCCCCTATAACCTTTTCAGGTTCAGCTCGAACAAAAATTAACGCAAAAGTTCCTTAAGTTTGCGACCAGTGCCGGCCTTGGGGGGGGGGCGAAGTCGGGCGGCGCCCAAGGGCGCTATCTCAGCTAGGACGCCACTGTCTAGGTTTTTAAAGTTATCAATAATTTATAATATTATATTTACATAAATAATCATTATAATCAATAAATGATTTTCAAATTTATTTAAAAATTATATGTACATCCATTTTTATTAGATATCTTAAAAACGCGTCCTTTATATTGGCGCTACAGTAAATTTTGCCCTACCTGTCCAAAAGGCTAAGGCCGGCACTGTTTATGACTTAACGTTTAGGCGCTAAAGGGTAGTAATTGGTGAATATTTAAGGACTTTAAACGCTAAATAAGAGCCAAACGAAAATAAATACATTAATCTGTATTAATAAAAGGACATTTTGTGTGTGTGCGCGCGCGCGCGATGTACTGCCAAATCTATGGCACACAGATCTGAAATTGTTAACGCAGGTGAACAGAAGGAGGTATGGCAACACCTCAAAGCCGAATTTTAAATTTCTAATTAGATTTTCTTAAATTAAATATTTGGTTGAAAATTACACCGAACTTTATATAGTTTATTTTTTTAAAAACTATTTTTAATTTAGAAACAAAAAGAGAAACATTGTAATTCATTATCTCATGCTCACAGTTGTTGAGGCTTATTATTTTTTCCTTGGGCAACGTCAAAAAATGGTGTACACAATTAGGGCTCTCGTATTAAACTAAATGTAACTGCTCATCTGCTAGAACTTCTTCGTCGTTAATACAGGTCGTCTTGTGTTGCGTTGCGTAAATTATTTGAGATAGATGGTCAGTGCGGTAACTCAAGAAGGAAACTACGTCAGCTTTAAAAAAATAATTTGTGTTCCGAAAATAGTTCATCACGCGGAAGAGTTAAAAGCCGTGGGTAAAAGAGATTGTATCGTACTGTAAAATCTACATAAGTAATATATTGTTGCTAAGACTGGGGAATTGTTACGTTAAAGAAATGCGTTTGGCCAACAACTTACCTGACCACTTCTGTCTCGGTCATTCCTAGAGCTGCCGCACGTTACACAAAAGATTTGTCCAAAACGCTACCATTTATTCCTGGTCCTGGAAGCGATTGATTGATAAACGTATGCATTTGAGTATCGTCGCTGGTCAGTCTGTGGTTGTGGATTGGTATTAGATCTATAACCTCTGACAAGCCCGTGTGATGCGTGAAGACATTTCTCTTCACTCGATTACTCCAATAGCTCTGCACGTGGTTGTGAACCATCTCTGAAATCTGATACCACATTTTGATAAAAGAAATATTACTTTCTCCATATAGGCTGTAAGATTTATACCAGATAAGGTCAACGCGTTTCCGGAATTGTTCAATGAAAATTTATTGAAAGTACGCGTAATAGTTTAACCTTATTTTCAAAATACTCTCCTCCTGTATGTATACACTTCTTCCACCATTCATATAATTATTGGAAACACTCGTAAAGTCATTTTTGGAAATTTCTTTTAGCCGTACGTCTCTTACGGGTCAGCAAAACGATGTTGCTTCCTTTACGACTCTCAAACAAAACGTCTGTCTGCTGAATGGAAATTAAAAACATTACCACGAAACAAATTTTCGCTTCGACAGAAAGTTATGTTGGAGGTTTATATATTTAATTTAATATATATTTAGGCTATATATTTATTTTAAATATAAATATATAAATATTTATATATTTATTATTACCAGGGCTTGATTTATTACGAATGTATTCCTTATGTGGAAACTTTTAAGAAAGGAGATCCTGAAACGGCTACGATTGCAGTTAGAGGTAGACCTGAAAAATTGGCAGGGAATGATTGGTTTTTGTTACATGACAATGCCCCGTCACGTTCACCGCTGTTGGTAAAACAATACCAAGCCGAGCACAATTTTGGAACACCCTCTCTGTTCTCCCGACCTTGAACCACTGGATTTTTACCTGTTTACTCGACTGAAAATGACATTGAAGTGACATCAATTTGCTGATTCATGAGTTGACTGAAAATGCGATGAAGCGGTTAAATGAAATTTCCAAAAATGTCTCAGGAGTGTTCCCAGCAATTGTATGAACGGTGGAAAAGTGTGTACATGCAGGAGGAAAGAATATTTTGAAGGAAATAAAGGATAAAATATACGTACTAAGTTCAGTATAATGATCTGCCTTCCCTAGCTTCGTCAATTCTGTTTTCGTTGACGCGTTTCGGAGAACCTCCATCTTCAAAAAACTTTAGAGTATATCTATCTCTATGAATATAGATATAGTTTTTGAAGATGGAGGTTCTCCGAGACGCGTCAACGAAAATAGAATTGACGAAGCTAGGGAAGGCAGATCATTATACTGAACATAGTGACAATAATCCTAGCAGAAAAGAAGAATATAAAAAGAATTATTATACGTACTTTCAAAAATTTTCATTGACCGTTCCCGGAAACTTTTTGACCCTACCTCGTACATAAACACGGAGCGCGTGTGACTCACTGACGTGATAAAAAAACGAATTTTCAACAATGATTTTTGTCGTACTTTTTTGAACATTAGAGTTATCGATGAAAAACTATAATATTCGTCTAATATTCAAAATCAGTTTATTATGTCGGTTCAAATTTTGGTCATATAAGTAAATCTCAAGGTGTGTAAGGTTCCGGAAAAATACACAGATTGAAATGGGAGTTTGCTGTTCGATTCACTTTCGCATCATACATTCTTTTATTAAAATTCGTTACGCTGAGTTCATTTATAAATCTTCGTTTGGAAAAAAATCGGATTAACAAATTTTGAGAAACAACGTCATAACGTGTTTCAGGTAGTTTTTGTTAGTAACTCAAGCAAGTACGGACACGTAAGAAAGTAACTTTTTCAACATTTTTAAATTAATGTTGAAGGGGATTTTTACAATTGTTAATACATATTTGTTCTCCATATAAAATTGTTTTTTGTAAAAAAATTAAGATAGAATGCTCTATAATACAGTAAGCAAAGGAGTAAAACTGATATACAACCTCCAAACCAAAAACGGTAGAAGAAATTTCCAAAAGAAATTTTTACACCGTAATTTTTAAAATACGTACATAAAACATATACTATCTCTTTAACCCATAAATACTAAAGTATTAATAACTCTTTAATGTTACGAATAAGTTTCCGAATCTCCGTATACTTCCGGCAGAGGCGACTGAAGTGAGCAGCTGATGTGCTTAGCGATCCCACCGTACCTCTAGCTCATACTGCTCTCACTCATCTACTCAAGATACACACACACACACTCACTACTCTACATCTTTTGGCTAACTTTAAAATGTAAAGCGATATGTGTTTATGAAGTGAATGACCCGGTCTAATGTGTATCAAACGGAGCACTAGCATACCTCCCAGTATATCTTAGCCTTACCCACGCATGCGGGGTTCTGTATGGACGGACCTCATTACCCCTGCTACTTGTGGGTTTTCGAATGAATAGGAACTAAAATAGAATGAGCAGGATCTCACGGCCAAATGGAGCAGAATCTCCGTAACGAGAGTCGAGAGAAATAAAAATTTAAAGGGAATTAGTACAGTGAGCATCTGCAAACACCAACTGGGAAAGTCGCCAGTTAGAAATGAGAGAGTTATTCCCCTTGAATCCCTCCAAATCCTAGACTTTATGAAGAGGCTAGTACTGGAGAAGACGTAACTGAGTATCTCAGGAATACAGAAAGGGGTACCGTAGATCTACAAAGGTTACAAATAGTAACTCTACAAATTCATTCATTCAACTTATGTTTTTGAGTTCGTTGATTCTAATTATAAAGTCCAAATTTATAAAATGAAAAATGGTGGTAGAAACCATTTTTAAATATTAAAAAATGGATATGCTTCTAATATTACGATGAATTGCCGAAAATCGATAAACTTAAAATTACTTTAATATTACTGATTACGGTATATTTTCCTTTCCATGAGGTTTTTTCATTTATTACCTGTTGGTCTGACCACATGCTTGGTTCTAGACTACCGGTGTCGCCATGTAGATGTGTGTGGTCATCGACATCTCTCTTGTTACGGCCCAAAGTCGAGTCTGTAGTCACCACAAGCATTGTGGGTAATCTGGCGGCCAACATGGCGTCCCTCAGACAGTTCTGTAATACAGTTACGTGATATTCAGTTCACAAACGGAGGAAGGCCATCCACTGTACTATTTCAACTAACACTACTCCAGAGTGCTTGGAAAGGAGATAGTGAGATATTACCCCGCAAAGTTTACCCTTACATCCAACCTCATTCCCCCTCCCAACCTTCTGAATGTTATCTACTGCTCGTTTAGACCATGACAGAACATTTAAGTGAAAGAATGGAACGTTGGAAGAACCCTGAGCATGTTTCATAACTTAATGTGGGTCCAAAGTACTCCAGGTCTTATTGTGACAAATTAACCGTTTGGATTTCTTCAATGAATATGAGCGACTCAGTCGTTTCCTGATCGGTCGTGAAATTCATTGACGAAGCCCAAAGTTTAGGATTGTCGGCCTTACGCAACAGTTGTTAGGTTAAAACGTTTAAATTGTTTTTTTTTTTTACTTTTTTGTTCGCTGTTGTGGGCTATCTGGCCTTTCGAAAGGTCATTTACAACTGTCGCAACGATTAATGTGAAGTGATGAGATAACATCGCATCACAGTCTAAGTAGATCCTATTTGTTTGTGCTAATTACAGAACACAAAACGCCTTTCTTGTTTTGATAACATTTTTTTAAATATAATTCTCTAATAAACATATATTTTGAGGTTATACCCTGTCATTGTTGTGAAGATAAGCAAATTGCTTTACGGGTAGTAAGTTTTTCCAGTGTGGTTACGAACAGAGCCGGCTCGCGAATAAGCATTGTGGAACTGCAACGCCCCCAATTCCGCTTGATATTATCGATAACATTTAATATAATTAGTCATTTTTTTCTTTACAATTGTATGAAAATTATACACAAAATCTTTGTAGGAACTGTACGCTTGCGCATGCGCACGTAGGAAGCTGTACATAAGCTGCGAAAAACAGAACACTATCGATCCCACAGTGCCGACCCTGTGGCGTGTTAATGGAATGTATTTTTTCTTCTCCGTGTGTGTTGTGTTTAAAACCGTATATCATATTCTTGAATGTGATAAAGTGTAGAATTATACGAGATGTGTTCAGAAAGTAACGAGAATTTTAATTTTTTGAACAAAATATTTATTTATTCTTCCAATCGATATGCCACCATCATCAGCGACCTCTCTAATTATGATTCGGCGATTGATCATAACCATTTCTTTCACTTTTCCTCGTTTTTGTTGTTGATGTGCTGGGGCGTCCAGGGCGTTCGTCATCTTCAACGTCTTCACGGCCTTCTTGGAAACGCTTATACCACTCGTAAACTCTTGCTTTATTCATAACAGACTCACCATAGGCCTTTGTTTATATTTCACACACTTTGTTACATTTTATTCCATTTTTTACGCAAAATTTGATACTAATTCTTTGATCCATTTCTTTTAATAAACGAATATCGCCGAGCTCATAAAAACACGTCTAACCTTAGTGGCTGTCACAGACAAAGTCAACAATGAAAACAGCTGAAAGTTTTATCATACTTCAAGGGCATGTATACCAACATAATAAAAAAAATGTTTGATAATCGGACTCTCCAAGCCCGCGAAATTTAAAAATTCTCGTTGCTTTCTGAACACACCTCGTATTGTGAGGTTATAGCCTATACTTTCATTGTTGTGAAGATAAGCAAATTGCTTTACACGTAGTATAACCAGGACTCGACTACCAAGCTCCTAAACTATAATCTGTTAAAAAAATCTGTAACACTGTGTAAGCTTAGACAGTGTAGTTACGAACTGAGGCGGCTCGCGAATAGGCATTGTGGTACTGTAGCGCCCCCAATTTCGCTTGATATTATCGTTAACATTTAATATAATTAGTATTTTTTTCTTTACAATTGTATGAAAATGATACACAAAATCCTTGTATGTAAGTGTACGCTTGCGCATGCGCACATAGAAAGCTGTACGCAAGGTTGCGAAAAAGAGAGCACTGTCGATCCCACAGTGCCGACCCTCTGGCGTGTTAATGGAATGTATTTTTTCTTCTCCATGTGTTGTGTTTAAAACCATATACCATTTTTCTTGAATGTGATAAAATGTAGAATTAGATTATTATCCTGCTTCCAGCTGTTCTATTTGATTCTTTTTTTTATAAAAACTTTTCTAAGAAACAATATGAATTCGAAAATACTAAATGCGCTTGCAGCGTTTTCAATAGAGAAAATTTTCCTCAGCTTTCCTCCAGAGATCATGGATAGAATTATTGTTCTTTTCGCACAAATTAAAACAACAAGAATGGATTCCATTGGGAAATGAATAAGCTTGAACTGTAACAATTTAGGTTAAAATAAGTAAAAAAATGTTTACTTTGTTTTTTTATGATTTTGTCAAGTTTCTGAATAAATTTTCTTTTTATATGTGTTTGTGTCCTGTTACACAGTCTTAAAACAAAGACTAAAACATTTTCTGGAACTAATTTTAGCCACTGAATTTATTAAATCATTGATAATTACAATTATCACGTGTTTCCGTTACCATAAATATTTCTATAACAAAACAATTTACTAGTAGTTAATGGAACAGTAGAATTCGCGGTGTAATCATAACGAATTGTCCCCACCGTTTTGACGCTCGTAACGTTTTCCGCCAATTTAACCGGTGACCGTTACTGGACTAATTAAAAATAACGGTGACCGTTACCGTAAAAATTTAAATTTTACGAAAAACGTTACTGGACTAACTTTATTTCCAATTTTATGCTCTTTTACAGGAAATAGCCAGCAGTTACACTCGACATCGGTAAAACGGATCTTGAAACGGAAGTGAACTGGAAAAGATCTTACATAAGCCTATACGTCGTTTGGGTTTTATACAAGGTATCTTTGTACTGAATTTCAAAATAGTCGCCTAATTCGTTCGACACAAAACAAATGCCGAATGATCGAGTTGAAACACGGCTCGCTTCGCTCGTTCAGTAACGATTTATTTGTTCATAGTAAAATAGCAATACATATAGTAGTGTTATTACGGAAGTAACAGTTGCAGTGTGAAATCGACAACCTTGCCTCAACAATAGCATAACAGTACAGTGTTTGTTTATTGTAAATTTGTATTGTAAAGTAGATAAACCATTTATAAAGTAAAGAAATAACAGCTAACCTGCAACACGTTCAGGAAAAACAGAAACGCCAGTAACGTCAGTGCGTTCAGGGCTCCTTGTGGACCTTTTTTGTTCTCCTTCCATCTGAAAAACACAAACATCTGTTCATGTTTTTTTTTCATTATACCTAAACTAGTACCACAAAACACCAGAGCCAGCGCTATATTCTTAATTGACATAGAGCGTTCGTAACTTTTCCGCCAATTTAACCGTTAACCGTAATATTTACGAAAAACGTTATTGCAAATTTTACGCTGTTCCTCTGTGAAGCCGTCAAACTTATGTTAGGTTTTGCTGTCCAGTATTACAGGAAGCGATTTCTCAACGCAAAATCAGAGCCCGCCATTTTGAAATTTAAATGAACGTAAAAATGTCTTGCACGTATGTCGTGCGAGTTTTAAACACGATATCTTTATACCGAATTTCACAACAATCGGTCAATGCGTTTGACAAAAACTGCGCAACAAACAGACAAACCAAATGCCGAATGGTCGAGTTGAAATAGAGACGTCACTTGGCTCGGTCAGTGCAATGCCTTCTAGTATAAAACGTTATTACATTTCTGTATTAAATTAATACAGGTTAAATAATTATAAAATTATCTTAAAAAAATTCAAATGATTTCGGTTCATAATACACTAAGGTGCATTGTTTGAATCTAGTCTATTGTAAGAGACACATTTATGGATTAGAAAATAAGCATTGTTGTAAGACTCATACGCGTGACCTTGAAATCAGCACATAAATAGACCTCTGGGTCATTTTTTAGGAGATGTTAAAACTCGTAATATATTGTGTGCGTGTTTTAGCAATTTTGGTCCTACGTAATTTAAACTTAACTCAAAAGTTAGTTTTTGTAGTAGCTTTAGATATGTTCGTTACTCAGCAAAATACTTTAAACAGTTTCAAAATGGCTACCATCCGTAATTTAAAAAAATGACACATTAAAAAAGTCTATTTTGTAATTATCAATATTATAAAATGCCAGTATATACTGATCTGATTCAAACTTTGCCCGAAAAGTTGATTTTGGTAGTAGCTGGGACTCGTTCGTTTTCCAGAAATACGTTTTAACAGTTTCGAAACGGCGGCCATATTTAATAAATCTTAACTATTTAACTTACACTTTTTGAAAATTTGTTTTCACCGACTTAATCAGCGTTAAGTTGTGCATAAATCAGCATTCTATATCTTCAAATACAATTGACAATACAATAGTGAACCTCAGTGTAATTTTAAACGTTGATTTATGTGTTTTTTTAACTGGATTAACGGTAAGAGTAGAATAAATGCGTTTTGAACTAATGTCCTTGAGGTGCGCAGTTCAGAAACGTAGACTGACCAATGCCTTAGCCACATCGACCACCGAGCACTGCTTAATAACGTCAATATCAGCATTAATTTGCTTCGACAGTTTTGGTTAAGCCTGGTGGCGCCCACCAAATGCGAAACGGACTAGGCATTCAAAACATAACCTATTGTTTTAAATGTAAGTGCTGCCACTGAAAGCAAAGTGGAACCGTGCGATGCCGCTCAGTTCCGTTACTTACATCAAAAACAATAGATTAGGTTTTGAGTGCGTATCCCTCTCCGCATTTGGTGGTCATCCGGTTTTATTCCGTTTTGTTAGAATGGCTCAATACTACCATCAGTATACAACTAGTGGTAAAAATATAGTAGTTTTTTTTTTGCTAAGTACAAAATTTGCTAATTACTTGCTAAGTTTAAAAATACTTGCTAATTTCGCTCAAGTACAAAATTGATCTTACCCATAATGGTGGTGGTGGTGTATATAATCATGGTCATATCCATATCCTCCGTAGCCATTGTAGTCTCCTCTGTCGTGTGGCAGCATGCTCGGCATCGTGGCACGAAGTGACGGTGCGGGTGCATGGTTCAGAGGCGTATCCACCACACCAATCCGAGTCATTGTCTGGCCTGCAATCGCAGTCGAGAAGGCAGTTATCAACGAACTTGCATTTAAAAATTAGCTATAGGAGCGATCATCAGATCAGAAATCTTTATCTGACCTCTAGATCACTTTTATGTTCGTATGCGATAGCTCCACGTTCGCAATTTCGGTCCGATTTAACGAGTTAGTTGCCCAGAAAAATACGTTCAACACTTTTAAAATGTCGGTCATTTCGGCGCGTATTTATTTTACACTTTTTGAGAAACTTATTTCACCGTCGTTATCAGCTTTAAGATCTGCATAAATTTGAATTTAAAATTGTCCAAAACAAATTAGAATTGCGAAAATGAGTTTGACGGCGTTCAGGGTTTTCTGTAAGCTAATCATTTTTAAATCGATACTAAAATCGAACGTGCTAACACACACCGTCACACATAATATTTACGCATACGAGCTGGAGCTGTTGGTCAAATATTTCGTTAAATATGGAGCTAGCAAAATATTTCGTTCAACTTTTTCAAAATGGCCGTCATTTCAATTTTTTAAGAAATTATTTACTTTTTGTTTAAAATATTTTTGAAAATCTGATTCTACCATCGTAATAAGATTTAAAAAGGGCATAAATTAGTTATATGTGTAGATTATGTAAATATATATATATATATATATATATATATATATATATATATATATATATATATATTTACATAATCTACACTAATTTATAACTATGTATGTA
This sequence comes from Callitettix versicolor, assembly GCA_022606455.1. Taxonomy (NCBI): domain Eukaryota; kingdom Metazoa; phylum Arthropoda; class Insecta; order Hemiptera; family Cercopidae; genus Callitettix; species Callitettix versicolor. The sequence continues at coordinate 80,056,400 of CM040185.1, read as the reverse complement.
ACTAATTTATATAACTAATATATATATAAATTTAACGACCCCTTAACAAAATGATCTAGAGATCAGGATTGGTGCTCATTTCAAGGATCCGGGTCTGGGTGTTACCATAATGGCACATTTTTCCAAATGTAAATTCAGTAGAAATTTGTTAATTTATGATATTTTAGACGTTATTTTCATTAGTTCCGCAAAATTACCCAATTTATTAACCTGTGTGCAGGTTCGGTTTTGGTTTCAACTGTTCTAAAAAAAAAAATGTATTAAGTTTTAAACCGTAAATTTCTTCTTTTTTTTAATTTGGCTAGTGTTGGTACGTGACACAAGATTTGAACAAAACACCGCTTACCAGTTGTGAGAAATTGTGTCGATTTTTCCTTGTTTTTTGTTTTTATTTTCAGAACCGAATTTTCCGGAAAAGTAATTCAATGTGAGATATCTTGTTTTTACACTCATCGTTTCTTTTTGTTTCAGGCAGCCAGCGGATAATGCTTTACGGTGAAAATTTTCTAGTAACACCTTCTTAGTAAGTATAACAAAACAGTCATACAAAAATTGTTTTTCTCTACACTGAAATCTGTATAAAGTCAACGTTGCTGGCGTATTTCCATCGGAAAAATAACCTATTGGAACGTTCATTATAGAAAGAGCCCACCTGGAACCTGCAATTAAGCGCTTATCTCTTGACCTTCACTTTATTTAGGAGTAGTCTAAACATATATATATATATATATATATATATATATATATATATATATATATATATATATATATATAGTCTTAAAGTCCATATTTCATGCCAGTTAGACTAATGAGGACTAGGATCAGTATTAACGGTAAGAAAAAAACAACGGGAGCAACTGCGGCTCGAATCAAACTTTCTCACATCCACAAGGTAGGGTCAAAAAGTTCCCGGAATCGGTCAATGAAAATTTATTGAAAGTACGCATAATATTTCAACCTTATTTTCCTTCAAAATACTCTCCTTCTGCATATACACACTTCTTCCACCGTTCATACAATTGTTGGAAACACTGCTGGAAGCCATTTTTTGGAAATTTCTTGTAGCCGCTGCGTCGCATTTTCCTTCACCTCTTGCGAATCAGCAAAACGATGTCCCTTCAATGTCATTTTCAGTCGTTGATACAGTAAGGTTATTTACATACTTTCAATAAATTTCTATTGATCAATTCCGGAAATTTTGTCACCCTACCTCTTGTGTGTGTGTGTGTGTGTGTGTGTGTGTGTGTGTGTGTGTGTGTGTGTGTGTGTGTGTGTGTGTGTGTGTGTGTGTGTGTGTGTGTGTGTGTGTGTGTGTGTGTTTTTTTTTTTTTTTTTTTTTTTTAACGTCCGACTATTGTGCACACTTGGGCTAATGCAGACGTTGGGATGATTTATAGCGTATGAAAATGCCAAGCCCTGGCCGGGAATCGAACCCGGATCCTCGGGGTGAAAGCCTAGTATGCTATCCACTAGACCACCGAGGCGGCTCCTCTCTCTCTCTCTCTCTCTCTCTCTCTCTCTATATATATATATATATATATATATATATATATATATATATATATATATATATATGTGTGTGTGTGTGTGTGTGTGTGTGTGTGTGTGTGTGTGTGTGTGTGTGTGTGTGTGTGTGTGTGTGTAATTATGCTCAGTTTTAATTCAACATAAAGAATCACAATTCAAGGCTATGTAAATTAAGTCGTTAAGTATGTGAATATTTGCTTCCGTCAGGACTATGTGATTAGCGTGTTACAGTTATTTACCAGTACAGTGTTTTATGTACGATTTACCATTCTATATTTACCGGTTTACCATTTAGTTTTACAAATAATAATAGCTGAGTTTATGCAGGATATCGAAACATTTATTTTTAGGAAATGTTTAAACAACCTAAATTTGTTAGTAATAGCCGTTTAACATCAAACAGCTGTTATTCTAAATCATACGGAGATGTTAGATTTTTGATTTGGTTATTTTTTCACTTACTGTAATGTAATTTTGACATTTAGTGGTTTATTTCTATTATTAGCTGGTTTCGGTTGGAAAACGAGCCATTGGAGCGACTATCATAGCGGTCATTTTAAATCTTCAATAATCGCTACACGCAGCTGTCTCGCCGACGTGATAGTAGCGAATTTCCAAAAGTACCGGTAATTTTTTATCTGTAATTTTTTCTAAATTCCGATTTCACTGTTATAAACATTATTTAAATTTTCGTATATTAGCATTTTAAACTTTCAAAATTGCGTTGAAAGTACGAAGATGAACCCTGAAGCCGTTCAAAATGCTAATTTATGCCGTTTTTAACGCTGATTACGGTGGGGAAATCAGATTTTGAAAACGGTTTTAACAGAAAAGTTACGAATTTTAGAAGATTTTAAACGACCGCCATTTTCAAACTGTTTAACGAATTTTGATTTTTAACAAACTTGTCCAAGCTTTGATTTTAACGACCCCGTCAAAAAGTAATCTAGAGCTCAGGATTCGCTAATTTTACAACCCCAGTTCTGGGTGTTACCATGATGGCCTGTTCAACAGTTCCATTTTTCAATGGGAATTGGTTAAGAATTCAAAATTTGTTTATCTTACAGTTTTTTTGAAACTGATTTCGCCGTCAATATCGCTGTTAAAGTCTGCTTAAATTAGGGTTTAAATTTTCTAAATGTCATTAAAAACACGAAACTGAAAATGTTTTCTTTAAACTTTATAAATATTTACAATTTAGACTGTAAATAGGTTACAATACTGTCTCTCTCTCTCTCTCTGTCTCTCTCTCTCTCACTCTCTCTCTCTCTCTCTATATATATATATATATATATATATATATATATATATATATATATATATATATATATATATATATATAAAACTTTTGTCCTGACTGACTGACAGAGAATCAACGCAGAGCAAAAACTACCAGCGATAGAGACTTGAAATTTGTATTATGTATTCTTTTAATAATGTAGGTGCTTAATAAGGAAGGATTTTAATTTTAACGCCATTAAACTACTTACCCAGTCCAACTTTAATAATCAACGTATATCCGAGGCTGAAAATGAAATTTTCAAATTACCTTCTTACAACAATGTAGAGGTGGACTAAGAAAGGATTTTGCAAAAATTTGATTTTAACGTCATTAAAACCCTTTCCAGCTTTAATAATAAATGTAAAGTCGAGACTATTATAGCTAGTGACTTGAAATTTTCAGGGTACCTTCTTACAACAATGTAGAGTTGCATTAAGAAAGGATTTTGTAAGAATTTTATTTTAACTCCATTAAACTACTTACGCAGTCCACCTTTAATAATCAACGTACAGCCAAGACTATTATGAAAATTTCAGGGTACCTTGTTACAACAATTTAGATGTGCATTAAGAAAGGATTCTGCAAACATTTGATTTTAACGCCATTAAACTACTTATCCAGTCCAACTTAGAGCCGAGACTATTATATAGCCGCCTCGGTGGCCTAGTTGATAGCGTACTGGGCTTTCACCCGAGGACCCGGGTTCGATTCCCGGCCAGGGCTTGGCATTTTCATACGCTATAAATTATCCCATTGTCTGCATTAACCCAAGTGTGCACAATAGTCGGACTTTAAATATAAAAAAACCGAGACCATTATAGCTAGAGACTTTACATTTTCTCTGTACCTTATTACAACAATGTACATCGTATAGTCAGTTTAAAACGACAGTTTAGCTTATTATTACCATTGCTTTTACATTAGTTAAAATGTTTTACTGTTCTATTATATAACTAGCCTATTCACCTACCTTACAGTTTGCGTGTCAACCAAGAAGTAAGGAGACAAGTGAGACTTGAGCATCGCACGCAAGAGTTCCTCTGGGCCACACATCTAGGCCGGGCAATTTAAGCAGCAAAGTGTAACGTCTTTGTGGGTTCAGTGGGCTAATTGTCCTACACACATTTGGCCGGCATTAACTGTACTGCGAAGTGAACACCCGACCGTTGTCAGGTAAGACGGATTTTAATGAGAAATTTTTGAGCGAAATCCCATTGGAAAATGAGCTATTTGGAGCGGCCACGTAGTAAGGTTCAGACCCGAGATCTTAAAATGAGCTGGTTCTGGATCAGTTTTTGAGAGGGCCGTGTGTGTGTGTGTGTGTGTGTGTGTGTGTGTGTGTGTGTGTGTGTGTGTGTGTGTGTGTTTGTGTGCGTGCGCGCGCGCGCGCGTAAACGTATGTTATAGAAATAAATATTCTTTAATTTAAACAGCAACCACGTTTGGCGCCAATTTGAACATTAAAATGAAATTTATGAATAAATAACTTACACAGTAAACAAGATTTACCTTTGATGATAACTAATATTTGTTCATCCATATGAACACAAACAGAACATAACTTTAAATACAGTATGCTTTAGTTTGCTGAGATCTTTGCAATCTATAAACAGCAATGTCAATAATTGTGCTACTACCTATATGAAGTTACTTTTTAAATTTACCAGCGTGTTTAAATTTATAATTTATTCTATGATGCATGTAATTCTTTAAAATTTATAAAATTGTATTTAATGGTATTTATGCTCAAGGTCTTTAATTACAATCTAAGGTAGTTAGAGTTCTTCAAAGTTTCCTGGTAGTTATTTTATTCTAATAATTAATTCCCTTTGATAACACTTTCTCTGTAGTTGGACACTGAGGTTGCACCCGTCCGCTGATGTGGGGCAAAACACCGCGTACCCTCGGATTCACTCCCTTTTATCAACTCACTGACACCACAATACCATTATGTTACGAACAATAACCAGTATTTGTGACTTTATTAGTTAACAGTGATCATGCCGACAAAGGCTCTCTACATGGGGAAACTCAAATTTATGTACATTCTATTCCTATTGCAAGATCAACTTGCATCTATTGAGAGAATTTAGACGTCCCTCGCGGTACCTGAGTCTAACACACACTTACACTTTACAACGCTATACTTACGACTTTAACACTTTACACTCACACTTACATTTAGGGAGGCGATAATAGCCTCAATGTACTTTTCGCCTTAAAATAAAAAAAAAATGTAAGATCACTGGTTGATGTCTCACCAGTGTCTTTAGGCACACCTGATATTTTGAAAACTAACTTTCTTAGCGTAGTACTTTCTTAAATCTCTAAATCTAGCTGTGATACTAACATATCTTCATAAAACACACACACACAAGACATCACAATAACCTGGAAAGAAGTGGACAGCTGAGAGGAGGAAGGAGCATTCAGATAGGATGAAAAGATTCTGGGAGGAAAAGAGGGCAAACACCAGAAGATTAAATCATGTATTTCAAGTTCAATCGCTCTCCTAATGTTGGAACAATCGATTAAATAAATATATATTTATGTTCTTCAATAATGTATTCTAAATCTCTCGGTTTGACTTGGGGGGTTTGACACACTGAGAGTTCAGGTTTGTCAATGTCTAGCTGGATCTAACCTTTCTTCATCCGTCAGCTGATGAAGAAGGATAAGATAACTTCATCCTAAGCGTATGCAAAAGGTTGTGTGGCTTAGTAGGAGTTCTTCGTAGTATGTGGACTCTGGATAACGGACGACCTCCAGATTTAATCCAGCCTTACCTGTGCATGCGGGGTGTTGTACAGGTGGACATTTTACTTCCCTAGCTATTTTTGGGATTTGGATTGCTGGAAATAAACCTTTAAACCCCAGAAAACCCAGGGAAATTTATCAAAAGTGAAAATAACACGGAAACTTGGAGCGGTGAAGCGCAGCAGAGAGTGGGGAAGCTAGGCAGACGTACCTAATCTGCAGCGGTAGAAGTGAGAGATGGGATCAAACTGAGAAGAAAGGAGCTTTCACTTAAACATCTTTCAAAGCCCTTTAATAAAGGGGCTTTCACTTAAACTTAGAAACAGAAGACCCTACAAGGATCAAACTTTGAGCAGGTGAGAAACACAACCTTTATAGGGCTGGCAGGAAAACGTCTCCAAAACTGGTGAGACTGTGGTTTGATAGTTCGTATAAATAGGGTAGGAATAAATAGGGTAAACCATGGAAAATCTTTGTGTATGTTAAGCGGGATGAATGGCAAAAATAATCTATTTGAGTCTTTTGCTAACAGGAGGCGATTGGTGCTTGTTTTCCAGGACACCATGGAACTACTGCTGAATGAGCTAGTCAGTGGGCTGCTCAGACTCGTTGAGGGAAATGGTGTGTTGAACCCAAGAGGCTTGGTTGCTCATAATCCTTTGACCGCAGTAGTAGAGATGTTGGTTTTTTTTGTTTATTAAGGTGGCTAATGTTTACTTTACGAATAGCATGGGCAGTATTATGATCGTGGAAATATCGATTTCGTTATTTCGATGCGTGTATCCCTTAAAACAAATTGTCTTTGATGTACTGTCTGTGGGAGTAGGCACATTATTGGTGATAAAACGCATTAACCAATTTTGTTATGTAGGGGCGTTTTGCTCCTATCTCGGGAACTACTTTTTAAAAAATACTTTTGATGATCTCGATATCGGTTGAAACGTTTTTAAACAAAAAATGTTCAAATGCAGTCTGCAAGTAGACTTACACAAGCAAAACATGCTGGACGCAATATTTCCGATAAATTTGCATCGGGGACTATCAGAAAAAATAAAAATCGACCTAATTTATCAAATTCTGTCTTCGAAAAATTTAATCGCATAAGAAGATTAACTTAACTTAACTTAACGTTGCAAATTTCAAATTTAAAAAATTAGCTCGTTTAACGTAATGGTTTTAAATTTAATTTTTTCCAAATTATTTTTTTTTTTTTGGATTATGATTATTGGATTTGATTTTTATTCAAACGATCGAATATTGAACGTGATGAAGTTTCCCTTCCTACACCCTCTAACCGACAGTAATTGATGTGTTATGTAGACGTAGGTACTACAGTTGGTAAACGTTCGTAAAATAGAGGTTGAACACTTATATTCGTTATATAAAGGTTTTCATTCAGATTTGATAAAACCTCTTTAGGCTGCACTTAACCTCATTATAACGAACTTCATTTTTAAAAATATTCCAATATAACGAATTTTTTTTTTTTGGATTTTTTAGATTCGTTATATCGAGGTTTTACTGTAAGTAGTTAGGAAAAGTATGTTTTGAGCCACGTTATGGGTCATATGTCAAAGGGGAAAGGTCCGAGTTCAAAAAAGCGAGGTCAGGGGGCAAACGTCAGAGGTCAAAGAGCAGAGGTCAAGGGGCAAGGGTCAAGGAGCAAGAGGAACAGAGGTCAGAGTCAAGATCATCTGGCATACACCCAAGTATTATCTAAGTTCTGGCGGTCGGCCAAGGATTACATCACCAGTCGACAAGCGTTTATATATATATATATATATATATATATATATATATATATATGCGTACACATGCACCCAAATTGTACGTATAAAAGCCGGTACCGATTCTATGTCGGTTACATAGGAGGATCAGATAAGTGTCCGTGCATATATATGATGGTGTAAATTATGGATTTTATACCAGGTCTGAACAGTGTGCTTAAAAATATGTCGGACACAAAACGTGATCATGTTGCCGAAATGTTATCATCAACTTTATTTGAAAATGCAAACGGTTGTTCAAACAATTGTGAAGCGAATAAAAAATTATTATTAAGGTGTTTAAACGATTTTTTAAGAATGCATTGTGTCGGCAACCATTTTCTAAGTTGTAATGTATCAATTTATAAAATTAAAAACAAAATGAATAAGACATTTTCTACTTGGCCTAAGTCTTATCCTAATATCGACGATATGGTTGAAGCCGGACTTTTTTACACAGGTGTGAAGGATTCTGTCATCTGTATATCCTGCAAGACAATTATTGACGGCTGGAAAGAGACTGATGTACCAAAAGAAAAACATGCAAAAGCATGGTCTTTATGTGATTTAGTAGAATTGTTTTGAATGTAATCAATAAAAAATATATTAGTTATTTTGTGTTTGTAATTCTTTATTAGTTTCCTTGTTAATAAGTTGAAAACATTCCACAACCAAACGTGTTGCACGAACTCGTGCAGAAAAACGTTGTAATTTATTCCCAACCCACGATGCCGCTTTCTAAGAATGTGTTATGTAATGGTTGTCACTTTGTTTCTCAACATGTGTACAGCCGGGTATGTCTTACTCACGGTTTTCATTTGACATTTCCTTGTTGGCAAACGTTCAAAGCTCATTCTTAATTGATCATTAGTTACGTGAACACGATGTTGTATTTATTATTTTCAATTTTTTTTTTTTTTGTTGAATCGCAAAACCAAACTTTATTTGCGATAGAATATCTAAATAATTATGGATATTTTGCTTCATCAATAACTAATAATGATATAAGAGAATTAGAATATATTGATTCAAACAGTTTAACAATATATAAACCGATTTCAAGACTACTACAATATTACACCAGATGGAAATTTAAATAATGAGACTTTAGAATTAATGAACAAAAAGAGATGCGGTGTACGAGACGGATTTTTCGATTTCAAAACAATCAGTAAATGGCAAAAGAAAATTTTAAGATGGCATTATGCTATATCTAATAATTCCTACACAGATATAACCGATTTAGCTTTTAAAACATGGGAAAAATATTGCGATTTAACTTTTATTAACGACAGAGTTAATAGCGATATTTTAATTTCAAATAAAAGAGGTAAACATAAGTATCAAAAGAGTAAACATTTTCGTGGATATGATTTTGATGGTAGGGGCATGTTTTAGGTCATTCGTTTTTTCCTTCATCATATGGAACACTTGTTGAAATTCATATTGATCAAGATGAAAACTGGTGTTTTGAAAAGAATGTTAAAAAATGTTCCGACGATCAAGTTGCGTTATTACCGGTTTTAATTCATGAAATAGGACATTCTTTAGGCCTCTCGCATTCTAACGAATTTAATTCAACAATGTATCCCTTCTACACCGACAGAATTCACCTTGGAAGAGACGATGTTTTAGCGATACAGAGCCTGTATGGAAGAAAAAAAATATTACACAGACTCCAATTGTTCCTAAAAAAAACATATACTATTACATCAACAACAACAACATTGGTACCAAAATTATGTAATTTAAAAAAATTAAATACGTTTTTAGTAATAAATCGACAGTTGTATATTTTTTTTGAAAAATGGTTTTGGATAGTTCAGTTAAGCGATAAAACAATTAGTGATGCGCGCAACATAACAGATTGGTTGCAGTTTTTACCTCAAAATTTTGAAAAAATAGATTTTTTCTATCAGAGACCTAACGATCAACTTGTATTATTTATAAACCGACAAATATATATGTTAGATTTTCCTTCCTTACAACTTATAAACGGATATCCTGTGACAATACAATCGAAATATGGGAGAGATAACATACGATTCCAAGGATTAGTAAATACTTACGTAGGAAAATCATATTTATTTTTCGATGATAACTATTTTATGGAAATAAATGAAGATTATTTTTCGGTTAGAAGATATGGAGCTACTTATAAAATATTTAACGGTCTACCGGCGGCACCAGACTCAGTTTTTCGATATATTAACGGTTTGTTGTATGTTTTTAAAAATGATTCTGTTTTCGAGTTCAATGAATTTACTAATTCGGTCGAAAGAGTGAAACAAAACGATTTATCAATTTTCGGGATAAAATGTTTAAATAGTGAAAATATTTTATTTCAAATAAAACAGCTTCTTGACTCACACTTAATATCCGGTAAGAATAATTAATACAGGTATAGATTATATATTCACGCTGTTGGAACGGTTCCAACATGACATAGTTTTCTCTCGCTATATATTGCCGGCTTTCGCGTCCTACATGCATCAGTCAACTTCATCTTGCGTAAAACAAACTTTAAAGATGGGAGTATTATTTAAAAAAGATATTCCATTTTTCAGCGAAGAGAGTTGATTGAAGAAGAAGAAGAAGAACAAGACGACTAATACTACAGGCAATGGTTGGAGCAATTTTTGCTCGGGCGGATGCCCCTAGTAGTGATAGTAGTAGTGATGAGGAGGAGGAGGAAGATCGCTGGGAAATACTTCAAGCAAGACATATGCTTTCGATTCCACCACCAATTGACCACGGTGAAGATTGGGACGCGCCGTCCACATCACACGTGTGAAATGGTGGTTGAGACAGCGGAGGCAACAGAGACGACGGAGGCAGCGGGGGCGACGGAGGCAACTGATGAATATCCGATTTTAAAACAATTATTGTTGAAAAAATAAATATTATTTTATATATTATTTATCCCTTTGTTTTATTTTACAATAATTCCGTACGCACTTTTTTTTATATAAAATAATACTGTGTGTGTGTGTGTGTAAATTATATTACGTAAGAATTTCAGTATTTAAGACAGGTTGTTGAAAAGGTTTTGTACTATTTTGTTTTGAAAGCCATCATGAACAATTCAACTTCTTCTCAATCGAAAACACCCGAGTTCAATACAATAGACTCTCTTGAACAAGTGTTTCTTGGAGGGGCTTTGGCTGCATCGGATTTAGAAGATTACAGTAATACTAATGGTTATTTAATGAAAGATCATTCTATTAATACAAGAACAGTGTTTTTTTGGTATTATGGTTTTAAACATTGTTATTATGTAAAAAAAGATGTAATTATAAAGTTATCGGACGATTGCAAGGAAAGGTCGTGGCAAAGAAATAAACCGGATCGATATTATAATTACGGTTTTTGCGGACCAGCTACAAAATACCTTGCAATGTTGGAAGGATCCTGCACACGAAATCCTGAGGAACACTCTATCTGTCCTTACAACACAGAGGAAAAATGTACCTGTCCGGTTGCTCGACGCTATTGGATGAAGCAACACCATTATGGAAATTTAAAAATGTATTTAATTGAATAATATATATATATATATATATATATATATATATATATATATATATATATATATATATATTCTGATTTTGTTTTCAGTATCCTAGTTTTAGAGTGTATAGAAAAAGTGTTCAGTATCAAATTAGATTTCAAAATAAAATCTTGTCATTATGGAGAGTGAAAGTGATAATATTTCAGCGGAAACGCTCGAGGAAATAATTTTAAAAATTAATAGGTTACGAAAAAGTATTTAAGTAAATCATTTGGCTTTAACGCGTAATATTGTTGAATCTGAAGAGTTTTTGGAAAAAAAATTTCACCTATAGTTAAACCTTTAAAAATTTAACAGGTGGTGATGGTGGTGGTGGTGATGTAAAAAATAGAATTCCGAATATACCCAAAATTTATAAACTAGGCGTAAGCACACCCGTTAAACGTAATAGATTTGAGTCCAGCGATGAAGAAGAAGAAGAAAATGATGAAAGTTTTTCGGGTTTTGTTGTAAAACAAAAAGCGCCCAATTACGATCAAGGCGATAAAAGAAAAACTGTGGCTAAGACAAGTTTGAGAGAATATCTTGATCCAGAAAGTAAAGCGAGAAAACGGGTAACCCCTAATCCCACTCAAGGCGATAAAAGAAAAAAAATTAGAAAACACAAATCCGGATCTTTATGCACACGATTACGAAGATTGCGATTATGAGGATACAGCTAGAACAGAGAGTAGAAAACGTCTTATGTTAAATTACGAAAAGTCAATGGACGATGAAGTCGTTTCTGATAATGAAATGAAAACAGATACTGCAGAACAACCCCCGTTACCACCCTCCTCAGAAACAATGGATATCCATCCTTCTGTTCTACCCTTACAACAGGTAAATGAAGGTGTTTATGAATCGACTGAAACCGGAGAAGATCTAATGAAAACGCCTGAAGGCCGTCACAGAATTACAAAAATACTTAGAAAAAGTCTTTCTGGTCACATACCTAGATATTATTTTACGAGATTTATAAAAGGGGTAGAAAAATCGATAGAACATTTGGAATACGCATAGAAGGAAATGATTTTAAATTCGGGGATAAAGGTATCGAATTAATGGAAAACGATTTAATTATTAACGGCACGCGTAATATAGGGACGGAGGGTTTGTATGAGCTGATTATTATGAGTAATCCCGATTCTTTTATTTATTCAGAAGAAGATTTAGTTGCGTACAAAAATATTTTACTCGAAACTAATCTGTATCGTGAAAATTATTCTGCAAATGGAAAAGTGAAACCGAGTAAAAGTAGGAAATTTAAAAATATTATTTTAATTATACACTTTACAGCAGTTGGATAATACAGGTCACACAAACGAAATAAATTCTATTTTAGAGGAATTAGTTGAAGCCGGCGTTCTTATTAAGGAAGAATAATGAGTATATATAAATTTGGCCTCCATTCCAGATTTTTAAAACGATGTCGTGGTATTCGAGGACGGCCTGACAGAGGATTTCAGCTTACAAAAATGGGAAACTATGATATCGAAAATAAAAGGCTATGCAATGTTTAAGACTCGTTAGCATACAGCAGAAAATTGACACATACAGTGACACATCACTACTTTGATGAACAATCTTTTAAATCTACGCCGAGGCGAAGAAAATATTTTAGGAAATTTCGTATTCCAATCATCCTATTACCAACGAAGTGATGACCAACCACTTGTGTATCGTGATACCTTTACAGCTAAAACACCCATGTTTGTAATTGATTGTTCAAAACAGGTGGACACTTTGAAAACAGGATCTATCGATGTGAAAATTGAAATCGAAGCCTCTGAAAATTTTCCAGCTAACACATCGTGTTGTTGTTTATTTTTGCACGATGTCTTTGTACAGTATACACCATTGTCAGGAATTGTAAGGAAAATAATGTAACTCAATAAATGTTGATATTTTTTTAATTAGTGTATTATTTCTTATTAACATTGCATTCACACTTTGTTACAATGTACAAGTTCCGAAAATATATAATCTGACATGTTTTCATTGGAATTATATAAAATATTTGCTTGTAAAAAGTTCTCTTCAGACACGTTAGTCCCATCAATAATAACAAGTTTGTGGTTCAAATTTGTTTTAGTCACTTTATCCTCGTGTAATATATGTAGTTTTTCAATATAGTCCAATCCAATTTTGTTTATTTCCTCCGGCCGATTCCTTTTATTTATTCGTTCGTAACAAATTTCAGGTTCAGTTTTTATATAAATTGTACTCAGTTTATTATAAAGATTAACAAAATGTTTTGGCATCATATGTTGTAGTAATTTAAACGCATTGGATTCGGTTCCATTAACTATATTCTGTTCTTGAAATAAAGGAAAAAACAATTCATTTACTGAAAATTTTGACCTTTCCAAAATTACTGTATAACCTTCTTGCAGATATTTTGTTGTTTCGTGTTCATTAAAAACACTATCCATTAACGCTGTTGTTTGAAAAGTAAACGCCCACCGTTTCGGCTCATTGTAGAACATCCAAGTTATTTTCATAAATATCTTCCTAAATATTTGTCCATTGGTCTACAGGTTCTTTAATATATTTCACCTTACAATGTAAAATCTGTGTAATTTCAATCTGTTTTGTAATAATAAAGCGAAAGTGCTCTTGCTTGCCCCAATATTACCTTCCAGAATAAATATCATTTTTTCAAATTTGCACAAAAATATCAAATCCAAATCTATATCTTCCTTTTTGTTGAGGTCTTTCTTTGTCGATCACAACAAAAGCGTGAGTGTTTCTGTTCCATCCTTCGGAACACAGGTGTTTAAATACTTTAAATGTCATATCAGAATTCACGTGATATGTATAAAAATAATGCAAGTTTCTATCGTCCTGTTTAAATATTATAATGAAATTCGTATTGTCACGAATTAATTGCTTCGGAATATAACTATATGTTTGACATAAATAAAAAATATCTATTTTATAATGTTTTCCTATTGTAAAATAATTTCGAATATTATTTTGTTTTTCACATGATACGTCATCAAAAATAGTTACAGAATTTAATTTAATTTCTTCCAAACTTGGAACCTCGTTATTTTCTGAAAATGGAAAATATCCGATTTCAGTCACACCGCTTAGAATATAATCTAAAAATTTATATTTCGGTTGATTTAGAGATTTAGAAAACAAATAAACATTTTTAAAATATAACCCTTCTGGTGAAACCAATAAATAAATCATTAAATTTGTCTTCCCTAACTACTTCGTCCGCAAATTATACACCTGATATTATTTGGTAATAAATGTCAGTGAGTTTTTGACTTATTTTCTATGTTTGATGAAAAATTTTGTTGTCAAAATTTAACATTAGTAATTTTAATTTTTGTTTTACCAATTTCATATCAAATCTTTTTTTATCGAGCCAAGTGTCTCTTGATTTATCGAACTCAAGCCAACGGACAAGAATTTATTTCCTTTTCTACGTAAAACGTTTTCAATTAAATACGTATTTCCGTATTTCGTCTTACTTAATTCCTCTTGATAGAAACATCCTTGTATGATATTACCTCTTTCATCTTTTAAAATATAAGTAAGCCGCCTCGGTGGCCTAGTGGTTTCACCCCGAGGACCCGGGTTCGATTCCCGGCGAGGGCTTGGTATTTTCATTCGCTATAAATCATCCCATCGTCTGCATTAGCCCAAGTGTGCACAATAGTCGGAAGTTAAACACCAAAAAAAAAAAATAAAATAAAATATAAGTAACGGGATTCGATTGTTTAATTTGCCACACAGTATACACCTCGTTACTCCAATTTGGTAAATAACCTTTCGTGAAGGGTTTCTTATATCTACTGATTCTACTTTGTCACCCGTCTTAAACCTAATATTTTTTTGTTGTGCTAGTTTTCTACGATATTATTCTTGTCAACACTCTTTTCTCATTAGTCTTATTCACATCAATAGGTTTCATATTTATCGTTCTATGCACCGTATTGTTGTATTGATTAATTATAGAAGGAAGTAGAGTTAACCATTTAAAACTACCTTGTTCGCTAAATTTTTGCCACATTTTTCCTTTTAAAGTTCTATTCAGCCTTTCAACAATAGATGCTTTTTTTCAGAAAAACTAGAATAATGATTAATATTATATTTACTTAGCAAAGATTTTATTCTAGAATTATAGAATTCTTTACCGTTATCTGTTTGCAAATATTTCATAGGATATTTATTTAAATTCGGTTTCAAAACGTTTTCTATGTCAATTGCCGACTTTGATTTTACAGGCAAAGAGTATAACTCATACGCTGTTATAGCGTATTTACTGTTAATTAAAACTAATATATATTTATATCCTTTATTGATTTTAGCAAACGGTATCATCTCAACAATATCAGCCTGATATAGGTCAAATAAGCCCTTTATTTCTACATACCTGCTAGGAAAATTCTTACGAACCTGTTTTTGTAATTCTTTAGCTATTCAGCAGCTAACATTCATTTTAAACGTGAACACTAGAAATAAATGAAACAATTTACACAATAAAGTATTTTTTTATTGTAACAATTTAGCTAGTTCACAATATGGTGCAAAACGTTTATGTTCTATTTCGTGACGATCTTCTTTTTGCCAGTCGCCAATCGTAACGCCGCATTCAATGCAAACAACGTTATCTTGCTCGCCGGTGTAGTAGAACCCAGTTGATGCCAAATCCTCTGCTTTGGATGATGATTTCGGCCAATTTATGAACGAATCACGCAATATTTCTTCCATTTTATTGTCTGCGTAATTAATCACATCGCCCGGTGTAAGCCTGCTAAGTGCACAATCTGGATTCATTACTTTATGTAAATTGTTTATTAATTTTATTGAATGCGATTTATTTTCCGATGACCAACTGCAACCACAGCACACCACACTCTTATAGTCTTGTGTACGAAAAAATCCTGACTTCACCAAATCCTTTCTTGTACAATTAAACATAGTACAGCGTTCATCTTCTCCACCCATCATCATCTTGGCTACTGAACTCTTTAAACTTTGTATTTCAATAAAAACAACCGCTCTTACGCAATTGCCTTATTATACACATTAAGAGACTTATGATCTTCGCATCGAAAACTATTTTTAATGTCGGAATCATTTTTTAAATGTATTGCTAATTTATCGTGAATACTTTCTACATCTTCATAATGGTATATTAAAAACTCTTTTGGTAGGCTTGATTAGTTCTTCTTGCATACCTTTGTAACTTTTAACACATGCTTCTTTTATCGCTAAATTAGCAGTTTCAATTCTATCTTTAACTAACTTTTCTAATTTCCAGTGTTGTAATAAAACATTTGAATTTACATATGCACAGTTTTTAAAAGAACTATGATTATAAATACACGGTTTTGATATTGCTTCATTCCAAAATTGTTTTCTGAACTCGCTTAAATTTGGACAGTAAAAATAATCAAAATTTAAAACTGTAACATCAAATTTAGGTAATAAATTTGAAATAAATTTTTGTTTTTTTAGTCCAAAACGTACACTGTACCACTTAAGCTTATACAGTTAAAAATATCCTTCAAATCTGTGTAAGGTCTAATACCTGAGTTCCAAGCTAGTCCATGATAGTGTTTCTCCAACTAAATTACTTGTTTTTTTCAAATTCGATGGTAGTTGATTTAAATTTATGTTATTGGTGGTTGAAATAATTGTAACTCGTATACCTGCTCATCGATTGATAGAAGATACAATTCTTTAACTATATATTCGTTGGTAGAATTTTTAAAACCTTGAAAATCTAATATAAACTCCATAATAAAATATTAATTTACACCAACATATATATGCACAGACACTTGTCTGATCCTCCTATGTAACCGAAATCGGAACGGTATCGGCTGTTATACGAACAATTTGGGTGCATGTGTACGCATGTATATATATATATATATATATATATATATTACGATTTTTTTATTTAATTTAACTATATCAGCGTATACATTGGTAATGTAATTTCCGAACACCTGCAAAACTTATGTCATACCTGTACGCTTGTCGAGTGGTGATGTAATCCTTGGACGACCGCCAGAACTTAGATAATTCTTGGGTGTATGCCAAATGATCTTGACTCCCCTGCCCCTTGACCTTTCACCCCTGACCTTGACATTTGCCCCTTGACCCCTGATTTTTTCCCTTTAACCTAGGACTCATACATGGCTCAAAACATACTTTTCCTTACTACTCATGGCTCCGCTTTCAATGGCCGCACTTACATTAAAAACAATTGTTAGGTTTTGAATGCGTAGTCCGCTCCGCTCCGCGTTTGTTAGCCTCCCGGCCTGTTTGAAGATACTTTGTAAACAGCAGGTAATCAAAAATAAATACAAAACTATTTTTTAATAAATAAAACAAGGTTTTATTCCTTTAACATTCATTCAAACACAAATTTCAAACGGCGGAGACATTTACATTTCCAAAATTGGCGTTTTACAAAAGTCAAAGCAAATCGATATCTCGACGCATCACAAATACACTCACAGACGCACACATACACACATACAACTGTGATGAATAAATAAATTATGAGAGCATGATGATAGAATTTGAGAAGGCACGACCACAAATCATTTCTCCGGGGTGGAATTTGAAAAAGTAGCAACGAAAATTATTGAACTAACTTAACTAATACTTAATACTAAGAAACAGAGTCAGTTTAAGAAAAGCATTTGTGGAATGTGTTAATAAGCACATTGGATCGAAAACATGTTCTATATCTTCTGTCTCATGAGATAGTCCACTATTGCCTCAAATATTTACGGGTTCATCCCGCTTTTTGTTACAAAAAGACCATTGAGTTTATGTACTGTTTACATTTTCTGTCAGATAAATCATATCAGCTCGAAATGTCACTCTTTTAAGTTTTCGTGTTAGTTTTTCTCATTGTTTCTGAATTTAAAAAAAAACTATTTCAACAAAAATTATTTTACCACTCACTGATCAACAAAAGTAAATCCTGTTGATCCGTGAACTGATCAACATAGAACTTAAATGTCACATTGTTAATTTTAAAATAATATAATTATTTAATAATTTTAAAGACTGCATTTTTTAAAACTGACCCTATCTTTCACAAAGATTTGATAATTTAGTTAATTCTTTCAAATGTTTTCCTCTGAATCCATCAAATGTTGAGTGAATATTTTTACGGAACGCGGTTACAAACGATCGGGAAATTAGTGAATAGAAACAAAAACCTTTGTGAAATTTCCTGAGAATAAATGACGAAACCGAATTAAACGTAAAGGTTTGAGCAATAGAACATGTGCGACAAAATAAATTAATTAAAACTACTTAACAACTAAATTCCGAACATTTGTGGTCGTAAGAAGAACATAAAATAGATGGCTATCGAGTATTTACATTCACTTCTAATATAAATAGATCGTTTTAAAGATGATTTTTTTTTAAATAAACTCGCACCAATTTATAATCTCAGGTATCTATCTCACTCTAATATCTGGAAATTATTTCCGTGAACACTTTTTTGTATATACGCGGCCATACTTCGAGCACCAAACACTCGGGTGGATTAAATGAACAATTTTAGTCGAAACTAGTGAATAAATAATTTCTTAATAAATACAAATAAATAGTAGACGTATATGATTCAAATTTCTTATTTTAAATAATTGTAATAAATATATAGGTGATTCGGTAGGTGAAGGAGTTGGAGGGAGATCGGCGAGTTGCTGGGCGGAAGCGTGTCTAGACTTCGTTGCAGGCGAGGTACTGTTGGTGACAATCATCGCCGCTACGCCCACGTCGGCCGGCCTCGTAGAAAGCATCGAACGGTGCGTCGCTGGTCCTTTGTAACAAGAAGCTTGTGGCATACCTGTAACAGCATTTATATTTTATAGTTACATGCTGTAGCAAAGGGACTCCCCAATCCCGAGGTGTCCTAGCTGGATCTAACATTTCTTCATACTGCTGATGGGTTCATCCTAGCCTTTAATCGCGATGCCAGGGATCACTTACCCCATACTTGTTTCAGATCGGCAAAGCTTTGTACGTCCAACGGTAGGCGTCGCCACTATAGGAACACATCACGTAGTATTGGCAAGACGCCTACTGTTCAATGCGTATATACTGTATTCAGTTTTCTGTGCAAGTAGCTCATTCTCAAATGAAAATTCACTAATAATAAATTCTGTATTAGGAAAATGACAGGCAATCACGGTAAGACTAGAAACCACGTAAATAATTCGTGCAAAACGCCTAAAATACAAATTTGTTTAGAAAGCTGGACAAAACATACGATTCCTGTAGGGTTTTAGTGTGTTTTGATTTTATTTTAATAGATGATTTTTTCCCCAATAATATGACCGTCCCATCGTCTACAGATCAAGCAGTTTGACCGATTTTGTTTTTGGTAAATTATAACCTAGAGATAACGTACTTTAAAAAATCCCTTTCAAACCACATAAAACACCCCTTTATTAAGTAGTATTTTTGGCTTATAACTTCGATATAACAAACTTTTTCAGCTTGAGATAGAGCATAAAACCTTTATATTACGAATATCTAAAGTACAAAACACACAAATAACGAATAACACGTATTTTACAAAAAAAAAAAAAAAAACTGTACACTACAGTTTGTAATAATTCAGACACACTTCTTTCCGTTCCCCTTCCTACCCCCTCTAACTGACAATTGTAAGAGTTCGTAAAATAGAGATTGACCACTGATATATTCTTTATATGGAGGTTCTCATTCAGATTTGCGGGAAACGCTTTGTGTCCGCAATTTACCTCAATAAAGCGAACTTAATGTTTAAGAATATTCCATATAACGAATTTTTTCTTTATATTGTTTGAGATTCGTTATATCGAGGTTCTAATGTAGTAGGCCTATATGTAGACCTTTCATGGGCTTTTCTATTCTATCGTTAATAACGTACTAGCGTAATTCCAAACACTTCTTTTATCGTCTTGAAGTCTTGCCCTGTAATATCAGACAAGATGAAGCATACACCTAACCAACAAAACAAAATGGCTGAAAAACTGAACTTACGTTCCGAGCTGGCAGTAGATGGCGCTGGAACCGTTCATGTCGTGTGTGCATTCCCTGTTAGCCTCGCACATATACCTCTGCATGCACACGTCGTCTGATGTCTTCATAGTCCTCACAAAGCCCTAAGCAAACGATTTATTCATATTAAATCCGGGCAAAACTAAGATGATGTAAATGTTGCAGATATAAACGTTATCAATGACTGACCTTGAGAAGTGTGATACTGGCAACAGCTGCTTCGGAGACTGAATCTTTCTTGCCGATAGATCTGGCGGCCAGGGATCTGTGGCTGAAGGATGTCTTGAGTGCGTCTAAGAGGTTCACTACGATGTTAATAAACTGAAAACACGACAGCACAAATCTTTAAGTTGATAGAGTTTGGCGTAAATGTATCAGATAAAAGGGAAATGACTCAGGATAGGATAGGAAATATAATGAAATGTTTAAAAAATAATTTTAAAAGCGTTTTAATTTAATGGATTCATCCGGCGGAGGCAGCTGAAGTGAGCAGCTGATGGGCTTAGCGATCCCACCGTACCTCTAGCTCATCTACATAGCTTGGCTAACTCTAAAATGCTGGTGAGGTGAATGACACCGGCCTAATATATCAAAAGGAAACTTGGCGACCTCCCAGTTACTATGGGCGGACCTCATTTCCTTAATTACTTGTGGGTGTTTCCATGAGTAAGATTATAAAACAGAATTAAATCTCACGGCACAATACAAATGTTGGCCAAGTGAAGCTGAACCTTCGTAATGACAGAAAGGAATTAGCAGAGCAAGTGTCTGCAAGCATCTCAGTAAAGAACTGGGAAGTCACCATTTAGAAGTGGAGGAGCTATCCACCTTGAATCCTGTCCAAATCGTAAACTTTATAGACTAGAACTGGAGAAGGCGCCGTAACTGAGCAACTCAGGAATACAGAAAGGGCGCACAGTAGATCTACAAACGTCGCAGTGCAATAGTAACCCTGCAAATTCGTTCATTCGGATATGGATTTATAAGCGGAAACGATCCTTTAAAGTTAGAGAAGAATCGTTGCATGAAAGAAGTTTTGTTCCACGTTTAAAACTAGAGTACTTGATGGAAAAGTACTTTGTGTGAATAATTAATGTAAAGTTTCGATTGGATTCATCATTAGTTTAATTTGTTGTGTTCTACTGAAAGTTAAAAAACAGAGTATCGCGTAGAAGGAAGTAAACTCAACTTTGAGGTTAGGCATTTTAGAGGACTATGCGGTCCTAATTACGTCTCAGACTAAATAATAATAGACACATTATAGTAAAAGTTAAGAGAAAAACATTTTTGATGTGAAAAGGAAAATTCGTGATGATGGGAAAGGAAAAGTTCAGGGTAATAGACAAAAATAGCAAGTTGAAAATCAATGAAACAAACGCAGAAGGAAAACATCAAGGAAATTTCATAGAAGCAATAGGTGTAAAAATAAGGAAAAGAAAAGAACATGTAAGGAAAATAATCTTAATTAAGGGTGGGTGGTTACCAAATGCGGAGCGGAATGAAGACGAACGGCAACCGGAAGCGGAGTAGTTAGAGAACGCGTTTGTATCTTTTAAATCTAAATATTTAGGCCTACTGTAACGGATTCTTGGAAGTACTATGTTAAAAAACTTAGGTAACGAGAAATAATAAGTTATCTAGGTTATTATAACGTGGTCTGCGTGGTGGGGGAAGCGGAGTCAGTTTCAAAACCGAATCTAGACAAAGTCGAAGCTACGCCATCTGACTCCGCTAAGCTCCGTTGTGCTTAAATGCGTAGTAGGCTCCGCTCAGCGTAACTGCTCCGCATTTGGTGGCCACCCGGCATAAGTATTGTGGTATATTTTGAATTACCTACGTTTTAAGGGTTCGCAGGGCAACAACTCTTACTCGTATACAATGAGACGATTATTGTAAAATTTGGGCAAAATTGGTGTTTGTAGCGGCTGGCGAAAACATGTAAGGGTAATTAAGGGGTAAAATTTGAAAATGAAATATATTTTTATTTATTTAATGTGGAGTATCATTTGAAATAAGAAGTAGTAGTGATTCTGAATAAATATAATGTGTTTTCACGTAAAAAGTTTGTATGGAGCCGCTAGACCACTACAAAGTTCATGTTTTTTTACACCCCCCCACATTACATGTTTGGTCAGAAAAATCTCGAAAGTATTTAAACCTTTTACATAAAAACAAAAAACATGTTTTCGGTATTTTTCTGTATTTTGTGTATGCGCTTGTCAATAGAAATGTACTTAGAATATTCACCAACAAATTTATAAAGATTTTATGCCGTTCAGTCTTTGCCGCTGTGTGCGACAAGTGAAGAATCGATTACAAGTAATTTTTTTACGTTTGGGCATCAAAAGGAGTACTTAAATTGTACGCTGCAAAGTGCTGGCGCGGTCTAGTCCGCGTCGCGGAAGCGCAGACGATCGGAAATCAGCTGATTCGTGCTTGTTAATTGTTGTCCATTCGACCGGTGTGCTAATCTGTTTAAAAGTTTTAAAAACAAAACACTCGAGTGTAACATTTCAACGATACTAACTTACGAGCACAAGAAACAATACGCCTACGTACCCTGAATACGTGCTTCGCCATTTTGTTACTTCTGTATTTTGAATTTGAAAATAAAAAAAATGATTTTTTTAATAATCGACTATCAATAAAATACTATAAGAGATTTTGGCTGCATATTCTAATTGTTTTAGCATTATGTATTTTTTAACTGAAAATTCAAAAATTTTCTTAAAATTTTATCGCATTAACATAGAAATTTTATTGATTGTTTTAAAATTACAATATTTTATTATAATATATTTACACCTTAGAAATATAAGCACAAATGATGCTACACAATTGTGATGTTACTGTTATTAATAATTTTATCCATTAAATAAATTAAATTCCCGTAATTGCTATGACAATTATCATATCACTTTCCAGAGAACAAGATCAGTTGACAAGAAAGTTTGCTATAATTTCTTTTGAACCAGTTGTTGTTTGCACACAAAATAAGTATTTTGAAATTTATATGAGCACTTGTGTCATTCATTTGAGAAATTTAATTAATTTGTGTCGTTAAATAAGCTAGTTGAATATGTTTGTAACAGATTTTCATATTTCTAGACCATATTAGAAAGAAAATATCTCATTTAAAAGTATTTTCATCAATACAACTACGTTTTATCTAGTAGGTCTACTAACAGTTCCTGCCCGTGAAATGTATGCTTTACTTGTCATTAAACAGCTGTGAGCATGAACTTACAAGCTGTTTATTACGTGTAATTATTTAACGGAATTGGAAACCTGTTTTATCTTTATCACTTGTGACAGGCATTAATTATCTGACCTTCTTAATGCATTAGGAGTATTTAACAACAATTTCATGCTTCTGAGACTTTACTAAGAGTGATGAAAATATTTTTGGGAAAGGGGATTGAATATCTTGTTCATCCCCTAAAGATTACAGATCAAATAGCTGAGTTCTTATATTTAACTTGTATTGCCAATTTTCAACTTTATGGACCAGGGGTTCTCAACGGGACCCCCTTTGGGGTCGATTGAATTCGGGTGTCTATTGGGGCGATGAAATAAATTCCATTTTTAAACCCTCCTTGGGGTCGATTGAATTAGTGTGTCTATTGGGGGCGATGAAATAAATTCCATTTTTAAAACCCCCCTTGGGGGTCGATTGAATTAGGGTGTCTATTGGGGGCGATGAAATAAATTCCATTTTTAACCTCCCCTTGGGGGTCGATTGAATTCGGGTGTCTATTGGGGGCGATGAAATAAATTCCATTTTTAACCCCCCTTAGGGGTCGATTGAATTCGGGTGTTTATTGGGGGCAATGAAATAAATTCTATTTTTAACCCCCCTTGGGGGTCAATTGAATTAGGGTGTCCATTGGGAGCGATGAAATAAATTCCATTTTTAACCACCCTTGGGGGTCGATTGAATTCGGGTATCTATTGGGGGCGATGAAATAAATTCCATTTTTAACCCCTTAAGACATCGGAACGTGGTGATTTACAATTAATATTAAGTAATAATTCCCCGGATATAAGTGAGATAATCTTATATCAACCGCAACAATTCCATTAAAATTTTATGTATTTATGTGATTTATATTTTATTTAAATTTCTGCTTCTATAAACATAATTATATCTTTAATGTATATCTAATAATACAAAACAAAAAATATTTAAACAAATTGTATTACTGAATTGCTTTTAAAAATAGCTTCATTTGAGGTGGTATTTGTGCAACACATTGTAAACATATGGGGGTCTGCGGAAAAAAATTATTTAGGGGGTTGAAGCTGAAAAAAGGTTGAGAACCCCTATTCTAGGCTATTGTAAAATTAAGAATTCGTGAGTAGGATTACAAAAATATTCAAATTTGGAGGTTGGAGTACTGTTTTACCACTTAGTGGCTTTCATTTGTAATGAAAAAACTCATCAATTGAAATTTGGAATCGATGGGGATTTGAGTTGAAATGTTGCTTTTTAGTAATTAATTTGAACCAAGAGGTAACAGTGTTGAAAACGTAAATATGCTTTTTTTTGTATCCTATGCCAAATTTCAGTTTTTCTGAGACTTTGCTTGGAGTGAAAAACATATTTTTGGAAAGGGATTAAACTAATTTATCTAATTTCTGTTTTCTGTGTTATTGGGAAGTCGAGGACGTGTGATTGGGTCGCCATTAAAAATACTACATTTTGGGTTGAGTCCTTTTTTTACCACTTAGATGGGTTCTGTTTAACAATCAAACTAACAACGGCTCATATTCTTTTGGTTCGACGAGGAGCCTGAAATGTTGCATTTTGAGAATAAAGGGGAGAAAATGTAAGATCAGTAGGGGTTGGAACCTTTTTCACCCCTTAGGGGTTGACAAGTGAAACAGAAATTTACTTTTGTTTAGTAGCCTAAACCAAAATAGCTTAATTTTTGTTACGTAGCTTATAAGAACGAAATGCAGAAATTTTTAGTTTTCTAGATTATTGGGAAGTTGGGAAATTAGGGATGAGTAAGGTCTTTGCCTTTTCATTTAACTTTGGTCACAAAGTTGTGGCTTCAAAATATTGTTCCATACCTGTTCCCACCAAATGTGATATAAAATCATGCTACAACTTTAAAATTTACTACTGACATTCGTTTGGCCATTTCACAAAAAAATATACTTTACAAAAGTTAACGTTACCAACTTCGAAAATAAAAATATCCCTGTTTCGCCCACGCCATTCAAACTACACTGTAAATGCTACTACTGTACATGCTCTAAGTTGAAGGATGCTTACTCACCTCTCCTGCTTGTTTGGCCATGGTGGCGACTTGGTCAGGATCTTTGGAGCCGAGGACTGCTGAGAGCACCGCCGCCAGGACACCCTAACATTGTGCAGTGCAGGAAGAAATAAACCTTTACCATCTACCCACTAAAACTACGACAGAAGTAATAGAAGTGTGTACCATGCCAATGTACCATACCGTACCGTACAAGGTCGTTATACTACTGCTGGGTTTTTTGGAAGTTTTTAGCGAATTTCCGTTACAGTTGCGTCACGGTAAGACCCATACCCGGAAATGAGCGCCGATCCTGAATTTTTTGAAAGATCGTTTACACGATCTTAAGCTTAATATACACGAGTCTTTCTGTTGCAAACCGAAACAGGAAAAATATATGATATAATATCTTTGAAAGAAAAATTATTTATTTTTTATTTACCTAATGCGGGGCATATTTTGAATTTAAAAGTGATAGGCTACTGATTCTGAATATATATGTATATAGTTTTTGCTCGTGAATAGTTTATAATAACCCTTCAAAAGTTCAAGTTTTCATAGAGGAGGGGACTCTAGTTTCAACATCTTAGGTCAGAAAAATCCGAAAATAATACTGGAATGATAACCCTTACGAGAAGTATGTGAGCACTCGCTGCTGGTGCCACCTTGCGGCAGAGTTTTCAACTACAGTTACGTAGACAATAGTACTGTCTATTTTCTTAAACGTCTCCCCTCCCTGTCCGTGCAATTTAAGACGTTCGTAGCGGCAGATAGTCGAACTATTTGGACTTTAGCCGCTAATATAGAGTACGCTTTTTATAATGGTGGCTGTACTTCTAATACGTTTAGTTGCTACAAGCGGTACAGGCCGCGCGACATGTTCCGATTGCAGCAATCAGCTGATCAATTGTTGTTATATTTGATGTTTATATCAGTAAGCATCAAAATACAAGCATAGTTATTAAATTTTCGGTGTAACCTTCGCCTAAAATTATTCGAGAAAGAAAAGAAACATGGCGCCTATACGTGCAAAATACTTCACAATTTTACTTAATTTAACTGAGCTTAATTTTGTTCGAATGTGAAAATATTTTTGCACGTTTCGTCGGAAACGGTGTTTTAATTAAATTTCCAAACTACTTTTACTTTAAGCTATATACAGTACAATTTATTAAAGGCCAGCGTATTTACAACCAGTATAACTGGGCCTTAAATCTGCCTGCATGATACATTGGCATTCATGTATTTAGTTATCTTAAATTAAGCGAACTTAAGCTACGTTTTCCATAAGCGTATTTAACAGCGCTTTGTAAATTTATTTGCATTTTAACAGGCTGGTTCAAATAACACTTTATCTGTTAGATAGGATCCTGTAATCAGTGCGTAATCTCGTTGGATTTTTTACGTGTTTCACGCATTCTGTTGTAAAATTACAGATTCACCAATTAACTTTTAATAACCTGGCTTCAGTTGTCTATGTTAAAAAAATATACGGTTTGTTTTTATGTTGCGGGGAAAAATAATTACTATTCTCAGATTTTTTTCAAGTTTTTATATGAAGTTCAATTTATTGCAATTTTTTTATCGTACGTCAGAAGATTACTTTTAATCGAGCCTTTGTATTTTTCAAGTACCGCAGACATCACAACTAAGGAAATGTTTTAATTTTATTTAGTTGTATTAATACAAACCAATATAAGAAGAAAAACGTCTTACCAATGTTCTTAAGTAACTTTTCATCTATATCCTTCAAGTTTCAATTTATGAAAATATTTAATTTAAAAAAAAATCTCGTGCCTTATTTTATAAAAAATTTTTTTTTCACTAATTAAAACATGGATGTATATTTTTCCTTGCGAACAGGGTTGTTGCATGCTCTGTGAAGAGTCGGTACATTTATTTCCCTTCATCCTTCGTGAGTGTGATGACACGGGGATCTGTGTGCAGATTCAAGTACAGACCTACACGCCTCCACGCGGTGCAGAGTAGGTAACGTATCTGTGCAGCTGACGTGTAGGATGCTACTTATCGGAGTAAGGTAATGCTAGTTTCTGTTCGCAAAGAAAAGGATTACCAAAATCTGTATGGAGTGCGGAGGTTAATATCAAGAGTTGTTACTTGATACAAATTTAGAACCGTCAGTGGCTGTCAGAGAAACTTAACGAGCTGTGATGGACTGCATCTACTGTGGAACGTTAAGACTCATGGTATGTTGCGTGGTGTTGTGGATCACAAATGAAAAAAGAGGTTACACTCTGGTTGTTCTGACAAAGACTTGGCTGTGGAGATAATTCTATGATTCCTCCACAGTTAAATGAAAAAGGCAGTGGGTTTCTAGAGGTCTTCAAGTTTTAACCACGGAAACAATTTGGCAGTCGATTTTATAATCAGCACCAATAACACTGATATTTATTTACAAACCTTTTTAGGTTAAAACTGATCTATGGCCCTACTGGAACGCAGATTGTGTGTTGGGTTACCAGAGGTCTTGAATAGTACAATGATAGTTGAAGGACAAATGCCAGGGATATTGTTGGCGGTGTATGGATTACCAGAAGCATTCAGTTTCCTTGGGACATTGTCACAGTGTTTTAGACTAACGTAACAGTCAATGTTGAAAAGACTTTAAAGCAGACTAGAAGAAGAACTGAACAAATATTTACGCAATACAGAAGCAGTTAAGATAAATTTGTTCCTGGTCAAGAAAACTACAACTCTTTATTTAGGGAAACTGTGCCTGGGGGTATATGGGTGTTGATTGCTGACGAAGATTCAGACAGATCGGCTAAAAAGAGAGCATCTATGTTTTTTTTTTAAGAAATTACCCGGAATTTCGACCAAAACAGCCAGCCGTCTGTTTGGAGACATCGCCAAAAACGGAATATTCCTGAACGCCGTTCTGGTAGAAAACTGCTGTTGACAGTGATTCCTCTTGTTTGATTTGGTTGTGCAGTTGACCGTGAGCAGAAGACACAAAAGGCTCATCACTAGAATGCACTCGCACAGAATAGAAATGCACCACGGGGAAAACAGTTGACTGAAAGGGTTAGACTCCACAGGCTACATTACCAGCAAAAGATGTAGGGTGTTTCAAAATCTCATGAAACTAAGTAATGAATTACAACAGTAAAATTTGTTTTAGTTTCAATTTAAATAGTTTCGAATTTAAATAAATTGAATTTATGTTCTGCTGGACATTTAAGTAATACAGTGAAAGACTGTATGTAGGCACTTCTTACATTTTAAATTAAGATGAAAGGCACTGATACTGTACTTTAAAGTAATGTTTTTAAATACAAATAAATTAATCAAAACTATACGACTATGAATTTTTTTTGTTTGATTTTCTCGCTTTTGTTTGAAAATGCTCAAAAATAAAATCAATACTAATTTTTTTAAATAATTATAAGCTTTCATTTAACCTTGAGTTAATTTACCTTCAGAATAGCTAATAAAGCGTGTCTTTTATTACCTGTAACTTTTTAAACCACATATCTTGTTATTAAGAAATGGTCTCTATTTGTAGTTTTTTCTACGGAGAAAATTTATTTACAATTAATGTGTTCATGTTGGACTGACCTGCATGGGTGAAGAGTTGTCCACTTTGTCGATACCGTCGCTGGTGGCCGCTCCGCCGCCTCCCAGAAGTGCTGTAAGGATCTTGAGGCCGACAGTGAGAAGGTTTGCCCACGGAGACGGGGTAATACTCTAGGGAAATATCGTACAAAAATGTAAGACTCCCAGATTTTCAATTTATCGCTAATTATGTACTGTAGAAATGTTTACATACATATGTATTTAATACAGTAAATTATCCGTACTTTTTTGACAAGTATTCACGTAACATACGCAGGAGTAGCGAGCTTCATTTGAGTACTCAAGTGATTGTTACGTGATCGACTTATACGCTGAATGGTATTATCGTAAATAGTGTGAATGTTTATATTTGAATAGAAACATTTACGCACTCTTTCGGAATTTCACGGCACGATTTCAAATGTTTCTATCTCATTCCACTATATTACAGGATCGTTTACTTTTCGATTATCAATATTTGCTTAAGGTAGCAATTAATCAGCTTCAATTGCTTATACTATAAATAAATCGTGCCTAGTGTGTTTTGTTTTGTTTAAAAGTTTGGTTTTATTTTTCGCTACACATTATTTACTATGGAAGACTGTTTAAAAATGTCAGGTAACAGAATTAATCTGACGGCCAATAGAGACTCTACTGTATTGTCAAAATCGAATTTTGTACAAAAGTTTGAATTAAATAGTACCAAAATTGTGGACTTGAGTGTGCTAAAACGCGTGCACACACGCACACACACACACACACATATATATATATATATATATATATATATATATATATATATATATATATAAAAAAATTAACGACCCCCTCAAAAAGTAACCTAGAGGTCCGGATCGGCGCTGAATTCGCTTTTGGGAGTTTTGAAAAATCGGTGTATTTTTTTCAAATCATTGCATCAGATTTTACTGAAATTTTAGTCATTTATGAAGCTTAATACTCACTGCTGTACAGTGCATGCCAAATTTATAATAACGGTTTGTGAGTAAAGTTAAAAACAAACCCTGGCAGTCGCCGTGTTTGTATTGGTCTTTTATTCGGAGATCGTAAAATTCGTTTACTGTATTTTAAATTTACTGCAATGATTCAAGCTATGAATTTTTATGTGTGACCAAACTTTGAGCAAAATCTGATGCAATGGTTTTTAGAAAACGTGCTGATTTTCCTATCCTTTTATTTGGAGAAATAGAAAGTTTTTTGTGGAAAAATTTGTATACTGTGTGGTTGGGCTGGTTGCAGCTGGGAGCGATTTTTCAAAAAGTAACAATCTAATGACTTCACTGCATAATATTGTGCCTGCGCATGGCCCCCCAAAATATACCTGGTCAGTATCGATGCTGTCTGACTTGTTGGGCCCAGCTTGTCCTGAAGGGTTGAACAGCAGCTGCATCACCATGCCGATCATATTGCTCCAGGAGAA
Source organism: Callitettix versicolor (assembly GCA_022606455.1). Taxonomy (NCBI): domain Eukaryota; kingdom Metazoa; phylum Arthropoda; class Insecta; order Hemiptera; family Cercopidae; genus Callitettix; species Callitettix versicolor. The sequence continues at coordinate 80,026,195 of CM040185.1, read as the reverse complement.
TCCTCCAGCGTCTTGCTGTAACATGCAAACCATTCTAAAGTTATTTGTGATATCCTGGGTTTGGGTCTTCAACTTGTATCACATGACAAATTTAAAAGAATCGGTCCAGCCATTTAATTCAAACAAAATGTGTCAAATTGATTTTGAATTTTTATTTTTGTAGATCCTGCACCGCGACTATAGTCCGGGATGGAACATTGAGTCAACCAGTCTGCGAAGAGCAGCGTTGCAAGATCGCTTCTACTTTATAAACTGAATATGTGTTTGTGTGTGTGTGTGCTGATGAGATCAAGAGACGCGGTAGAGTTCCGCCCCACCAAATCATCCAAGCTGCCGCAGTGTATGTACACGCAAGAAGTGTCGGTGAGCGGTCTTCAGGTATCCGTTACTTAAAAACGGAAACTCGTATATAGTTGGCAGTACTAGTAGGCGAAATGGTAAGAATCATAGATATAATCTTGTAAAACAGTGGAGTCAAAGCATAGGAAAACGGTTTGAAAATGGTACGTTTTAACCATTTTTCTTCTTCTTCAACACTGACACTCATACAACTTAAACTACCGCAACGATTTTGATAAAATAACCCGTTATATAAAGAGATGATGAAAAAGAAAACCATTTTTTCCAGCCTTGTACTGTTATAATCAAGTGTAAGCACTAACGTAATCTTCTTCAGCAATAGATAATTTACTATGATCTTCCTTCACAATAGTTGGTACCCACTGACCTATAAAAATAATCCCAAACGAAACAAAAACCACCAAGTGGTGAAAGGTTCCCTGTCAAATATTCAGTTGAAGAAACTTGTTAAATCATCAAGAACCAATCACCTGCGTACGCATTGTAGAATTACTTTTCCGAGTATTTGTAACAGACTGATAGGTCTTCACAGTGTGTTAACTTTAAATCACATGGTTTTGGTTTCGGAGTGAATTGTATAGTTTTAATCCAAGCTTGAATTGCGTGGTTCAGAGTTAGTAATTGGTTCAGAGTTAGTAATATGATGGCAATACCTTTGGTAATACGCTGAGCGTAAGTAACAACATGGAAGGACAGTATTGTCAGCACAGTGAGTAATAAAGGATAGCGTGAAAGGTACAACGTCCCCAAGGGCGAAGATTGATATTGACCAGCAACTTGCATAAGGTGTGGTTCTTGGTGGACTTTAAAAAGAAACTTTTGTATGACCTGAAAACTTGGCGGGGAATATTTTACCACTTGGTGGTTTCTGTTTAGATTGATATTATTAAAAAAATACATATGTGGAAGTACACCGATAGAAGAGAAGCTTTTGTTAAAGTTATCTTTGCTGAATGTATAAATAGTTTGAAGATATGTTTACAAATATCTTATTTTGTTTAAGTAAATAAAGACGTGAACCTAGCTTGGATATTATTTACTGTAGTTATAGTAAAAGATCAGCTGTTTTATTTTAATTCGTAACGATCAGCTGATTTCATTGAACAATAAATTTCAGGTTATGCTGTTAAAAACTAGCAAACGTAACAACAATTATAAACGTTTGTATAATTTCGAATGTATAAAAGGTTACAACGTGCACGTGTTTTTCAGCTAATGGAAAATACCGAAACCAAAGCAACACAACGTTTTCATATAATACGCGTGTATTGTTATCGAAAAGGAGGAAGAAAACAAAAGACAGACATCGAGACGAAATTCGTTTGCTCGTTCGTTACATATTTCCGTTACATTCTTTCGTTCTGGGCACTTTTTTTCTATTCACTCTTCTCGTCGAAGCTAACATTAAAACTTCGCTTCAAAAACTCTCTGCTGGAGGCTAGTTATATGGCAACACCGCGCTCTCCTGCGCTGTAGACCATTAATACCAGTAAGGACCATACTCAAAATCTGAATTTATGGAAACCGGTAAATTTGATAACGTTTTATTTTGGTAATTTGTTCGTAAATTCCAGAAAATAATTTTAAGGTAAATATCTATGTATTCGTGCGCTTATCTAATGATCAAACGATTATATATAATCAAAAACGTGGCTTCCAGTTCGGATTTTTAATGTCAAATTGCTGAATCATTATTTTATACGTTGTTATTTCACTAATAACGAGTACAGGCTGGTACTTATACAGAACATATATGATGCTACAAAGGCTACAGTTATATGTCATATTTTCAAAAATTATTCATACAGTTCTAGTTAAAAACACATTGTTTTGATGGTTTCGTTAAAATCTACCTCCCCCCCAGATCGGATTGAAATTAAGCATTCATATTAGCTGATACCAGAAAAATAACGATTCTGGGTTTATAGGCTAAGTATGGCGATGTGTACTCATGAACAAAGTTTATTTGAAAATTTAAATTGCTAATTTACGTAATTTTTAACGCTGATTACTGAAATATGATGAATTTATTGTTGGAAATTCGTTTCCACACGATTATTTTTAAATTAATTTTAAAATTCTCACCACAGATAGTGGCAAAGTATTTAATATTTTAGATCGTCTCTGTTTTAACACACAAATAATTTAGAACTAAACATGTCTCACCTGAATCTGATTCGTGCTCAAGTCATCGATGTCGTTCCTATCTTCCATCGCTGCCGGCGGTACTTTTTTACTGGCGTTTGGTTTTTCCGCGAACTTGCGGGCTTCGGGCGCTGCAGCGGGCGCCGGTAGCGGAGCGAATGCCGGAGTCCATTCAGAGTCCGAAGCTTGCGGCAGTTGAGCGGACGTGACGACGCTCGGGTAACCTAGCACCGGTATTATGGTGTTGGTGCCTATTATCATCAACAGCGTCCAGCCTGCTATCTGCTGGCTCCTCATCTGTAAAATTACACGCCAGATTTAGTTGAATTGCTAAAGAGTTCAGAAAACGATTTAGCATCGCTACCTAGAGTCACGGTGAAAATTGTCAACGACTGGAGGAAGAGACACATTTAGTGGTCGTTTTACACACACGTTTTACACACACACACACACGCGCACACACACACACACACACACACACACACACACACACACACACACACACACACATCACACACTCCTACATGTCTTGTTCCTTCTACACATATATATATATATATATATATATATATATATATCTATGCAACTCTATTCCTGCACGACGGTTGATTTGACAGACTAGCTGCATCTATTGAGAGGATTTAGACATCCTTCGCAGTACCCGAGTCTAACACACACTTACAACACTATACTCATGACTTTAACACTTTATACTCACACTTACATTTAGGCAGGCGATAATAGCCTCAATGTGCTTTTCGCCTTAAAATAATAACAACAACAAAAAACAAAAAAAAATATCAACTCTGAGTAAAGTCTTTGTAGCTGCCGTTTTGAAACGGAGTATCGAAGTTTTATAACGGTTTCGATTATAAGAACGTTCGTTTGCGTGTCATTATTCACTGTTCCTGTCATGGCCACGTGACACCTGCGTGCAATATTGTACTCCGATGAAATTACAGTGTTACTTTATCTCATATATACGCGTTTAATATGCGGTCGGAACGCTGCCGTGTTCCTAGATGATCGTTTCTCCTCTGACAAATTAACCAGTTATTATTGCTTACATTATTAACTCCCCGCAGCGGGTGCAGACCAGCTGCAACTGTTAGACGTCCCTCGCGGTACCGGAGTGTAACAAACACACACACTACACTTACGACTTTAACACTTTACACTCATTTACATTTAGGGAGGCGATAATAGCCTCATTATAACAATAAAAAAAATAACAGAAAACAAAAATTATTAACTTACTAGTTGAATACCGGTGCTGTGCTACAGTATAAGTTTTTTAAAATTATAAAAAAATTCTGAACACAAAACATAGGTCCGAGCAACTGTTCGGCTGGTATAGCGACCGTTCTGCCATATAGGCGATCAAGGGGGCCAAAATTCGAGGAAGAAAATTTTTTTGAATCTAATTGAACACCAGTCTGCATAATACTATTGTAAAATTACAAAAATCGCAGAAATTGTTAATTTTCGTATTTTACAAGATATATTTTCTAAATATTATAAAATTTAATAAAATATTTTGTATTACTGTAGCAATATTGTTTTCAATTGGTCTGGTGGATGTGGTCACTTCTCTTTTAACCGGAGTGGTTAGTCCGAATTACAAAACCCATTTTAATCGGTTTTTCGTGTTTAGAATCACCTGTGTGCAAGTTAAGATTTACCTCCTTTGTTTTTGTATGTTTGGTAGTGTAATGCTTGAGAATAAGGAGGAAGGCAGCGGAAATTTTTGGGGCGTTTTTTTTTATTTTGTCAAGGGCGCTAATTTCACTAGAGTTGTCCACGGAACGGTGTGGATAGAACATGAGTGTTTTCTAATACGGACGCCATTTCAGATGAATACGATAAACGTTTTTGTGAACGTCTTCGAAACCAGTTCGCCGAGACGATTCGCGTATGATTCGTGGGTTCGGTATCTGTAAGTTGCTAAACATTTACCAAACATGGATTTGCCGATCCTTAAGGATCTATCTAGTATATTAAGGGAGTGATGGAATCATGTTCTATTGTAAACATAACAGGTTCTAATTGAAAATTATTTACTCCTGTAGTAACACCATATCATCCAATACAGCTGTTTCTAGTGATGCGCGATTCCGAGATGTTTTTACAATCGAGTCAGCTATCGAATACCAGCCGGGTTGAACAATCGAGATGTTTGACGGTGTATACAGACTGCTGATTGGTGACTCGGACTTTGAGAGCAATGTTTTCCTTGCCTTTAACTGGAAAGTAGCATTTACTATTTAGTAAAGCTAACTACACCCCCATTTTTTTACTGTATTATTTTGTTGTTATTATTTATTTATTTATAACACAAAAAAGGAAAAAACGGAATAGGCCTTCGCCATTATTTTAGCGCTATACTTTCCTTTACTTTGACTCCACACCACAAATCGACGAAAACAATTCGTTTTTTAGTCGATTGTAAATGCGAATTATTAATATTACTAAAAACAGTGCTTTAGTATTGCCAAAAATATAAAACAAAAATCGAACATCAAATTTTACAGTCATCACAAAAAAGACTTATTTTGCATGCCTTACTTCAGCCTGATCAATGGGACTATCTTCTGGACTGGCAAGACATTTTTAGTTTTTGCCTATACAAATAACATTAATAAACCACTCATTCAGAATTAAATTAATAAACAATTTATTTATTTTATACTTTAATTGCAATGTTTAATAAACAACTGTATATGAACTCCAATAGATTGACGAAACAGGTGTTTGATTTTTTCCATAATCGTAAAACAAAACCGAACTGGTTTAAAGAAATTGAAAAAGACCTAACAGAATTAAAAATTACAGAAAATTCACTGCTTGACCAAACTGCTAAGATAAGTACCAAGGACGAAAGAATAAGATTCCAAGATAAAACCAAAATAAGACCTAAACCTGTCATTTCGGAAGAGGAGAGGAAAAGAAGATCGGAAAGAATGAAGAGCTACTGGGAACAAAGAAAAGTACAGCGCGCAGGAAATGATTGATTCAGCGTACCCCAAAGAGGGTGAAACGAAAAGAAGAAGAAACAACTACATAATTTATACATACCAAAAAAACACCCATGACTCATAATTAATTCAAAAAACGTACATTTTTAAAGTTAATAAGAGCGGTCAAACCTAACTTGAAGGGTTTTGACAACACCAGTTCCGATTGCAAGTTGACGATTGTTTTGTAGATGATTTAGGCCTGCTTGAACTGAACAAGTAAACCTCCAAGAGAACTCGGCGAGTTGGTGAACTCGGATAGAAAAACAAGTGACGACTGACGAGTCCAGTACAATCGAGAAGCATCTAAATGTTTTTACAATCGAATAAAACATCCCGTACTCGCGCCAATTGTTTCTAATTCCATAATGGTCACTTTTCCGAAAAATAATTTCGCCTTTCAAAAATGTCGACGGTATATTATAAGAACTGATAATATTTTCGCCAAACAAATTTACCTTATGCTGTTTGGTATCGCTATTTAACAGACATTCTGTTAGTTAGGTAAATTTGTAATTGGCGTGACATAATCTATTTCTGTAGGTGTAATAGGTAGAAAACGAAAGCCCATGTGGGCGTCTGGCGCGGGGCTGAATCACTTTCTAGAAAGCTAGCCACATTCCGACAGGTTCACTTTCTCTTTCCATTATTTTGGAATGCTCCGAACCGTTTGAACTTTCTTATTGGCCGAGAACATGGAAACTATTTGGAGTACCGCGCGGTGGGTTTCGTAAATACGGGAGGAGAAAGTTTTTTGTGCTACAAAAAAAAAATCTAAAAGCGTAAATTGTAGAAAAAAGACGTTCGAAATGTATACAGAACAGAAATATGATCAGATTTTGGTATTTGGGAAGCCCGCGTTTGAATCGAAAAAAATCATAACAGATTTCAAAGTCAATCAGGTTTATTTTCATTTATTCTTCAATGATAAACCATTTTGCTTTCAATTAGGACCCAGTGGTCGATACGGCTAAGGCACCTAATAGCTTTTCTAAACTGCGCACCTCAAGGTTGTGGGTTCTAGATGCAGTTACTGTCGTTGTTTTACCCTTCGTTTACGCTGATCCATCGTCCTCATTAGTCTAACTGGCGTAAAAATTAGTGATAAATCAGTGTTGATAAAGTATTTCGCATTTTTGTCAATAGCTCCTGAACTAGATTTTTGGAGACTTGAAGCGGACCATACGTTTTGTTTGAGTATTTAAGGAGTATGATGTTTAATGAAAAATATTGACGTAAGCATATTTTGAGAAACAGTTTTTTTTTTAATTTTAATCCGGCAGAGGCAGCTGAAGTGAGCAGCTGATGGGCTTAGCGATCCCACCGTACCTCTAGCTCATACTGCTCTCATTCATCTACTGAACACACACACACACACACACACACACACACACACACACACACACACACACACACACACACACACACACACACACACACACACACACACACACACACACACACACACACACACACACACACACACACACACACACACACACACACACACACACACACACACATACACATACACATACACATACACATTCACTACACTACATAGCTTGGTTAACTCTAAAGTGTTGATGTAGTGAATAACACCGGCCTAATGTTGTATCAAACGGAGCCTTGGTAACTTCTCGGTGTACTTTTGCCTTGCCCGTGCATACTAGGCTCTGTATGGGCAGACGTCATTTCCCCCGATACTTGTGAATGATTCCATGAGTAAGAATGTAAAATGGAGTGAGCAGGATCTAATCGTACAAAAAAAGCTTCTTGGTTCTTAATAAAAACCAAGAAAAGAAAAATTGAAAGTGAATTAGCAGGGTAAAATATTTAGCACTGAACTTAGAGAATTTAAATATTTATCATTGAACTTTGATAATTTAAATATTTATCAACAAACATTGATAAATTTCAATTTTGATAATTTACATATTTATTACTGAAATTTGATAATTCAATTTTTATATATTGAACTTTGATAATTTAAATATTTATCATTAAACTTAATTTTTTGCATAATTTTAAACAAATTAATAAAAAATATAAACAAAATGAAGGTCAGTAGTTGGTTTTCAACTTACGTCCCTTAGTTTTATAAACAGAGATCATAAATTTAAAGATTTACGTTCACTTCAAAAATACAATAATTTTATACAGCGCTCCTGCTTTCGTGAATTTTTATTTTTATTTAATAAAAAAAGTGTTAGGCCCGCCTAAAGAATTTTTCACTTAAAAACTGCTCATATGGTTCTTAACCATTTATTTTAATGGGTTCATATTTGTTTTTTTTTTTTTTTATACAAAGTAGTTATGTCTTGGAAGTAAATACGGGCTTTGTGAAATTGTCGAGCCGGGAGACTTGAACGCGCGGCTATAAAAGGAGGTTAGGTAGTAGACCAGACGTACTAGCTGAGATGTTAGTGGTTGTTTCATTGATGATTCTCTGGCACCGTCTCATTCAAACACAACCTACTTGCAGTGTCCTACTTCCCTTGACCCCGAATAACCTTTACTTCAACTCCAACCATGTCCACAATACAACTTTACTGTTTATTTCTCTTTCTGTTTCGATAGTGTTCTCGTGCTGTCAACATAGGTTCAACTGTCACAAACAGGTGTTCTGTTTTCCATATAGATATAATCGCGGCACGCTAACGTGATGGAAGCGAATTTCCAAAAGTGATTTATTGTCTTATTTTTTCACTTATTTTACCGCTATAGACAGCATTAAAATATTCATGTACTTGCATTTTAAACTTTTAAATTAAATTTTAAATACGGAAAGAGTACACGTGCGGAACTCGGGGAGTTACCGACAGAAGCGAAGCATTTGTTAATGATATCTTCGCTGATTATGTAATTAGTTTGAAGATATATTTACAAATATCTTGTTTTGTTTAAATAAATAAATACGTGAACCTAGCTTAGGTATTATTTACTGTAGTTATAGCAAAATATCAGCTGTTTTATGTTAATTCGTAACGATCAGCTGATTTCATTGAACAGCTGATAGGATAAAATAAATTTAAGGTTATGTTGTTAAAAACTAGCAATATTAACAATTATTATAAACGTTTACATTAATTTCAAATGTATTATAAACGGTTACAACGTGCACGCGTTCTTTAACTAAGGAAAAATACCGAAACCAAAGCAACACAACGTTTTCATATAATACGCGTGTACTGTTATCGAAAAGGAAGAAGAAAACGAAAGACAGAAATAGATAGACGAATTTCGTTTGCTCGTTCGTTATATATTTCCGTTACATTTTCCCGTTCGTCAGACTTTTTCCATTCACTCCTCTCGCCAAAGCTAGCATTAAAAGCTTCGCTTCAACAAATATTTATATTGAGTACAACCCAAAATTTCTTAATTTCAATGGTTTTTGCTAATTTATGGTTTAACGCTGATTAAAATGGTGAAATCCTTTTTTTAATGACAGCCTTTTTGAAATTGTTGAACGGTTTTTGCTGGGTAAGGAACATAAATTAATATCAAAATAGATTTTTTATGCGCAGTTTGAATTAAATAGGGCCAAAATTCAGAATAACTAACACATTATTATGTGCTTATAACATAATGTACATATAAAATGGTTTACCGCCCACTTCAAAAGTGACCTGGGGGGTACAAAAACGGTTCATTTCAAGATCCCGTGTTTGAGAAATACCGCGAAGGCTCGTTTTAAAATGAAAATTTGATAAAATACAAAAATCACTTGAAAATATTTTCCGTTCTAATTATTTTATGAAAACGCATATTTTCGTTTAATCAAGATTATGCATATTTTTTTAGACTATACAATAAAATTTCGTCTTTTATAGAATCCTGATCTATAACGAAAGTTTATTGCTGCAGCATAAATTAGAATACATTACTTTTGAATGAACAACCGAAGTTATTTTTAAAGTGAGCTTATGTTTACAAGTAATACACTTCTGGGCCCTGCTTCACGGAAAGTACATATGCACCAGTGAAATAACCAATAGTTACAGGTGATTCACAAACATTACAAGACTTGCAGTAACCGGTGAGTCTTAAGTAATTCATTGTCAACATTTTACTGTTTCACATTTGTGACTTTTAACATTTTCTTACAAGTTTACATGCAACTGAAATTATTTTTAAAGTGAGCTTATGTTTACAAATAATACACTTCTGGGCCCTGCTTCACGGAAATTACATATGCACCAGTGAAATAACCAATAGTTACAGGTGATTCACAAACATAAAGTTACAAGACTCGCAGTAACCATTGAGTCTTAAGTAATTCATTGTCACAAGAATGAATTACAGTTTTATCAGTTTCACATTTGTGACTTTTAACATTTTTCTTACAAGTTTACACTGGTGAACAAAATTTAACCAGCTACCAGAATTGGGTAAGTTTATTGTGATATTTTATTGTCATGTTGGTATGGTTTGAAGATGTTAATTTGTTAACAAAAATATTTAAACTACAACTGTAATTAAGAAACCGTTTGTTCGATCGTTTTATTTTATAATTAAAGTTCTTATAAATGTTTACGTGTGAATTTTCTATATCATATAGAAGAATTGTTTTATGATTTAAAATTAACCCTGTATGGTACAAAATATAGGCTCCGTTATGTGTAATATATAATAATTTGTTTGTATTAATAATAATACCCTGTGACTTATTAATTGTCTTTGTAAATGCCAACTTCAATGGAAACTGCAATATTTTAATTTGGAAAGGCAAGTCGTTTGGAATTACATGATTGTTTGGAATTAAAAATTGTTACGCAGTTAACATTTGTCATAAAACTAAATACTAAATAATGTTGGACTGGGTAAGTAGTGTAATGGCGTTTAAAATAGTTTAAATATTTATTATTCACACGTACCAATATATAATAAACGTATAAAACATCACTGTTACACAGTTAACACTTGACACAAAACTAAATAATTAAGTTGGACTGAGTAAGTAATATAATGGAGCGAACATACAAGTTTTCACTTCAAAAATACATTCTAAAACAAAAATATATAGAAGAAGATACGTGACGGCAAACTGAATTTTTTCCCGTGAAAAACATATATTCATACCTCGCCGTAAGAAGTAATATATAAGTATATAAGTCTATATGCTCTCTCTCTCTCTCTCTCTCTCTCTCTCTATCTATCTATCTATCTATCTATCTATATATATATATATATATATATATATATATATATATATATATATATAAGAGCAAAGCTACCATGGAGGGTATTTTGAAGGAAAATCTTGAGAAAGATCCTTGGCCCGAGATTAACAGAAAATGGATACAGGTTGCACTGCCGGAAGACCACAGAGAAGATATCGAACCTGGCAGCAGATATCAGAAGAAGGAGGCTTCGGTTCTATGGACACATCAGTAAACTCCCAACAACGAGACTTGCCAACAGAATCCTTAATATAGACAAGGAGTCAAATCAACAACGTCGTGGATCGCACAAGTCAGAATAAACCTACATGACACAGAAATAGACTCAACAGACGTTGAAGACAGGCACGCATACAAGAGAAAGATGCTCGGTTGGAAGGTCCCAGAGAATGAAATCCCAAAGAGAGCAGGGGTAAAATGGACGGAGGAGCGGAAGAGGATCCATGGGGACAGGATGAGGGAGGTGTGGAGGATTAGAAGGAACAAGACATGAGTCGGAGTGCTTTGCGTGATCCAACAGGGTCTATACGCAAATAATAATAATATATAAGAGCGTGACACGTGACGGCAAACTGAATTTTTTTCCCGTGCAAAACATAACATCCATACCACGCCATAAGAAGTATTCACTTCAATATAGGCTCCGTTATGTGTAATATATAATAAATTGTTTGTGTTAATAATTATTATTAATAATAATAATATCAGCAGTTTTGTATCTCTAGTTTTTTCTCTTTATTGGCTGGGACACAATACCTCAACCCAAAACTTTCAATTCGTTCCGTTTTGTCATTTGTTATAACATCTTATTTTGTAGAAATTATATAGTTTAATTCAAAAACATCTGCCTAATTATCCTTCTTTAGGTGATATTTTTTCTGTAATTAAACTAACAATTAATTATTATACAGCAACATAACCTCAAAACACAATTACTAAAAATGTTTTTGAAATTATTATTACTGGTTCCTCTAATTGTGAATATGTGATTTTCGTGAAACAGGCCCCTCGAGAAAAAATATACGAGTGTAGACTTTCAAATATCCTATTTATAAATTTAAAAAAATGACCAAATTGACTCAACAAAAAAGTGAAATTTAATCAACTTGTTAAAACTACTGTGCACAAGCTCGTCATAAGAATAAAGTTATGTCACAACCAGTAAATTTTAACGCGTCACTGACTGAGTTTTAAAGTTTGACTTATGATTGTTTGCAGGTTTATATTGCTGCAAGTATCGAAATAAAAAAATGTTGGAATTTGTTTAATGCCATTAATTCAGTTTAATGATGGAATTTATTTGTCCTTTCATTTTAGAATCGTTTGTCACGTACTTGTGAAGTACTAACGATTGTTGCGAAAAGCCCGTACTTGTGAAGCCATTTCCGTTACTTGTAACCACGGTATATACAGCGTGAATCTGGTTCCGGTCTGAACAGTGAGATGTGTGCGTTTAAAAAAATATCGTTTTTGGTTTTTTATTTGTGCGTGTGCGTGTGTGTGTGTGTGTGTGTGTGTGTGTGTGTGTGTGTGTGTGTGTGTGTGATTTATCGAGCTCACTTTTCGCAGTTTTAGTCCAATTTTTTCATTTCATATTTGGCACAAAAGGATAGTGACTACAAAATATGGCAAGCCACTAAAAGCATCAAGAGACCTAGAAACCATATTCCACCAATTAGGAAGGTTGACAATACTTGGGCAAGAAGTAATAAGGAAAAAGCTGATTTGTTTGCTGCTCACCTAGAGAACACATTCAAACCATTTGAGGCGCAAGCAGCAGGTGAAACATTAATACCAATAGAAAAGAACGACCTAGTGGATATTGGTAAAGTAACATACAACGAGCTTGTAAAGGTAATAACAGGTTTAAAAGCTAATAAAGCTCCTGGTTATGAATTAATAACTGGAAAAATTGTTAAGGAATTACCAGAAAAGGCTGTTCGAAAATTATTACATTTGATAAACGCCTCTTTTAGGCTAAGATATGTCCCAAGACAGTGGAAAATAGCAGAGGTTATAATGATACCTAAGCCAGGAAAAGATCACAGGGAGAAAGCATCTTACCGTCCCATCTCTCTTTTGCAATTATCTCAAAAGTCTTTGAAAAACTCTTGGTAAAACGCCTCAAACCTATTATTGAAGAGAGGAACCTAATACCACATCATCAGTTTGGGTTTAGAAGTCAACATTCGACGATTGACCAAATACATCGGATTACCAATGTTGTTGAAAGAGTACTTGAAGAGCGTAAAATCTGCTCATCACTGTTTCTGGATATGGCACAGGCTTTTGACAAAGTCTGGCATGAAGGCTTATTATATAAGTTACAAAGAGATCTTCCAAACCAATTTTATGAATTACTGAAGTCATACATGTCAGAAAGATGCTTTAGGGTCAAATGTGATGGTGAATATTCTAGAATAAAGGATATAGCTGCAGGAGTTCCTCAAGGAAGCGTATTAGGACCTATTTTGTTTCTGTTATATACAAGAGACATACCTCAAGATTCCGATACAGTAATTGCTACTTTTGCAGATGATACTGCAATTTTGGCCGTTGGGGATAATGTAGAGGAAGCAAAACTGAAAATTCAAAAATCTATTGATAAAGTCAGTATCTGGATAAGGAAATGGAGATTAAAATTAAATGAATCTAAATCAAACTACATAAACTTTACCAATAGAAAGATAAACCCAACCAATATTGAACTAAATGGTCACTCATTAGCCTCTGTTAATACAGCAAAATACCTTGGGATGACGCTTGACGCAAAACTTCATTGGAAAGAGCATGTCAAGAAGAAAATAAGGGGATTAAATATTAAATTCAAGAAAATGAATTGGCTGCTTGGTAGGAGATCTACACTAGACCTACACAATAAACTTTTAATTTATAAGCAATTACTCAAACCTGTTTGGACTTATGGAATACAGCTGTGGGGGTGTACGAAGAAAACAAATGCTAAAGCCGTTCAAGTATTCCAGAACAAGGTTCTGCGTAGTATTGTTAATGCACCATGGTTCGTGCGTAATGATGACCTGCATCGTGACCTCAGGATGAATACGGTTTCAGAAGAAATAATGAAATACGCAATCATGCATAAAAACAGACTACAAAAACATGTCAATCCTGAAGTGTTGTGCTTGTTGAATAACACAGATGATGTTCGCCGTCTTAATAGAACAAAGCCCTTGGATATTAGTGGACGATAATAAATAAAACAAGAGTAACACATGAACATTGTGTTTAAAATTTATGGGACTCCATTACTGAATGGTGATCCAAACAAAGTGACATCGTAATATCAAATGTAAATTACTTGTTAAGTGTAAATTCTTAGTTGTAATTGTTATATAATAAAAAAAAAAAAAAAAAAAAAAAAAAAAATATTTGGCACAAAAATCTATTTTGGCTCTTATAACTCGTGAAACAGTTATAAACTCTTATAACTCGTGATGAGTTCGCGAAACAGCAAAAGGTCAGTTTAACATTTTCAAAAAATTCAAAAATTTTAAATCTTTAAAAATGCTCAACTTGTTTGTCTTTAATTTTCATTTTTTTGAAAATTTGCTTTCACCATCATAAATTAGAAATCTGAATTTTCAAAATCCGATGAAACTAAGAGGTATAATTTGACGACGGTCAGAGATCGTTTTCATATTTTCAGAGCAATTTCAAAGTTGTAAAATGCAATCATATACATTTTATGCTGTTTATGATGGTGAAGTCTGAGTTTCAATGTAAAATACAATAGAATATACTGTACATACAGTAATTTTCAGGTAGTAATTAAATCATTAATTGTCACCGCTTGTTATAAAAAAACACTATCTGTAACACTGTACAATTACGGAAACGGAAGTTTGTATGTTTTAGGTAGAAACGTGACAGCGAATCAATGTTTGAGTCCACTGTAGAGCGGAGTAGACACTACTGGGTAGATAACGGTGCTCGAAGTGCCGACCTCATTCTCTAGGTTAGTCACACAAGAAGCATGCGTCCCTATTAAGACTCACGTACAACAGGTTTCTGCTTACCATAACCGTCTTCACTTTTAAGTGTTGTTTGTAAATTTGTACGCCCGAAGCGAAACACATTGAAACTGAACAATGTACAAAGGCAAAAACGTTGCGAAAGTAAAGAAATTGCTTTAAAAGAAGCGATGAAAAATGAAAACAACTGGCGTGATGGAAGCAAATTTCCAACAGCAACGGCTGTCGGAATAATTTTTAATGGAACGTGAAAATTGTAAATGCTAATGTATGGAGGTTTTAACGCTGATTGTGTTAGTGAAATGAGACTTTAAAAACACGCAACTTAAGAGGGTGTTTTTAATATTCGAAGTGGCCGCCATATTGAAACTGTTAAACGTTTGAATCGAATCAGACTAAAATAACGAACACTATAACGCCATAAATCAACGCACTCAAATATGTGTGATACTTTGTGTACACAACAGACATTGTTAAAATTATAAACCACTTTTTTCGATCCAGATGTATTGAAACCGGATAGGCTTCAAAATGTTCAGCTAGGGTTTTCACAACACTTTTCGTTGTTATACCAAGAAAGTAAACTTAAGTGGATATCGGAGGCCACTGGAGCTGGGGTGTATGGTGACACCCTGGGACAGTACACCGTGTGTTCCAGAAGAAGACAGTGTTTGGGAGAATTTGAAACAGGCTTTCAAGGTCAGAACTGAGTGCGGGTCCGTGAGAGTTGTGAGAACCTCATGTTTTGTCCCTGGAAAACACAGGGTGCCAAGGCAGAGGGAGATTGAGGGTAATGAAGAGGCTGACAACTGGTCGGACTTTGATCTGCATCTGAGTTCATTGGTTCGGAATCTCCAATAGGACTCTGGGTCTGTTATCAATAGGTGGACCCCTCAGAGGGTGCAGACTAGCTGCACCCTATTGAGAGGATTTAGACGTCCCTCACGGTACCCGAGTCTAACACACACTTACACTTTATACTTCACTTACACTTACGGAGAGCCGCCTCGGTGGCCTAGTGGATAGCGTATTAGGCTTTCACCCTGAGGACCCGGGTTCGATTCCCGGCGAGGGCTGGCATTTTCATACGCTATAAATCATCCCATCGTCAGCATTAGCCCAAGTGTGCACAATAATCGGACGTTAAACACAAAAAAAACACTTACGGAGGTAATAATAGCCTCAATGTGTTTTTCGCCTTAAAAAAAATGGAGCAATAATTTTTATAAAGGTTTCTTTAGGAAGGCTTGGAGTAATTATTGTAATAAGTAATTTTGAGCAGAGGAGAACTTAAAAACATCATGAGGCTCATTACAGGGCACTGTGATCTGAGGGTACACATGAACAGGATAGCAATGTACCAAGGCGAAACTGTGTGTAGGTTATGCAGGAAGAAAGATTTAACAGGAAGCTATAGAGTTTGCGATTGTAAAGCTCTTGCCGGCTTTCTGGAGGACTTCCGGCAGAATGAGCTAGTCAGTAGTTTAGTAAAAAGGTCCCCGCAGGGGGATGCAGACTAGCTGCATCTATTGAGAGGATTTAGACGTCCCTCGCGGTACCCGAGTAACACACACTTACACTTGCAACAAACACTTTACACTCACACTTACATTTAGGGAGGCGATAATCTCGATGTGCTTTTCGCCTTAAAATAACAAAAAAAGTTTAGTAAAATTTTGATTGCAGCGACAGGGAATAGAACTGTCCTTAAACTGTACAGTTTTACAGTTCCGAAGTAGTTAGCCGGCATTGCATGCTTTTATTTTGACTTATCCAGTGCTAATCGATATGTTTTCCTTAATTTTACCTTATATTTTATGTTCAGTGTAACTGCAAATATTTATACAGTATTTTGCTTTGTAATTCCGTCTAAAGTAACTGACCGAGCGAAGCGAGCTGTGTTTCAACGCGATCGTTCGGCGTTTGGTTCGTGTGTTACGCAGTTTTGGCCAAACGCATTGACCGATTGTTTTGAAATTTGATAAAACCCGAACTACTTACGTGTAAGATTTTTCCCCCCTTCCGTTTCAAGATGGCGGCCTATGATTTACAACAACAAATGCACGCAGTTTTAGCCAAACTCATTGACCGATTGTTTTGAAATTTGATACGACGTAAAAAGCCCGAACAATTTGTGTAATATATTTTCCCATTCTCTTCCTTCTCAAAATGGCGGGCTTTGATTTAGCGTTGAGAGTAAATTATAGAGTGTAGTTGCTGGTTATTTCCTGTAATACTGGCTGAACGGCAAGACCTATCATAATTTTGACCGTTTCATGGAGAAAGAGCGTAAAATGTCCAATAAAATTGGTCCGGTAATACTTTTTTTGAAATATGACGGTTACCGAATAAATTGGCGGACGAGCGCTTTGTATATTAATTGAGAATAGCCTATACTCCGAGATCTACTGTTCTTTGAACTACTGGTATGAATGGAGTAAAAGACTGGAGCTCAAAAAAAACGCAAGTCCTAAAACGTTAAAAAAATGGTTTCAATCGAAATTTTTATGATTTTGTGTATAACTCGATCGGTTGGTTATGTGAGTGTGCAGTTAAAAACAAAATGGCTCCTGTTTTGCTTGTCTTGTCTTGAAAACACGGTTACGGTTTGGACCATAACGTACGTTACTGATTTAAAACTTATTAACTAGCTATGAGGTCCAAATCTGCTTGTCGCATTTCCATGGTAGAGCCTTCCTTAGTTTCAAAGCCAGTGAAATTGTCATAAACGGTCGCATTAATTAGGGTAGTTCCGATTTTCTGATATGTTGTACGGATCGGTGCACTGTTGAAAAAAAACAAAATTTCGAATCCCCCACCACAACCATCTTGAAAAAGCGCTAAAATTGCGGACTTTTTCCAAAATAGCTTCTAAAGTATTTATCCGACAAAAAAACTTGCACCTTTTTTAACTAGAGTGTATTATCTCAAATGTGAGATCAAAACGTAATGTCTACCTGTGATACTTCCCGAGATAGGACATTTTTATTTTCAGAATTTTTCTCTAAATTGTAAAAAATACACATTTTTGCTCAAGATGGCGGCGCCCGCGGTGTTGGGGAGGGTATTCGAAAATTTTGATTTTTTTAACTGTATACCAACCCGTACAACATATCAAAAAATCGGAACGGTGTTTTTGTGTCAATTACACTGGACTAATTAGCCGCGACTTAGTGAAGGACACAGCTGAACAAGTGGAAACCGCTCTCGAACGACAGATTTTTCCTGCTCGTTCTTGTCGGAGCTGCAAATACGCTGCTGTCAAAATTTAACATATTTTAAATGTTTGTTTAAACGTCAACTGTTTAGAACAGCTGGTGTAAAAATAATTTTGGTTGCGATATTATCAGACGCTGTGAAACAATATGGATTCTTTTTTAATGGATTTGTTTACAAAAAAATGAACGAGTTGAAGTGTCGTACCTATACGTGAAAGGAACCGTTTTGATATTTAAAAAATTATCCATTACAAAAGTATCGAAACACCTTTCACAATTTTTCTTATTAATATTTGTTTTCGTTATTAATGTAGCATATAGCCTATATATTTTTTTAAGGCGAAAAGCACATCGAGGAAATGCACATCGACCAGGTTAACAAGTTAACAGGAATATCGCCTCCCTAAATGTAAGTGTGAGTGTAAAGTGTTAAAGTTTTAAGTGTAGTGTTGTAAGTGTAAGTGTTTGTTAGACTCGGGTACTGCGAGGGACGTCTAAATCCTCTCAATAGGTGCAGCTAGTCTACAGCCCCCTGCGGTAGCATAAAAATATAAAAAAATGTATAAATATAAAATAAAAATATAAAAAATGTAGCATATATAACACTAGTGAATTTTCACTCAAAGAATAGCTACGGGCCATCATGGTAAGACCCAAACCAGGTACTATAAAATGAGCTGTACCAGGTACTATAAAAACAATACCCTTAGTGAGATTGTATTGCGCCATAAACGCCATTGTTTGTCACAAAATATGTCTCACTGCTCTCATGGTATATTTTTGTAATTGTTTTACAAAATTTAAAAAATATTCGAACGTTACTGATTTTAAAATGTCGATGTTATTAAAACTTTAAGCCACAGTTTTAATCCTGTGGCTGTTTAATCATACAACAGCTGTTTCTGTTTTTGTTGATTACACGCGTGTTTAATCGTGCAACAAATATGTCGTAAATTGTTAATTGTTTAGTGCAATTTACCAAAAAATATTTTAAATAAAAATATAATTTCCAATTGCTGTTACGCTTGGTCTTAAAACTGAGAACGAAAAAGTGAAATTTAGGATTATTTCCAAAAAACTGTTATTATTGGCTTATTAATCCCGCTCCCGTTACAATCGTACTGTAGATTTCTCTCATTGCTGTGGATAAGGTGGTTGACCCCGCCTTGCTTCCCGTTAGTCGCTCTCTCACCGCGTTGGGTTTTTACTGTTGGCAACCGGTTTTTTGTTATCTATATCTTTTACAACTAACTTACAAAAAACAGTTCGAACTGTAATTTATGTATTGTTTACTACAAAGTGACCCTGAAAATATAGGTTAAGTTCGGTTTTTTCAGAACTATTAGTTTTATTGCAAACACGAAACCGGTTGCATGGCTTTTCCTGATTTATAAACACGCTTTTGCTGATATTTTGTCTGTTTCAGGTGCAGTGAGACTCGATGATACTATCTGTGAAATATTGTTATATGTGAAAACTGATACTGCTACTTTTCAATAACTGTTAAATTAAACTGTGAAATAACGTCTTGGCTGATCTGTTATGTAGCTATTGCTTCTTCATATAGGCTAATATAAATCAGAAAAAACAAACAAACAAAATCAGGTATTTTATCTACACAAATACACAATTATTCTTCTACACAACACTACTTGTGCAAAAAACATTCGCTATACTAAATAAATAATACCAACAACAAGCTAAATCTGGCGGGAAACAACTGTGCGCGCGCAGTTAGCAATATCAACATTTATCTCGTCTCAGTAATTCCGCACTGACAAAAGTGTGAACTGTGACAATTTCACAGTTCACAGTTAGTGTGCAGATAGGACCAAACTGTGAACTCATTACGGTTGAACAGATTTCGAAGATTTCAGTTCACAGTTCACGGTTAGTAACAGTTGAACTCAGCCATTCACTATTAGGTAAACATGTGAAATTTAACTATGTGAAAAAGTAGCAGTTCTGTGATATCGTTACCATCTGTAAGCGAGACAGTGTGGAACTGTAACATTGTCGTGATGGGACTTTTTGTACCTGATTCTTCAAAAAAATGGAAGAAATTGATGGAAGATGAAGCTAATAAAAGATGAAAAATTAAGCACAATATAAGAAGGGATTGAAAACAGTTAGTAGTAAAGAATAACAGTTTTAAAATTAATAGAATATGAAGTTGTTAAAAAGAAAGATTTTAAAAAATGGAAATGATAAGAAGATAAAGTGACTAATCGAAGAAAGAACAAAAATTAAGGGGTTCCAAGAAAATATTAAGCCCTCCGGAGAATGCTGTGTGATCACAGTCAGATAACTATAGCAAGTCTTTCTATCTGGTTTATGCTTTGCTCGACTACCCTCCATCAGGTTGCTGACGCATGCACAAGGTTACTGTAATGAAGTGGAGGCACAATCTTTTTGGAAAAACGCAAGTCCTTTTTCCACCTGAATATTTTCCACTTGGAGAAAAACATACACTGTCAACATGTAACAGTATATGTCCCCGTTTATTGTTCTTTCTACAAAAATAAAAGGACCAATCACTCGATCTTCCATCAAATCGCACCAAACATTAAGTTTGCAGAATCACGTTGATGCTGAATAACATGTGGTGACTCTGCCCCCAAAATTCTACAGTTATTGCCTAATCAGAAAACAGAACATTTTTTCAAAAAATAGTTATTTTCATCAATTCTATGTAGAAAGTTAACAGGAAACTGCAATTTTTTGTTTTTATCAGCAGGTTTAATTTCATGTAACAGTTGTAATTTGTAGGCGCTCAAATGAAGTCTTTATGTAACACATCATACAAAGTACCTGTAGACACACCTAATTGTAGACTATGTCTAGCCAATGACTTCTTTGGGCTCAAAACACATGAAACACAGATCTGTTCAACAGAAACTTCAAAAGTTCTCGGTCTACCTGGCGACTTTGCTATTAAAATAATGCAGGTTTTCTTGAAAGACTTTAGCCAATAATGGATATTTTTTGCTATAGGCGATGTAACAGTCAGAAGCAAAAGTAGTTTTTCATTGTAGTTGATATACCAGTACAAAAATCACAACTTGCATTTTTTCTATTAGACTTTTTTTTGAGTATTGTTAGTCTATTACTTAAGGACTAGCTATAAGTTAGTAGACCCTGTACCAGTACTGTGTACCAGTAGTATCAATATCCAGTAGTATCAATATCCAGTAGTATCAATATCCAGTAGTATCAGTATCCAGTAGTATCAATATCCAGTAGTATCAGTATCCAGTAGTATCAATATCCAGTAGTATCAATATCCAGTAGTATCAATATCCAGTAGTATCAATATCTAGTAGTATCAGTATCCAGTAGTATCAATATCCAGTAGTATCAATATCCAGTAGTATCAATATCTAGTAGTATCAATAAATGTCGAAGCCGTTGAAGTTTTACGATATTTCGAATTTGTCAATGTCGCGTTATCTTAAAACAATTAAGACCAAAAGTGATGTAAAGTTTTTACTACCTCAAGAAAGACTGCATTACCTTCGACTTAAATGACCTATCGATAGGGCTAACTACCGCCCTCAGGCTACCTTGTATATGTCAACTTCAAACTTACAGCATACTTATTCAACCCTCTCGATGTTGCTTACTACGGCATTGGTGATAACATTAATATGTCAGATGACTCATCAAATTATTACACTTTTCGACAATAGCTTTTTATTTTTGAGGTTATATTAAGCACTTTTTACAAAGTTGTTAATTACAAGAAATCTCGAGGCATATTAATACAGTGAACACGTGGTGTGAATTTATCGATAAATGTCGAAACCGTTGAAGTTTTGCAGCGGATGTGTTAATGTCGCGTTATCTTAAGATCAAAAGTGATGTGAAGTTGTTTGCCATCTGGATAAAACTCGAGTTCTCTTAATAATACAACGGTATGAATTGTTCTGCAGTATTTGGTTCTGTTCTGGTTGCACGGCGAGCACGAGATAATGAATTACAACAATTTAAATAGTTTAAAAAAAAGTCGCTAGATAACGTCATGTGTAATTTCAGCTGACACATAAAATTACTTTTAATTTGCACAAAATAAATAAATGTTGGTATTTTTCAAGTATAATTGTAAAACAAGTAGCGCACATCATTGCGTGCGATGAGTGGTGGTTTGCGATGAGTGCAATAATTGTAGGTCTTTTACATCCACAAACTTTTTTCAAATTTATATCTAATAGTGCGGATTGAGTATGTTTTACCTTAAAAAGTGACGTCATAACTTGTCTGTTGTGCTTCCCTAATGTAAGCAAGGACTTGTTGCGATGCAGATTTAGGTTAACGATGTAATCACTTCAATGTACAGTTGTTCCGATGTTGGCCGGTCGTTAAATACGATGAGACATTAACGCTTTCTGTAAACAGGTGTAATCCGGTGAAATAAATGTTTGGAACTTGCAGTAATTTTGCGTAGGCGGCAAGAAATCATTCGCGGCTTGTTGCGTTTAGGTGAGCCATTACGGGAATTTAAGAAGATAAACTTTATTACATAATATTATGGCTGGGTTGAAAGTCTATAAAAAATGCAATAGTTGTTTCAGGTACATTCTTGAAGATTTGAATAGTTGGGTGGAAACGGTGTCATGTTAAGGTTTTTGTAACCTGTATAGTGGTATAGAATGTGTTCACAGTGTTGTACAAGTAAAAATATTTAATAATTACTGCAGACAATTTCAATAGTGCTTTCTTTCTTTATAATAACACTAAAATATTGTAAACTTGTAAATAGTGCTCCTCAGATGTAATAATGGCTTCCCAGCGTACAAGCAACTTGGAATACGTCACGGCGGTTGGCTTCCAGTACAATAGATCACAGATGAGCTTTCTCTTCACTTAATCTTTGATGACAATACTCTGTGTGCCTACGTTTGAAACAATGCACTTTGTTATTGCGCACTGAAGCAAGGTCATGTACCCGGACATAACGATCGTGGCCATTCCGAATATAACGTTTCCTTATTGTGAGAAGTTCGAAATTCTTTCAACGCGTGGATTTATGATGGGAAGCGGGGCCCAACTCAATTCGAGTTCTGTAGGGAAACCATCACAGTAAGACATATATGGCTCGATTATAATGGTTTCCAAAATTGTTTGAGCAATTGTTTGCAGACGATGTTGGGAGGTAGTGCCTCGACTGTTGACCGGATCCTAGACTTCCTTCATCGTCTGGATTTTTTTAAATACAATTTAATTTATATATTTATTACTGCTGTCAGGCCTCTTTACAGACCACCCCCCTTAACAAATTGTTTATATTTGGTTATTAATTTTTTTATTTTTAAAGTTCTACGTATTATTATTGTAGGGCCAATTTACAGCCTTAAAATAAATTTCATGTGTATACTTTGTTATGTTTTTAAGATATATTATTGTTAATTATTTTTAGGCACATATTATAATCCTTATTACAATAAGAAGTCCCTCTCCTGGAATACAAAGATAAGGCATTCTGGTAATTAAACCAGAAGCCTTATATGCAGCTGAAACATTATCTCTCACAACCCAGGGCCCACTTGAAAGGCTGGAGATCAAAGAAAAAAAGATATTACAAAAAATCTTAGGCCCCAAAATCCGTAACAACCAATTACTCCACATCAGTAATGAAACTCTTTACCAAAAAACTGAAACACTATCAGACACAATAAGAAAAAGGAGAATTGATTTTATGGGCAAATCCTCCGAATGGACAAAAATAGACTAACCAAAAAAATATTTGACTACTTTCGCAGTAGAAGAGTCAAACCACTTTGGTTTAGAGAAACGGAGAATGACATAACAGAACTGCAGATCACTGACACTATGCTCATGGACAGAACAGCCAAAACAATAACCAAGGACAAGAAGCAACGGTTCCAAGGCACAGTCAAATCCAAGCGAACGATCCAAATCTCTGACGAAGAAAGAAAAGCAAGATCACAACGAATAAAGCAATACTGGGCTACGAGGAAGGCACAGAACATTAAAAAGTGATTGATTTAGTGTACCCCAAAGTTGGGTGAAACAAATAAAGAGATAATCCTTATTATATTTTGTTTGTTTTATTTATTTTTATTAATGTTTTTTTTCAAATTTAACATCGAATTTTTCAACTTTGTTAGTTTTTTTACATTTTAATTTTGGCGTCACAGCCATTATACCTTGCTGGTTTCTCGCTGGGGGAGAAAATTGGATTTCTTTCGTAGATGTGTATGTAATGTAAGCGCTTATTTGCGGAATGTTTGGTAGTCTGCAGCTCTCTTGCTGACGTAAGAGAAACGAATTTCCAATGGTATTGCTGTGCAGCGTAATATTGTTAATTTATTTACCCATTTTTTTTAACTAGTTACACATTTTGTTGTTACAATATTTGTTTTTGCTTTTTGCATTTTTATTCTTGTTAAACTTTGTTTATGTTTATATATTTTATTAATGTTACATAGTTTTAATGTTTACAGTGTTTAGTTTAAACAGCGTAGTTTTAGTATAGCATTAACAATATTTAGATTTAGTTTCCCCTCCATGTAGGATATTTCGCTGGATGGTGATGATAGCCTTCATGTGCTTTTCGCCAAAAGCTCTATTAAAAAAGCAGAATCTTTTTATTTTAACACTTCTTAAAAACTTTCAACATCATAATCAGCGTTAAAATCTCCGCGTATTAAGAATTTTTATTTTTCAAATTATATTGACTTTTTAAAGTTCTAGTGAAGAGTTTAACGCCGATTAGAATAGTGACATCGAATTTTCAAAAAACCGCGAAGACCAAAAAAAATATTTGGAATAGCAACAA
The DNA here is from genome assembly GCA_022606455.1 of Callitettix versicolor. Classification (NCBI taxonomy): domain Eukaryota; kingdom Metazoa; phylum Arthropoda; class Insecta; order Hemiptera; family Cercopidae; genus Callitettix; species Callitettix versicolor. The sequence continues at coordinate 80,001,484 of CM040185.1, read as the reverse complement.
AGCGAAAATTGTCGAACAGATTTTCCTGAGTAGAGAACTTAACAAAGCTATCAGTGAAATCGGTTTTAAATACAGACAGTTCAACAAAAGGTACATTTCATAAAACACAATCATATTAAATAAAACATTAATCATAGACAATTTTAAAATGATCAAACGTTCAACCGGACAAGTACGCCCCTGTCAGCAGTAACGCAAGAAGCCTCATATAACGGGCGCCCTAGTTAGCATACATACCTTAATTGCTTGTCTACCGTTACCCCAGCTATCATTAAGTTATCCTGGTTAACTTGTTAACTTAGGCACGTTAACTACGAAAATGTATAGAGATCAGGAACTCGTTAGACAACCTAATCGCACGGTTATCCTGTTTATTCGATTAGAAATTTTAATAAGAATTTTTAATTAAACGATTTCTAGTAGAAAATGTTTTCTGTTAGGAAAATATCCATACCGGGACCGTTAAACGTGCACCAATCGTGACCTGTACGGCACGTTATGAGGGGGTTTGTGTGTTTTTACACTGTACAGTTTTGATTGAAAATTGACGCAACAATTTTTGGTAATAGTTTGGTGAAGTTCGTTATCTAGTAATATGTATTTGTCCGTTTAAACGTTATGGTAATTCAAAATTAACGGCACATCAGCTGTTTAGGTAACGAGATGAAAACAAAATTTCAACAAAAAAACATTCATGATCAAAAACATTAAACTCTACGTAAATTTTATTTATGATTCCAGTATATGTCAATTTCGAAATTGTAATCGTATTTCCGAAAATGGGTAAGATAAAAAGTTACATTAAAAAACAATTGGAATGATCGTCGTTTTAAAATGGTGGAACAAATTTTTCCGAGTAACGAACGTGTCCAGACTAACACGAAACTCGATCTTCGTGTCAAGTTTGAATCCAATCGAACCGGAATTATAGTTCTAAAATAACACCCTCGAACATACACATACAGTATTATAGAATTCAGATTCAGCGCTCATTTAAAGGTTTATGGTTGACGTTTTACCATGACAGCTGAAATTAAAAAATTCAGAATATTTATTCAAAAACTTTTCTTAAAAATATACTTAGGCTTATGAAAATGCCTAACGCGCAACTCTCTTCGCCCTGGCTGGATCTGTTTTAATTTTTCACGAAAATCAAAATAGAATACACATATTTATAACTGATCCCTTTTACTCTTTCATTTTGCATGCTTATAAGAGTGAAATTAAAAAATTAAGAATCAGTGATAATAATTTCTTTAGCGGGAAACATTACAGTAATTTAAACTTGCAACTTTGCGTACAGCGAAAGCAAGAGACTTTAACGATAGGACAGAAAGGAATGCGTTGCATGAGGCGTGAAGCGCCGGTAACCGTTAGCCGTGCATTCCTTCACTAACCTACTGGGACTGAGGTGTTGCCAAGGTTGGCCTACAACCTCGAACTTAACTACAACTACAGCTAATCTGCCGGAACGCCGAGCCGTCAAGATAAGGACTATTGGACACTGCTGGATTTTATTTTCGTTTCACAAAAGCCTGGTATAGTGGTTAAAGTTCGCTTGAGCCAGTCGGGCGATTGTATTGAAGTTCCGTAAGGCGAATGTTAAACGGTCCTAAATATTTTAACTTTTAAAAATTGTTTTCTTTTAAAAATTATTATTTTTCATCATCAAACAATAATTATAAATTTCGTCTTCGATTTATTAAATAATATTAGAAGTGAATTTACAAAAATCAACAACAATATTGGAATTTTATATTCTCGAATTACAATGAGAAAAAACGATAATGAACCTTGGCCGCCGTCAGTTTAATTTTCGTATTGTAAATGGATTTTGAAAGCTGTAAATTTCATGCAAATTTTAAAGCTGAAAGAATGTTAAAATAGGATTTTAAAAACTTAGGCCCTTTTAAAATTACAATTTTAGTATGACCGCAATTTTGAAAACGCGGGAAACTGTTGAAACTATTTTACTACTAAAATTAATCTTTTTGTCAAGTTGGAAACCAAAATTGTCAACACAAACACACACACACACACACACACACACATTTAGACAGGGAAATCCCCAAAAGCCTTTAGAATGTGTAGTTTAGTAATAGCTCTAAATGATGAATCAAAATGTAAATATGGTTTTACGTTTAAAATTACTTTAATTGGATATCAGTCTTAAAGGTCACCAGATAAAGTAGGTCTGTCACAAAATGGCGAACTATATTTTATAAAAAAATCTTACAAAGGGCTATTTTTTAACGAAATTGTACGTGTTTTTAATTACGAATAATCAAAATTCTTGATTGACAAAAGTTTTTATGTTTATTAGTCCTAGACACGTTTTGTCTAAATGGTTGCCATTTTCAGAAATTTACAAACAATAGTATGTTTCTAAAACGTTTGTGTTTTCATTAAATTGTAATTTCAAAAATAGGTCTCGGTGGTCGAAGTGGCTAAGATACCGTAGCAGTCTGATCACATCAACGTCGTAGGTTCGAGAAGGGCAGTTACTGCCGTAAACTTTACCCTTTCCGTTATCGCAGGAAAGTAAAGTATAAAGTATGGAATATAATGGAAAAACGTGTTAGTTTAGATAAAAATTTTTGTAGACCTTAAAATCGATACTTTTTTTTAACGTCCGACTGTTGTGCACACTTGGGCTAATGCAGACGATGGGATGATTTATAGCGTATGAAAATGCCAAGCCCTGGTCGGGAATCGAACCCGGGTCCTCGGGGTGAAAGCCCAGTACGCTATCAACTAGGCCACCGAGGCGGCTTCAAAATCGATACGTCAAGTTTTGCTGAATCATATGTCATAATTCATAACTCAAACCAGTGTAAAAAATTTTTCGTTTGAAAATATTTTTTTAAAACACTGACCGCCATCGGGTTTTTTATTTATTTGTTTCCGAACCTTAATTTCCTTTGTTTCAAATTCGGTATCACTGACTTGAGTTACGATCAAAGTTTGAACAAAATCTGACGAACTGATTTTGTGAAATTAATCCGATTTTACTTTATCGCTTGCTTTTTTGCCGGATTTCCCGTTAAAGCAGTTGATTTCACGTTGATTTTCGCATTGATTTCATACGTACTAGAAATCTATTCAAAGCGTAAGTCGCGTTAGTTACACAATCACTGTTTGGGTTAAATATAAGTGAAACTTAATGGATTCGGCTGGGCTGACGATACGGGCGCTACCTGTCGGACGAGAGGCGTCACGATTTCACCGTGTGTAACCGTTAACGAGTACAATTAAGCAGAGTTCCGTGAAATTTCTGAAATTATTCACTTTATCAGTAACGGACTTTTGAAAACAAACACTGAACACTGTACAAGCGAAAAGGAGTGTAACGAATTGCTAAACATTGCACAAACTTTCTCACTGGATCATTCTAAACGCCCGTACGAAGCGTGACGAAAACTACCTCACGACGGCCAAGATTCGTTTTCGTATTCAAATAATTTCTAAATTGCTAATTTACGCCGATTTTAACGCTGACTATGATTGTAAGGAACTAGGTTTATGTGTAAAAAAGTAACTCGTTTTAAAAATAACTTTAATGACAATTTTAAAAATAATAAAGTGATTTTTATAAACATACATTTATGTGCCGAATGTGATTTTCAAATATCAAATGACTTCTGAAAAAAATCACTTGACGGCGGTCGGGGTTTATTTTTGATACTTTATATATAAATACACCGTTTTCTTTAATAGCGAATTTCCATTGAAAAATGAGCTATTGTATTTGCCGTCCAGACCCACGCTTCAAGTGAGCGCCTATCCTAACTCTATGGCACGTCTAGTCCGTTAACGGTCAGCGTGGCACTGACACTTTTTCATACAATCACTGATGGCAAACAAACATCGATGTTTCACTAAAAATACTGTTATTGAACTAAATATAAAAATCGTGTATCATGTTTTCTCTTAATTTTTTATTTTAATTACGATAATCTGTTCGAAAACGCAACAAATTAACATAGCTAGTTTTTTAACAACTCAGTATAGCCTATCGGCTGTTCAATGAAATCAGCTGATCTTTACGAATTAATATAGCCTAAACAACTGATCTTTTAATATAACTACCAAAATTAAATTAACGATTAATTTCATATACTTAAATCGATCGAACTTCTTCATAGTTTCCGTAGTGTAGTGGTTATCGTGGTTATCGTGTTCGTTTCACACGCGCATAGTCACCGGTCCAGATGGAAACACAGTAGTTCTAATGTTTAATGTAATATGGAACTAGCGACAAACAATACATACTGTTATAACAATATAAAAATGTCCCTCGTAGCATGCGTCCCACAAAATCCAATATGACAACCAGCCCTAAAACATGATACAAGTTAAAAGACTGACGGTGTTCCTTCTCACTGATCTTTTGGAGCTCATTTTGCTTCTGTTATCAGCAGTTCAGCTTATCACTTCAGAAGGTGACAATGGCACTCTGGCTGTCTGGAGCTCGATTCCCGATGTCAGATTGCCAACGTTTCATTGTCTGTTGTCTACATGTCACGTAATGTCTTGGCCGGTGGAATGATGGGGGTGGGTTTTGTTATGGATGAAGTTTTCGAGTGGTACTTTTGTTTTAATGTGTTTAATTGTGTTTATCTGTACACGTTATCACTAATTCATTAATATTTTTAATCTATAAAAAACACCGTAGTTTTTATATAAAATACTGGTGAATTAACAAGGAACACCAGGCAAGATGGGGTAACCTTCATAGGCATTATCATAGCAAGCACTTCTTGGGTGTTTGTCATGGAGGATTTAAAGGGGCGACGGACATCTTGGGCAGAACACAACTCGGAAAATCATGGGGCTCATTACTGGGCACTGTGGGCTGAGTTGTTTTTCAAACTTGAAACCATATTGTCTTCATAGTTGCTGCTCTTAATTAGTTTAGTTACAGAAATAGTAAGTCCAGAGGTAAGATCCAAAATACTTTACAGAATTTCATCAAAATCGGTTTAACAGTTTGACACATGCAAAGGCTCATATATAGAGAGAATTCTGTTAAAACGAAATTATGATTTTTGCGTCCGTCATTACCGGCGGACACAGAAGCGTATTTACACTTTCATCGGGAGATTAGTAAACAGTGTAACCCGGACTTCCAGAGGCGGAAATGACGCATCGCGCTCAGTTATTCAGCGATGCGCAATTTGCAAGAGAAATTTTGTTACGAGACGTTCACGGGTGGGTCGAGACCCACACTGACATCCGACACAGTGTGTACGAAGCGTGGTACTGGTGCCACTCTGCTAATAGGTTCAATATTCTCTTGAACAATGAACAAATCGCTGATTTATTTTTAACTTGCTTTGAAAAAGCGAACTGTGCGAAGACGCGATCTAGTTACTATCGTGTAAAAAACTAGTATTTTTTGCATAACGGATAAAGTTACGGCAGTAACTACAACTCGAACCTACTGCTCAGACTGACCGCATCATTGATCATCGAGCCCCTTTAGCCTATTAGAGTAAGCGCACTGGAATGAAACAAAATACACGGCAAACAGTAATCCCAAATTCCATCCGCAAATAAATTTACTGTATTAATTTTTTTAAATAATATTAGCAATTTTCTAAAATCTGTGTGCGCGCGCACTAACATCCTGGTGTTCGCAACTATGGCTTAGTTTGATTCAAATTTATCAAAGAATTTCACGTTCGTAGCTTGGGCAAGTTCGTTACGCTACAAAATCCATTTAAAAAAGCAGGTCGTACATTTTTTTAATTTTGTTTTTTTTTATGTTACCGATTCGTCATTTACACAAAATATTACTCTTTCTGAAAACATTTTAGCGATCTGAACAAAAGGTATAAGAATGTGCTGAACACATTGTCTCGACATTATGCTGAGACACGGGAAGTAGTTTCGAAATGACGTCATTACACAACGTGGTTTCTTACGTTTATAACTCAGCTTACATCGTTTGGTAAGCCCGTTAGCTGACAATCTAACCTCGCTCTGAGTTCACCTTCGGCCTACAGCCTCGTTATTCTCCCATCTCGTTACGTGGGCAGTTTGAATGTGAGTTTTGAAAACTTTGCTTAGTAAGTGTCGTAAGTGTATTAATGTTCAAAATAATAATTTTTTTCCCAGCGCTTAAGTATAAATATGTAGTGTACACGGTATCGATTTCGATATTCTCAGAAATTTATTAATCAGAACGCAATTATTGTTTTCCATGTCAAACTTAATGTTACACCTTGAGGTAACATAAACACTTAAAGTAAACAAATTGTTAAAATCTGCACTTTCGTTTAGTGAAAAAATTTGATTTAAGAAATCAATTCACAAAATTTATGGTGGTACAATTTTGTTTTAACTTTAAGATATAAAAAGACTATAAAAATGCTTTTTTTATGTAACTCAACGTAACCCATCTCCAAAAATGCTCCATCGCCCTCATTTAGCTGTCCGAATGAAAGAATCCCGATTAGAAAATGGTTGCGGACACATTTCAAAAGCAGGACAATAAGCATAGCCAAAGTATTCACGACGTTATTGGTTTCCCCTTTGAAGAATGTTAGTAGAAAGTCAACATTGTCACTAAATAGAAAAAGTGTTTTTAATGGTGAATCTGTTATCCAGTGTAACGGTTCCGGTTGGTTGCAACGGCCGCCGCTAGGCAGCGTTCTAACCTACATAGCCTATCGCTTCGCTTCTTCAGATAAAGGGGACAAAACCTACTTTCTGGTATTCAGCTAAGAGATATGTAAATTGTCGCTAATTACGAAGGAAAAATTAACACAAATGTTTAATGCGGTTATAATATAACGAATTCGCGTTTCTAATCAAACCAATCGTTAAAGTCTCCAAAGATTCGCGTAGAATTATATATTATTTAGAATGTATTAAACGTACATTTTCTGTATTCTTATATTAAGTTTACATTAATTATTTTTTAAACATTAATTTTGTTAAATATTATGTTAATTTTTTTAATTCACGAAATGCATGCAAATATCCACTTAACATAATTATTGACTTTATAAACATAAGTAATATAAAACATAGTTTTCTATACTTAATATTTTTAATAATTATTCTTCAGTAAATAAAAGTTATAAAAATAAATTAAACATAATATCTTTTACACAATCATTAAGTGTATTACAATTAAATGAAAAACTTATTTTACTACAATTTTTTTTAATCAAATTTCAGTGCACGAGTATTGAAATTTCAAGTTTTTTCAATTTCTAAACAAAAATGACAATCATACTAGACCTAAGTTTTAAACACGAAAATAAATTATTAACTGTACACGAATTTTCAATTAACACTAGTTCTATCCATTCATTAAAATCTCTAAAAATAAAATTGCGAGTTATGTTTTTCATACGTATGTTTAATTTGCAGTTAAAACAATATTATTGGCTTCAATCAAGATATCCACGAATTAACAGATGACAGAGTCAGCTGTTTCTAGTCCAGAATATTGTGATGAAAATTAATTAAAGTAATTTGTGTTTTTTTTTAATTTTTATTCTCTGCTAAACAATTCACGGTTTTTACAAGTTTTTTTAAATAAATAGTATAAATTTAACGTAAATATTTGTGCTTTTGAAAATAAGCAGTGCAGTTTAAAGTATTACTGTACTTTTCTAAATTTAAAATTAATAAATTATGATATAATATATTCTACGTAAAAAACGTATCCTGTTTTAATGATTACGAAACAGACAACAAATAATATAAATGAGTGTCTCACCTTGGTAATGTGATGTAAAGCTAAAGAAACGAACGTAAGAACAGATCACAAAGTCAATGTCGAAGAGGACACTAGTAAAGTTGCAGTGAGGCCACTGAGGCCCTTGAACCTGGCTTTATATAACATAACCTACTTTTACCGGTCTCTGTACAGACGGGAGGGGGGGAGAAGACGTTTTTACAGCAATAGAAGACTGTGCCCAGTGCAATGAGCTGGGCAAGAAACGAAATATGAAAGCGACAGTGGTGCATCATGAAATTTTGGATTTTCTTGCAGTTAAGGGATACACTGGTGTTTTTGAGGAAAAAATTAAAAATTTATAATTCAATTTTGTTTTAAATTTACTATTTACAGTTATTTACACTGAAAGACAAAAGTACTACTACTTACACTGAAAGTCAAAGTAAAATAAATACTGTTTAAATTAAATATAATAAAGGCGCGAATCAATATCGTTGACGTGATGGAAGCAAAATTTTAAAAAATAATATCACAGAAAATTATTTTCCATTTTATACTTCTCTGAAATATTTGATTTCGCTACCGTGCTAATGTGTGGAGATTTTAACGCTAAAAGAATAAAATATGAAAAGTTATGATTTTTATTAAAACGTAAAATGACCGCCATTTTGAAACAGTTGAACGGATGTTGCTGAATATCAAACTTGTCCAAGCTACAAGGCAAATCGATTCTTATGCAAAGTTAAAATCGAATCGGACTGAAATTGTGAACATTGCGCGCGCACATACACACACACACACGCGCGCGCGCGCGCACACACTCACGAGCGCGCGCGCGAACACATACACATATCAGGTGGTAAATTTTACTATATAAAGTTACACATATTCGAATATAAAAAAATAAACTTACGAGGTTATTTTGAAATATAAAATTAAAATTATTTTACGAGTTACCCATTGCAGCATTACAGCTCCTATTTTACTGCAACCTTTTTTACATGTCTTCGCAGACAGAAGCGAAGACTTCCCTCGCTATTAACTGACGGCATAACTACAACTAGCTAGCATAAAAGTGCACGTACTCTGTAGTTTTTCTTGGTGTGCCGCGCTGATGAACTTAGTGTACGTGTGTCACGCTGGTGTATTGTTTGCAATTTTTTATTTTATTTTTACAGTTAGCTATTTAATTATTGTAGTTTATATATTTTATTTTAAAAAAACACTAATTTTTATTTAGGGTATAATAAACAGATTAAATTAGATAAATTTGTAAACAGTATTAGTTTTTAGGTAACTTTTTTAGTATCGTCTGTTGATTTTTTTAAATCTCTCAGTCGTTGTTATTTTACCGTTACGTTTTGTGTAAAATTCAAGGTAAAAATTCATTTATTTAAGTAACGTTGTTTTGATTTGTAAATTTCAATAAATGGGCCTATGTGTATAGTTTATATATATATATATATATATATATATATATAATAACACTAAAATAGAAAAATAAGACAGCGTTTATCTTCAACTTGCAATACGCCACCACACACACACAGACACACACACACAGACACACACACACACACACACACACACACACACACACACACACACACACACACACACACACACACACACACACACAACACACACACACACACACACACACACACACACACACACACACACACACACACACACACACACACACACACACACACACACACACACACACACACACACACACACACACACACACACACACACACACACACACACACACACACACACACACACACACACACACACACACACACACACACACACACACACACACACACAAACACATACAACACACACACACACACACACACACACACACACACACACACACACACACACACACACACACACAGACAGACACAGACAGACACACAGACACACACACACACACACACACACACACACACACACACACACACACACACACACACACACACACACACACACACACACACACACACACACACACACACACACACACACACACACACACACACACACACACACAAACACATACAACACACACACACACACACACATAAACACACCATATTATATATATTATTATTATTATTATTATTATTATTATTATTATTATTATTATTATTATTATTATTATTATTATTTGCGCGTAGACCCTTTTGGATCACGTAAAGCACTCCGACTCATGTCTTGTTCCTTCTAATTCTCCACACATCCCTCATCCTGTCCCCATGGATCCTCTTCCGCTCCTCCGTTCATTTTACCCCTGCTCTCTTTGGGATTTCATTTTCTGGGACCTTCCAACCGAGCATCTTTCTGCTGTATGCTTGCCTATCTTCAACATCTGTTGAGTCTATTCCTGCGTCACGTAGGTCTATTCTGACTTGTGCGATCCACGACGTTGTTGATTTGACACCTTGGATTCTGTTGGCAAGTCTCGTTGTTGGGAGTCTACTGATGTGTCCATAGAACCGAAGCCTCCTTCTTCTGATAATATATATATTAACACATTAATACATTATACAGATATAATGTATACAATATATAGATAATGTATAAAATCTTCTTTTATTTTTTTCGGCTACTTCTGCACTTGATAACAACTCAAGAATAAACGCTGTGGTGTTGCACGATTCTAAAGGTCTCTCGTGCAAAATCCTTTCCCTAAACTCGTGTCCCAATTTATTCCACCCTCCCGCAAAAAGGACAAGAAGTGTACGCAAAACTATGTACTTACCCCACACACTGTCGTTCCGATGCTCCACAACACCGCCTGGCTGGAATGTTTTCCTTGAGCACCTGTCACGGTTCCTTTAGAATCAACCTACCGCGATCTACTTCTTCCCCAAGCTTTTATCTAAACTGTTGTTCTGCATACCTTAGTGTTTATAACAACAGGCAGTTTCATAATTTGTCTGAGCGTTTGCCAATGTGTTAACTCTTCGGCCATACCAAAATAAAATCTGTAAGACTAATTATTAAAATTTTAATTTTAATTCCTAAATATATATATAAGACTCGAGATAGTATTTATCTTTAACTTACAATATGTATATTTAAAGACGACATTACATGTAAAACGGCTCATCAAAAAGTGTTGAAAAGTAACAAAGTTCGTTAAAAGATCCCGTGTCTTGATCTTACCATGATGGCCGCTCCTATAAATAACGAACAAATTGCTAAAAAACTGGACTCGAATTTCGAAATAAATAAATAATGCCTGGAAATTATATTTTTGCAATTTAATCAAATTCGAACTTTTGGCGAAATAATTAATTTTAACAACATCTTGGACAAATTTCCTCACCCAATAAAGTTAAAAAATTGTGGCCACTTGAAAACCTAAAAAAACTTTTTATCTTATTTTTTAACAGTAAATGTTTTTTCGAATGAAAATATCAATATTAAACTGTACCTCACGACGGCCAAGGTTCGTTTTCGTATTGAAAATAAATTTTAAAATGCCAATTTACGCGGATTTTCAACACTGATTGCGATTGTAAGAAATTAAAATTATGTGTAAAAAAGTCACCTGTTTTAAAAATAATTTTAATGATAATTTTTAAAATGATAGAGCTTTCGTATCTGACCCAGATACATCAAACGTCGAGTTTGATATATTTGTTAATTCAACACATATTGCCCGACTGTGATGGTTTCCAAAATATACGTTTTTTGTGTGGTATGAGCAATTGTTTGCAGGCGATGTTGGGAGATGGTGCTTCGGTCGTTTACTTCATTTATCGTGTTTTTTTTATAATAAAATTTAATTTATATATTTCTTATTGTTGTGTGGCCTCTTTATTGTCCTGCAACAATTTGTTTGTGTGGTTATTTATTTGACTTATTTTACAATTTAATTTTGTTATTATTGCTGGGCCAATTTACAGCCTTACAATAAATTTTGTATATTTTGTTACTGTTTTAAGGCATATAACAGTTAACTAATTTTAGATAAATATTTAGTGCTGTTATTATATTTTATTTGTTTTGTTATTCAGATATATAATAGCTAGTTTTTTTTTTAAACTATTCATATTTGTAATTATAAATGTTGTTTGTTTGTTTATCTGTTTTTTCTATAATACAATTTTTTTTATTTGTAAAAAATTGATGTTTTATTGTAAACATTTCAATTTCGCGTCACGGAGATGATAGATTTTATGGTTTTATACAGATATAATGTATACAATATATAGATAATGTATAAAATCTTCTTTTATTTTTTTTTCGGCTACTTCTGCACTTGATAACAACTCAAGAATAAACGCTGTTGTGTTGCACGATTCTAAAGGTCTCTCGAAATAATGTTACAAAATCCTTTCCGTAAACTCGTGTCCCAATTTATTCCACCCTCCCCAAAAACAAGAATTGTACGCAAAACTATGTACTTACCCCACACACTGTCGTTCCGATGCTCCACAACACCGCCTGGCTGGAATGTTTTCCTTGAGCACCTGTCACGGTTCCCCTAGAATCAACCTACCGCGATCTACTTCTTCCCCAAGCTTTTATCTAAACTGTTGTTCTGCATACCTTAGTGTTTATAACAACAGGCAGTTTCATAATTTGTCTGAGCGTTTGTCAATGTGTTAACTCTTCGGCCATACCAAAATAAAATCTGTAAGACTAATTTAAAAAATTTTAATTTTAATTCCTAAATATATATATAAGACTCGAGGTAGTATTTATCTTTAACTTACAATATGTATATTTAAAGACGACATTACATGTAAAACGGCTCATCAAAAAGTGTTGAAAAGGAACAAAGCTTGTTAAAAGATCCCGTGTCTTGATCTTACCATGATGGCCGCTCCTATAAATAACGAACAAATTGCTAAAAAACTGGACTCGAATTTCGAAATAAATAAATAATGCCTGGAAATTAATTTTTTGCAATTTAATCAAATTCGAAATTTTGGCGAAATAACTAATTTTAACAACATCTTGGACAAATTTCCTCGCCCAATAAAGTTTAAAAATTTTGGCCATTTTAAAACCTAAAAAAAACTTTTTATGTTTTTTTTAACAATAATTTTTTTTCGAATGAAAATATCAATATTAAACTGTACCTCACGACGGCCAAGGTTCGTTTTCGTATTGAAAATAAATTTTTAAAATGCCAATTTACGCGGATTTTTAACACTGCCTGCGATTTTAAGAAATTAAAGTTTTGTGTAAAAAAGTAACCGGTTTTAAAAATAATTTTAATGATAATTTTTAAAATGATAGAGCTTTCGTATCTGACCCAGATACATCAAACGTCGAGTTTGATATATTTGTTAATTCAACACATATTGCCCGACTGTGATGGTTTCCAAAATATGCGTTTTTTTTTGTGGTATGAGCAATTGTTTACAGGCGATGTTGGGAGAAAGTGCCTCGGTCGTTTACTTCATTTATCGTCTGTTTTTTTTTATAATAAAATTTAATTTATATATTTCTTATTGTTGTGTGGCCTCTTTACTGTCCTGCAACAATTTGTTTGTGTTGTTATTTATTTGGCTTATTTTACAATTTAATTTTATTATTATTGTTAGAGGATAATTTACAGCTTTTTTACAATAAATTTTGTATATTTTATTGAGACATAGTTTTAAGGCATATAACAGTTAACTAATTTTAGATAAATATTTAGTGCTGTTATTATATTTTATTTGTTTTGTTATTCAGATATATAATAGCTAGATTTTTTTAAAACTATTCATATTTGTAATTAAATATGTTGTTTGTTTATCTTTATTTTTTCTATAATACCTTATTTTTTTTATTTGTGATGTTTTATTGTAAACATTTCAATTTCGCGTCACGGAGATGATAGATTTTATGGTTTTTCTTCGGAAAAAATTATGCTACTCAACGTGATTAGTTCGTTTCCATCACGTCAGCGCGACAGTTGCGTGTCGCGGTTATTTTGCTTATCAAGCGTCTCTCTTCGAGCCTCTGGAAAGACTCTTGAGTTTCGCTTAAAAAAAGCACATTAAAAACTAGTTCTTCGGACTAGGACACGCCAATTTCCCACGCACTCTTAATTATGTTTCGAGAACCCAATTAAATAGCCTCGCATTACTTCCTATCTTGAAGACCACGCGAGCAGAAGACATTGAGGACGCTATTGTTTTGGATTTGTGCCGGATTCTGCGACTCGTACAGCCCTTGTTACACAGCTCAATATGTCCTATAGACACTGTTAAAATTAAAACAATGTTTCCTCCATATTTTGGTGATAGATTTATGATCCATCGTTTTATAACAGATGATGCAGATATATCAGCGGCCATCTTGGTAAGACTCCTACCTGGTACCTTTAAAGGAGCATCGTTCCCGACATATAGATCACGTTTTTAAAAGAGTCGTTAATCGTTTTTATGTAGACCTAATTTTGGTCAGATTTGATTCAAACGATACAAAAATCGATATGGTTTTAGCTCATTCATTCATTCGTGGACAAGTTCGTTAACCAGCAAAATAATTGGTTGAAAAGTTTCAAGATGGCGGCCATTTCAATTTTTTTTAATTTATTACTTTTTGTTGCCTTAAACGTTTTTTGAAAAACTTATTTCACCATCGGCGTAAAACAATGTATGGTTTTTTTAATTTTCGAAATTTAATTGTAATTTTTTTTTCGACTGTCAGGTTTCATTTTATTATGTTCAGTGTAATTTGAAAGTGATACCGATTTTATCGCTGATCGTGGAAAATTCGCTTCCATCACGTCAGCGAGACAGCTGCGTCCAACAATTATGTTAATAGATGATGACCAAATAAAATTTTCATCATTTTATAAAAATGTTTATAACGTGATAACGTCAAAATGATGACATTATAAAATGTCCAAAAATAAAAAAAGCACTGGTTCACTGAAACACTTGTTTTAAGCATGTTCAAATATCTTTAATATTTTCGAATATTTTAAATTTTAAAAGTTATATATATATATATATATATATATATATATATATATATATGAAACATAAATACTAAAAAAGTACAAGAACAAGACTAACTGATAAAATGATGTACAGTTACAAATAATAGATTATTTTCGTGATATTTCTAGTACTAATATTTGAACTCATATTTATCTAGATACAGGCAGTAATAAATAACATTCCAGTGTGAAGAATGCAAACGCTTCTTGCGATAGAAAATCATATTTTCAAAAACTACTTAGGATTAAAATGGCGCCATTTTGAAACCGAATGCCAATTTACGCGGATTTTCAACACTGATTGCGATTGTAAGAAATTAAAATTATGTGTAAAAAAGTCACCTGTTTTAAAGATAATTTTAATGATAATTTTAAAATGATAGAGCTTTCGTATCTGACCCAGATACATCAAACGTCGAGTTTGATATATTTGTTAATTCAACACATATTGCCCGACTGTGATGGTTTCAAAATATACGTTTTTGTGTGGTATGAGCAATTGTTTGCAGGCGATGTTGGGAGATGGTGCTTCGGTCGTTTACTTCATTTATCGTGTTTTTTTTATAATAAAATTTAATTTATATATTTCTTATTGTTGTGTGGCCTCTTTATTGTCCTGCAACAATTTGTTTGTGTGGTTATTTATTTGACTTATTTTACAATTTAATTTTGTTATTATTGCTGGGCCAATTTACAGCCTTACAATAAATTTTGTATATTTTGTTACTGTTTTAAGGCATATAACAGTTAACTAATTTTAGATAAATATTTAGTGCTGTTATTATATTTTATTTGTTTTGTTATTCAGATATATAATAGCTAGTTTTTTTTTTAAACTATTCATATTTGTAATTATAAATGTTGTTTGTTTGTTTATCTGTTTTTTCTATAATACAATTTTTTTTATTTGTAAAAAATTGATGTTTTATTGTAAACATTTCAATTTCGCGTCACGGAGATGATAGATTTTATGGTTTTTCTTCGGAAAAAATTATGCTACTCAACGTGATTAGTTCGTTTCAATCACGTCAGCGCGACAGTTGCGTGTCGCGGTTATTTTGTTTATCAAGCGTCTCTCTTCGAGACTCTGGAAAGACTCTTGAGTTTCACTCAAAAAAAGCACATTAAAAACTAGTACTTCGGACTAGGACACGCCAATTTCCCACGCACTCTTAATTATGTTTCGAGAACCCAATTAAATAGCCTCGCATTACTTCCTATCTTGAAGACCACGCGAGCAGAAGACATTGAGGACGCTATTGTTTTGGATTTGTGCCGGATTCTGCGACTCGTACAGTCCTTGTTACACAGCTCAATATATCCTGTAGGCACACTGTTAAAATTAAAACAATGTTTCCTCCATATTTTAGCTATAGATTTCCGATCCATCGTTTTATAACAGATGATGCAGATATATCAGCGGCCATCTTGGTAAGACTCCTACCTGGTACCTTGAAAGGAGCATCGTTCCCGACATCTAGATCACGTTTTTAAACGAGTCGTTAATCGTTTTTATGTAGACCAACATATACCTATATGTTTAGGCTCGTATGCGTGTCACGTTCATAATTTTGGTCAGATTTTATTCAAACTTGACACAAAAATCGATATGATTTTAGCTCATTCGTTCATTCGTGGACAAGTTCGTTAACCAGAAAAATAATTGGTTCTCAATTTTTTAAGATGGCGGCCATTTCAATTTTTTTTAATTGATAACATTTTTCTCTTTAATGTTTCGTGAAAATCTCATTTCACCATCGGCGTAAAACAATGAACGGCAATTCAATTTTCAAAATTTAATTGTGACTTTTTTTCGACGGTCAGGTTTAATTTAATTATGTTCAGCGTAATTTGAAAGTGTATGCCGATTTTATTGCTGATCGTGGAAAATTTGCTTCCATCACGTTAACAAGACAACTGCTTGCAAAAATTATGTTAATAGATGTTGACAAAAAAAATTATAAAGTATTGATTCATATAATATTGAAACACTTGTTTTAAGCACGTTCAAATATCTTTAATATTTTTAGAATGTCGAATATTTAAAACTTTAAAAGTAGTATATATTAAACATAAATACTAAAAAAGTACAAGAACAGGACTGACTGATAAAATACTGTTCAGTTAAAAATAATAGGTTATTTTCGTGATATTTCTATTACTAATATTTGAACTCATATTTATACAGGCAGTAATTGTGTACAATCTAATAAGTAACATTCCACTGTGAAGCGATTCAGTAACAAAAACTTTAGACGCAAATAACTTCAGCAATTAACGTACATAAATGTAACACAATATGTTAAATGCTAAAAAAGAATTTCTAATAACAAAATTCGTTTTGCATTGTGAAAGGAAGTATCATTTAACATACGAAAACACCTTATGAAGAATCGAAAGTAAGCATATTGGAAAATTATTTGACTCTGTTAGTGTTCATTAAGCGTTCACACAATGAAGTGAATTAAAAAAACCTGGTCTTTCAACACGAAACATTGCTAGAAGTGATGCAGGTATTGCCTAATCATAAAATTACAAACTTTAAACTTAACATTAATAATATTCATTCAAATGTACAGATATACAGACGTATACAGATATACAGATGTACAGATATGCAGATATTCAAATAAACACACACACACACATATATATATATATATATATATATATATATATATATATTCTGTTTAATTAACGACCAGATAGTAAGTTCTAGGTTTACTAAAATCTAAATCGACAGTTTTTTCAGTTTCGAAACCCAAATATACGTAAAAAAATGTTTTTCAAAACAGAAATTTGAAAATAAATACATTCTTTCTAAGTGTTGACAAAATAATTTTGAAAAAAATAATACAGGGTTCCAAATTATTTCAATAACTAGTTCGATTTTTTTAATATCACGAGTATTTTTTCGAATTATACATTTTTTTTATACAAGCAATTAAATCTTTCTTTATATATTGAATGTAAAATTTCAAAACTTCTCTTATTTGAGTTATTCAGTAACGCCTGAATTCTGAATCCATGAAATATTTGCAATATTAAACAAATAATTTGATAATAATTAGAGTTTATTTGTGTAAAAAGTAATTTTTCGTTTTTAAAGGAAAGAAATAGAATATTTTACAGTTTCACTAAAAATGAATTCAATCTAAAACTCAGATGTCGTTTATGAAAAAAATTTTTTATTTTCAGTATCTATTGAGCCATTAATAAACCGTTTATGTTGCATGCTTTTCGAATTAATTTTTTAAAAATTTTCATAAACACTTAATGAACACTAACAGAGTCAAATAATTTTCCAGTATGCTTACTTTCGATTCTTCATAAAGTGTTTTCGTGTTTTAGTTAAACGATACTTCCTTTCACAATGCAAAACAAATTTTGTTATTAGAAATTCTTTTTTGGCATTCAACATATTGTGTTACATTTATGTACGTTAATTGCTGAAGTTATTTGCGTGTAAAGTTTTTGTTACTGAATCGCTTCACAGTGGAATGTTATTTATTACTGCCTGTATCTAGATAAATATGAGTTCAAATATAATGAAATATTAGTACTAGAAATATCACGAAAATAACCTATTATTTGTAACTGTACATCATTTTATCAGTCAGTCTTGTTCTTGTACTTTTTTAGTATTTATGTTTCATATATATATAACTAACAAACATATTGTTTCATATGTTACAATATATAACTAACAAATTACAATGAAAATACAAACAAAATAACAATAACTATCAAATTAATTTAATTTCAACGAATTTTTAACACTGTAACTACTAATTCATTAAGTATATTGAGAAGGAGTTTCTCCGAAACGCGTCAACGAAAGAAGAATTGACGAAGCTAGTGAAGGTAGATTATTATACTGAACATAGTGACAATAATCATAGCAGAAAAGAAGAAGAATATAAAAAGAATTTGACACTGGTAAGGGTTGGTTTTCATATTTGCGATGTAGAATATTTTTAAAAGTTAAAAATGTTAATTTATGCAGATTTTAACGCTGATTATGACGGTGAAATCCGATGTAAAAATGACAGTGAGAAGAAAAAAGTAAAGTTGCTTCTATTACGTCAGCGACACAGCTGCGTGCGTGATTATTAATTTTATAACTTAACTTTTTAAATACTGTACTAGTAGTTCAAAGAACAGTAGACCTCGCATGACATCCTTAATTTATTGACCAACGCTCCACGACAGCGCTCTTCTGCTAATTTAACCGGTAACGGTAATATTTACGAAAAATATTACTGGTCCAACTTAACTGGACGGTTTATGCTCATTTTTCATACACTCGTCACGATTAAATCAAAAGCCGCCATCTTGAAACGGAACGGATTAAAAAAAACGCAAAGTGTCTTCATACAAAATTTCAAAACAATCGGTCAATGCGTTTGGCAAAAATTGCGTAACAAACACGTAAATCAAATTCCGAACGGTCGTGTTGAAACAGGAACTTCGCTTCGCTGTGTTACAGGAATTTAAAAAAAATTATCATTTAAATTTTGATTTACCATTGCTAAGATTATAGTAAAATTATACTAACCGCCTTTCCTAATTGACGGCTGGTTAAGTTAAATAACGGCAAAACAAGAAATGTTTATAAACATATGCCTACCTTTAACAAGTAATAATAATAAAAAAATTAAGTCAATTCCTACTTAGGTCATGCGCTTCCATCACGTCAGCGAGACAGCTGCGTGCTACGATTTCTAAAATCAAAATAGGATAGAATATAAGTTTTATTTAAATCAAATCCTATCGTATAGTCTGTACAAATATGCGATATTAATATTTGACAAAAAACTGTTTTAACATCAAGTGTCATCCACTACAAGTTTAAAAAAATGTATTTGAACTTGAGTGGATGAATAATAGCAGGAATTACCTCAGGAAATCCTATCGTAGAGTCTGTACAAATATGCGATATTAATATTTGACAAAAAACTGTTTTAACATCAAGTGTCATCCACTACAAGTTTAAAAAAATGTATTTGAACTTGAGTGGATGAATAATAGTAGGGATTACCTCAGGAAATTCTATCGTATAGTCTGTACAAATATGCGATATTAATATTTGACAAAAAACTGTATTAATATTAAGTGTCATCCACTACAAGTTTTAAAAATGTATTTGAACTTGAGTGGATGAATAATAGCAGGGATTACCTCAGGAAATTCTATCGTGTAGTCTGTACAAATATACGATATTAATATTTGACAAAAAACTGTATTAACATTATGTGTCATCCACGAAAAGTTTTAAAAATGTATTTGAACTTGAGTGGATGAATAATAGCAGGAATTACCTCAGGAAATTCTATCGTATAGTCTGTACAAATATGCGATATTAATATTTGACAAAAAACTGTATTAATATTAAGTGTCATCCACGAAAAGTTTTAAAAATGTATTTGAACTTGAGTGGATGAATAATAGCAGGGATTACCTCAGGAAATTCTATCGTATAGTCTGTACAAATATGCGATATTAATATTTGACAAAAAACTGTATTAATATCAAGTGTCATCCACGAAAAGTTTTTAAAAATGTATTTGAACTTGAGTGGATGAATAATAGCAGGAATTACCTCAGGAAATTCTATCGTGTAGTCTGTACAAATATGCGATGTTAATATTTGACAAACAACTGTATTAACATCAATTGTCATCCACGAAAAGTTTTTAAAAATGTATTTGAACTTGAGTGGATGAATAATAGTAGGAATTACCTCAGGAAATTCTATCGTATAGTCTGTACAAATATGCGATGTTAATATTTGACAAACAACTGTATTAACATTAAGTGTCATCCACGAAAAGTTTTAAAAATGTATTTGAACTTGAGTGGATGAATAATAGCAGGAATTACCTCAGGAAATTCTATCGTATAGTCTGTACAAATATGCGATATTAATATTTGACAAAAAACTGTATTAATATTAAGTGTCATCCACGAAAAGTTTTAAAAATGTATTTGAACTTAAGTGGATGAATAATAGTAGGAATTACCTCAGGAAATCCTATCGTATAGTCTGTACAAATATGCGATATTAATATTTGACAAAAACTGTATTAACATCAAGTGTCATCCACGAAAAGTTTTTAAAAAATGTATTTAAACTTGAGCAGATGAATAATAGTAGGAATTACCTCAGGAAATTCTATCGTATAGTCTGTACAAATATACGATGTTAATATTTGACAAACAACTGTATTAACATCAAATGTCATCCACTAAAAGTTTAAAAAATGTATTTGAACTTGAGTGGATGAATAATAGTAGGAATTACCTAAGGAAATCCTATCGTATAGTCTGTAAAAATATGTGATATTAATATTTGACAAAAAACTGTATTAACATCAAATGTCATCTACTAAAAGTATAAAAAAATTTATTTGAACTTCAGGGGATGAATAGGAAGTACTTTATTAACGATTGAAAATTTAAACAAAATATATAAATAAATGTACATAGGGAGAGTGTGAACTAACAGTGGGAATCGAATTAAATCTCGTTTTACCATTGCTAAGATTGCAGTTAAAATTGTACTAACCGCCTTTCCTAATTAGCAGCTGGTTAAGTTAAATAACGGCAAAACAAGAAGTGTTTATAAACAAATGCCTACCTTTGATTAAATCTCGTTAACCGTAACCTAGTTATTAACGATGACTAATAACGACCTACAATAGGGCCTATACATAAACATTTTGTATCGTGTTAACATCCGATTCCGGGTTGTCACTCTATATCATTAATATTAACTTTATTCAGTAACTTTATGTATGACGTGCTGTTTGCATAAATTATATATTCAGTGTGATCCTGTGAGTATTAAAAAATGCGAATATTTTAAGCTTACAATTGTATTTCTTTACATCGACAAATTAATCGAAAATGTTATTTATAAAACACACTGGAAATGTTTAGTATGTCTCGGCGGTACTGTCGTTAAAATTGCGAAGAAATAAACGTCTGTTTTCTTTGTGGGGACAGATTTAATGCAAAATAATACGCAATTGTTAAGTGTTATAAGAAGCTGCGGAAAATATAAAAAGGTCATGCAATAAAACCTAAATACTGACCTAATGTTTACAATAAAATACAGGATTTTATATACGAGGTGTGTTCAGAAAGTAACGAGAATTTTAATTTGTTGAACAAAATATTTATTTATTCTTCTATATTGATGTTGTCGCCTTCAAAATAGTTCCCATTGGAGATTATGCACTTGTGCCAGCGCTTCTTTCAATCCTCGAAACACTTCTCAAACTCGATCTTTGAGATAGCCTTTAGTTCTTTCATCGATGCGCTTTTAATGTCTTCTACGGCTGTAAAACGACGGCCCTTAAGGTTCTCTTTATTTTTGGAAATAGGAAAAAGTGACACGGAGCCATGTCTGGCGAATATGAGGCTGACGCATTGTTACAGTACTGTTTTTGGCCAAAAATTCACGAACAAGCAATGAAGTGTGAGCTGGTACATTATCGTGGTGCAAAAGCTATGAATTGTTTTCCACAGATCCGGGCGTTTTTTTCAGATTGCTTAACGCAAACGGCGTTGAACTTGTAAGCAGTACTCCTTATTGACCGTTTCACCTGGTGGCAGGAATTCATAATGCACTATGCCATTAATATCGAAGAACACAGTGAGCACAGTATGCATTTATAACCTTCACGTTCGACCGCACTTGTCGAGACTTTTTCGGTCTTGGCGAGCCAGAATGTCTCCATTGGGATGATTGAGCCTTAGTTTCGACGTCATATCCCATGTTTCGTCACCGGTTATAATACGTTCCAGTAATTCTGCATCGTCGTTGACTTCATTTAATGACTCCTGAGCAACTTCCATTCGCCGCTGTTTTTGTTCAAAATTCAACAATTTTGGAACGAATTTTGCTGCCACAAACATACACGAATTTTGCAATACACGAATATACGAATTTTGCGTTTCATACACAAAACATTGGAAAGAATTTCATGAAATTGGACATGATCCAATCGAAATGCCAACATCATCAGCGGCCTCTCTAATTGTGATTCGGCGATTGTTCATAACCGTTTCTTCCACTTATTCCACGTTTTCATCGGTTGTTGATGTACTGGGGCGTCTAGGGCGTTCGTCATCTTCAACGTCTTCACGGCCTTCTTGAAAACGCTTATACCACTCGTAAACTCTTGCTTTACTCATAGCGGACTCACCATAGGCCTTTGTTAACATTTCACACACTTTGTTACACTTTATTCCATTCTTTACGCAATAGTTGATACAAATTCTTTGATCCATTTCTTTTAACAAACGAAAATCGCCGAGCTCATAAAAACACGTCTAACCTTAGTGGCTGTCACAGACAAAGTCAACAATGAAAACAGCTGCAAGTTTTATCATACTTCAAAGGAATGTATACCAACATAATAAAAAAAAGTGTTTGACAATCGGACTCTCCAAGCCCGCGAAATTTAAAAATTCTCGTTACTTTCTGAACACACCTCGTATATTATATTATTAAGGGTAATTTTCCTAAGTAGCTGGGTATAAAAGTGCTAAAACACTAAAACACACGCGCGCACGCACACAGACACACGAACGCATACATGAACGCGCGCGCTTCTACGTTGATAAAGTTTTATAGAATTTGTGGTGTTTATGTTAAAGTTTTATAAATGTAGCCCAGTTGTGCGAAAGTTTTTAAAAACTAGGCATCTAAAGAAATTAAGTGAATTTTATATCAGTTTTAAGTCTCAAAACAGTTTTCCCCGCAGGGGTGCAGACTAGCTGCACCTATTGAGAGGATTTAGACGTCCCTCGCGGTACCCGAATCTAACACACACTTACAACAATACACTTACGACTTTAACACGTTACACTCACGCTTACATTTAGGGAAGCGATAATAGCCTCAATGTGCTTTTCGCCTTAAAAAAAATCAAAACAGCTTAACTGTACTAGTTTTTGATTCATTGTCTTTCCACAGGGAGACAACGATCCTCTTGTAAGTTGAATCATCCAACCAACCGTCCCCCCCCCCGCGAAATTGCATTAATCCGTCAGTGAGGCCCTCCAAACTGAAACAATTGCTTCATCATTCTTACAATCGCATGTTAATAATGACATGTAAAGTGCTACGTACAGTATTATAATGTGTAACGCCCGCACGCCATAACGTGACAGGGAGTACCGTAAGCTCCCACAGGATACCATTTCCTCAACAGATTTAAAAATAAAAACCGCGTCACGCTTGTGTCTCGATGACGTGGC
The DNA here is from genome assembly GCA_022606455.1 of Callitettix versicolor. NCBI lineage: Eukaryota > Metazoa > Arthropoda > Insecta > Hemiptera > Cercopidae > Callitettix > Callitettix versicolor. The sequence goes on along the minus strand of CM040185.1, from coordinate 79,977,548 downwards.
GAAATTAATTTCCAACAATAGTTGTTTTATCTTTCATTTTATTTTTAAGTTGACATTTCTATTTTACCCATAAACAATGCTTCACCTTGACACTTCGTAAACAAGACCACTTGGAGGGGAGGCCCATTCTTCGTAACTGTATGACTTGGCGTGCAAGGCCGTTGCACTAGGAGTTCACTGGATTTACTGTGTACATTACTTTTGTCTTTAAAAAAAATAATTATAATGTAAACATAGTTAAACCGCGCCTGGAGCGATCACTGTCCTGATAACGTACGGGAATAAAATAACTTTAAACACATAACAATGCTCAGGAACATTGAAAACACGGCATTACATAAAGTTTTAAAATAATATACGATTGTTTTTTTAACCATTATTCACTATTTTGCCTTGAATGTCTTTTATTGTTACAATTGTACAGGGTGACTCGGTAGTCGATGTGACAAAGCACCGGTCTACTGCTGCGTCTCTGAACTGTGCACATTAAGGTTCTTAGTTCGAGCCGCAGTTGCTCCCGTTGTTTTTCCAGTCGTTAACGCTAATTCTTGTTTTCATTAGTCTAACTGGCATAAAGTATGAACGTAAAAAAAAAACAGTTGGATCTGCAATCGCTCAGTTAAGACCATTTGAACGCCGGACTACCGGAGGTTGCGCAGTGGCAGTGTCCGGACTAAAGAGACTGTTCTATATTAGTTCAGCTTAAGGATGTTCAGATATCGCATTCGATACGATATTTGGTATCGATACATTATCGGAAAAAAATATCGATAACAAAAAAAACATCTGGCGTATGCAATAAATGTTTTCAGGCCGTACAGTACAGTGCCACGTCATAATACTGTACAATCAACGATAAACGTGAAATGCGCTTCAGATACTACATATTCTAATAGAATAGTATAGTTCTTGACAATGAACAGAATGTAAATAAACAACAAATCAATGATGATGGAAGTGACGAAACGAGGAAAAAATCAAAAAGAACATGAAAATCGGAAGCACAAAGAGAGCAGAAAAGTTCAAAACATTAATGAACGACATTGAATAGTGTAAACCGTAAACGGCCGACACTGACGCGAGAATGAAAGCATTGTGCTGAGTTTGCTGAAGTTGACTGGCATCGAGTCAGGAATTGCTGACGTTTGTTTCAGCAACTGGTCATTGTTATTGCAACAGTTCGGTATGTATCTGTGTATTGTCATGATCAAATCTTATTGTCGGTATTTGGAAACAAGAGGATTGTATCTGCGAAGTCCGATATTTGTAAAAAAAACTAAGCACCGAAGGATGTGTACAAAAATGTGGACTGCGGTCAGGTTGGGGTGGATTGTTTGGGAATACTGTATATGGAAATGATGTTGGGACTGGGGGAAATTTTGAGGTAAAAAAGCAGTAAAGCCGAGGAAAAGGGTCCGTGCACATATTACGTCACGCTATTCGTTACTTTATTTCACCCTATCCCACTTTTTGTCACGCTTGTACATAACCTTCTCTCCTCTGTCACATTTTTCTATCAAAAGGATTTGTACATTATTCTCTGTGTAAAAAACGTTGTCAAGATAGCAAATAACTTTTTAATTTTAACTTTGTAAAAAAAACTTAAGAATAATTCTTATTTTTATACCAAACGATTTCTAAGGAGTATGAATCCTAAAACTAGGAATGTTGATCGCTTCAGTGTTAAGTTCCATGGTCGCATCAACACCTTCTGGATCCCAAAATGCTTCTTGAAATCTAAAGCCTCTTCGAAATCCATGTCTTTCGACGGGAATAATGTTTTTATGTTTAATGTTTTTGTGTTCTGTCTTCTGAACACTGCTTACTCTTCCACGTGTCGTTGGCTTTCTGTTGTAATTTTGTCCAAGAGATTTTCATTAACCTTTTTAAATACATTACAAAGTCCTGGTTTATAAAATAGTCCGTTTTTATCTGACAATATAAGCAAGCGTAAACAGTTATATCACTGAGCCTACGATAGAGCAGCATTTGCTCTGTTTTAACATTAAATATAAACGTACTAGAAGACCAGCCACCATTATAGCATGCTCGATACGTTACGCTACATTCCAAGTAGTTACATTATTTGCCGCTACGAATGCTGCAAGCTGCAAGGACAGTGGTGGAGACGTTTGAGAAAATATACAGAACTATTATCTATGTAACTAAAATTGAACACTCTGTCGTAAGACAGCAGCAGCAGCGAGCGCTCACTTATCTCTCATAAGGATTCTCATTCTAGTACGTTTATATCCAATGGTTTTACTGCCCTGTCATTGCTTCTCCCTAAGCTTCTGACGTCACGAGTCTCACAATTATTTTGTTAAATAGTCACTCAGCCGTTTTACATTTCCAAACACTTAGCTGCGATACTTTTGATTACAAAACGCTTTAAAATTACTGCCCTTATTGGCAAACATTAATTAAATATAAATCAAATGTTCTTTTATTTACAAAAACCATGGTAGATTAAGATTTATACAACAAAAAGGGTGCATGACGCGTTAATTTTCTTAAGTTTTTTAATATGTTTTCTCTTAAACTACACGCCTTAATTTCGTAAATTCCATTTTTACGCTTTGTTTTGATAAAAACACGTTTTAGGCTTAGGAGTACCGAAAATTGAATAGCCATTAGTCCAGAATTCAGGACCTCGACCTATTGAAATGGCGTTACGTTAATATTATTCCCAAAACCGATGATCAATTAAAAAAAATCTGTTATTTAACTGACAAAAAATCATATTTTCTCTTCCTTTTTTTGTTTTAATTACGATAATTTGTTCGAAAACATTATATTAATACAGATGGTTTTTAACAACATAACCTTAAACTTATTTCAGATGTTCAATGAAATCAGCTGATCGTTGCTAATTAATACAAAACAACTGATCTTTTAATACAACTACAAAAATTAAATTAACGCTTCATTTTGCATAGTTAAATCGCTCAAATTTCTTCGTAGTTTACGTAGTGTAGTGGTTATCGCGTGTGCCTCACACGCGCTAGGTCCCCGGTTCGATCCCGGCGGAAACAGACATTTTTTATTATAATTAATTAAATTGTTCTGTCATAAAATATAAACATTAAATGCATCCGCAAATCCAGCCCTAAAACACAATTCATGTGGTTAGGTTCAATCTTTATTAAATGCATACAAGAAGAAGCGAAACTACACGACCTGGCACTGAGAAAATCGTCAGGTTTATTGTTTAAACGCTAGACACCGTTCCTCAAGGACAGCAGGATAGGGTAGTTATGATCAGCTGACCGACTTGTGACCCGCTTATGTTTCCCAGAAACCAGGGAAAGCGAAACGAGTGACTTTCCATTCTTCGTTTCTTCCTTGGCTTTGTCTGTCTTGCGACGGTGGACTGTGCTCCCTGGCGGCCATATTGAATTTATTCCCCATAAGAGTAATGTTAATTAACGGTACGGATTACTCCGCTATTTGTTAAGGTAAAATTATGTTTGATGCCTCATTTTAAAGGTGTCGCATATATATTATTTTGATTTTAAAGTTCTTTGTTGTATCTTTAAAAGATATATATGTTACCAGCAAAGTATCAAACGCCAGCATTCTATAGAATGACAAATGCTACTTAGGCAAAGTATGAAAAAACATCCTGATGAGGTTATTTTGAAAAAATAATGAGTGTCATTAAAAAAAAAATTATTCAAAATGTGTAAAGAAAAATGAAAGTTGTACAAAATATAATGTATGCCTTTCTTATTAAGGAAAACAAAATTTTCATATAAAAAATAAGAAATTAACCTACTTGTTGCAACATGGCAGGCTTGCATGACATTTTGAATTATATTTTTTCACGCAAAGACATTTCATATTTTGGCGCTTTGTTTTACACATACATTTGACGAATCCTTGGCCGCTGCCACTGGACTGAGTAATTGCAACTGACCGGAGAGGAATTTCGTGGTCAGGAATGTAAGCAAATTCTTAGGGCATAAAGTGAACTGTGATCTCGCATATAATTGTTTTAAAATTCCTTTAGAAGTTCCAAGTCGATCGAAACCATCCGTCACACTCATTACAGCTGCCAATGTAATGCGCGAACACCTCGCCCCTTGTCGACGTCAGGAATAGGAACGCGCAGAGCTCCCAAAGAAGCAGTGGGAAATTTTTTTCCGAATTCATTTTCATTTTTTGGCTTGTATTTCGAGATTGCTTTTAGAGTTTATTCTACTTTCGATAGCATTTTCAGTTTTGAAACAAATGTTGCACAAAATATCCATTTCATCAGCTTTACTAGCATGGCCACAGAGGTATACATTTTTTTGACGACACATTTTGCATGCAAGTGCATCACTCGTTTGCTTTAAACATACACAACAGGTATCGAAGCTCTATTTTATACTTTGCCGGTTTCTCATTTGGCATTCTATAGAATGCCGGATTTCAAACTTTGCCATTAACATATATATATATATATATATATATATATATATATATATATATATATATATATATATATACCCGTGGCAGTTGCTGATCTGCTATCGGGGGCAGCCCCTGGCGATGGGGATGCTCGCCAATTTCGGTTGGAGGGTACTGGGGAAATAAAATACCCAGGGTGGACAAAAATCAGTGAAGTGGTCAACGGTCTCAATGGCGGATGAAGATTTATTTCTCAACGGCAAAGAGGGCGGAGGAACCAAGAACACCAAAATCCGGAGTGCGTCTGTAGTGGCAACCACCGGCAACCTGGTCAGCGTCTGTTCATCCGAGCGTCTGTACGTAACGCTCCAGGAACTAACAATCCCTGGTTCTAAAAATCCCAGTGAAAACACTGGACTTTCAAGATTACAAGCAACTATGATTCGTGCAAGTAATGATAAGCAGGGGTAAAATGGACGGAGGAGCGGAAGAGGATCCATGGGGACAGGATGAAGGAGGTGTGGAGGATTAGAAGGAACAAGACATGAGTCGGAGTGCTTTGCGTGATCCAACAGGGTCTATGCGCAGATGATAATAATAATAATAATATATATATATGTATATATATATATATATATATATATATATATATATATAATAAATTTAAAAAGTGAACCATATTCCTACATACAAAACCTTTAAAATTGGATACCAAACATAATTTTATCTACACAAATTACAAGGTGCTTATATATAAAACTACCCGTAGGGGTTGCAGACTAGCTGCACCTATTGAGAGGATTTAGACGTCCCTCGCGGTACCCGACTTAATATATATTAAAGAAACTTTCCCAAAAAATGTTTGTTTCCTTCAAACATTGTCAAATAAAAGTAGTAAGAAGTTAAAAAGAGACAATTTTTTTTTAAGGCGAAAAGCTCATTGAGGCTATTATCGCCTCCCTAAATGTAATTTTTTTTGTTATATAAGAGGAAAAATTTGTAGGAAGTAGCAGAGCTGAATTTCAGCCTTCTCTAACTTCTTCCGATCGCTAGAAATCGTAATGTCACGACCAACGTATCCTCAGCTGAGATAGTATCTCGCATATGCATTTCCCCCTCAATTTTTGGTCGTATTAAATTCAACAATTCGTCATAACTATTTTCATCCATTTTGAAAACGTTTTCGTAATCCTGAACGTGTATAGTTCTTAATAAATTTACATGAGAAAATTTAGATTTGTTTCTGAAGCATTCTTTAATCCATACGCGTTTCTTCTGTCCCCTAACATCATCAAATCGAAACAATAAACCTAAGGCTTCTTTGTTGGTGGAATGCTTTTCAACAAAACATGTGCACTTAAAATTTTTCTTTAAACAAAAGAAAACCTGCTTTGTAAAAAGTAGTGATGTACGTTTGGGCGCGAGTACCGAAAGGTTCGAACGTGTAGGCCAAAACACGATTCAGTCGGGCTTGTGAAGGGAACTACTGATCAGTCAGCTCGCCGACTAGCTCGTACGTAAATATTCTGCTTAAGGCGTTACACTTGGTCTGTAATAGTGTGTCTGATGTCAATGGGTTCGAAACCCCACATCGGCTGTTGAATTTTCTGTGCAACTCAAAAGTTGATTAACAAATAATTAAATTAATTTCTATTCGTGGCAGACAAATGCAATAAACAACATCAGTTGAAACAGTATTATTGAAGGCATAGCTGTGACGCAGGATCAGCTGTTGAACACACCCCCTCCTACTTCACGCATCACTGTAGCGTAATAACGTTTCCATTGTACGTGAGACCGTATGTTATAATTTATATTTACAAAGTGTATAGTGTAGATTTTTAAATATAGAACATAGAATCATAAAATCCTATTGCTTATTCATTCGCTGACATCCGTAAACAATCCTAAACACGAAATTCAGGACATCAGTCGATCTGTTAGCAACTAAAACAATTCAAAGAGGTTAATGTTGTTCGTTTTCAACCTGCGAAGAAATTATTTAAAATAATTTCTGAAAAACAACGCGCAAAATTATCTCTCAAAAACTGAACACTTTAAAAGAATATAAAAAAAATTCGCGCAGTGTTTAGGGCCACAAATAATGACAGTCCAGTAACAAGTATTTTCACTGCTACTTTGGTTTTGAGCGATGGCCAAGCAATTAATTAAAACTACACTGCGAAGTGTAATACTCCTTGAAGAAGTAGAAAAAGGAACAGTGACTTCGAGGATTTTTGCTTGATACCTGTTTTCAAAATAAATAGCTTCTATCTTTTTATTATTTACATAAAAATTTAGATTAAGTACTGTATATTTCACTATGTTCAGTGTAATGATCTACCTTCCCTAGCTTCGTCAATTCTACTTTCGTTGACGCGTTTCGGAGAACCTCCATCTTCAAAAATTATATCTATACTGTATGACTGGAGTATAGATATAGTTTTTGATGATGGAGGTTCTCAAAACGTCAACAAAAAGTAGAATTGACAAAACAGGAAGGCAGATTATTACACTGAACATAGTGACAATAATTCTAGCAGAAAAGAAGAAGAATATAAAAAGAATTACTGTATATTCAATATAACTTACTGTTTTAGGACACATAGCAAGCTTACGTAATCTATTGTTATTTATTTATTATTTTTTAAAGGTTTCTCCACTTTCTATTAGTTGCTCTGCAAAATTTTTTTTCTCCAAGCACCGCGATAGTAATTTTTGTTTTACGATAAGGCTGTTAAATTTTTAATCACCTCCCCCATTTCATTCACCGGTACAATGCGATTGTTGAATAGTTGATCCGAAGGGTACAAGGAACAAAATACAACGTATAAAACTACGTTATGCAATAAATGTTGGCATGAGTAAAGGTTAATTTTTTGTAATTTTATTTTTTCATAAACACTTTTTATTTCGGTTTTTAAAAAAGATTTTTTAATTAATTAGTAGTTCACACATAACGTTTTCTCTGTTCTGCCATGAGTATAAACTAGGGGTCACACATAGTGTGCACTGCAGATTATTGTACACTCCAGTCTTAAATAAGCAAGATGTATAACAAAAATAAGTATCAAACAGAACATAACTTCTTACTTTATCATTTTGACTGTAAGTGTTTGATTAGTTTTGTTAATTTGAGCTACAAAATTTCCAAAGTTTATAGTTAATTTTTATCTCACTGTTTTAGTAGTTTGACAAATTAAAATATCTCACGTTTTCCTTCTTCCCGATGACCAGCGTCTAATGCTGCCAGTCAAGTCGGTTAAGTTTTTTTTTAGTAAAGAGTAAAATTATTTGGCGCATTCTGGTTGTAAAGTAGAACTAACGGCTCGAGGACCGTTACCACTAGACCTACAAAATGTACCACACAATGGCCTTCACAGAGCATGCGCGTTATGCCGGTGTCTTCAGGCATGCAGATTTGTGTGACGTAATGTGCACTAGGCACTCGGCACTCTACAGTTTGTGTGTAAACACTTGGCGGTTATGCAGGCTACGAGTCTGTACCGTTTGTAAAAATACGTGAGTAATTCACTTAAATATCGGTTTCGGGAGATCAGACATAAATACTGGCCTAATTTTGCAAAATAAATTCATCAGGAACAGCTGACCTCGCAGTATGTTCTTAATTAATACACAGAACGCTCCACGACAGCGCTCGTAACGTCTTCTGCCAACTTTAAATTTAGTTCGAAAATTTGTCTTCGCTTCTAAGTGCCCTTTAAAAAAACGGTTTAAATAATATATTTATCTGAAGCGTTAAAATGGGGTAAAATGAACGTTACTTTTATCTCTCTATGTTCATATCTAAAAGACGTAGAGAGCTGAAGTTTTGTACAGAATGTTTATCTTAGGTTTTGGCGGCAGGTAACCGTAATATTTAGGATAAATATTACTGGAAATTTTGGGCTCTTTCTTCATGAAGCCGCCAAAACCTAAGGTAAACATTCTGTACAAAATCTTCAGCTCTCTACGTCTTTTAGATCTGAACATAGAGAGATAAAATGTAACGTTCTTTTTACCCCATTTTAACCCTTCAGATAAATATATTATTTAAACAGTTTTTTTAACGGGCACTTAGAAGTGAAGACAAATTTTCGAACCAAATTTAAACTTTGTAGACTTATATATATATATATATATATATATATATATATATATATATATATATATATATATATTACATACAATTGTATACACACAAGCACTCTCTCTCTCTCTCTCTCTCACACACACACACACACACACACACACACACACACACACACACACACACACACACACACACACACACACACACACACACACACACACACACACACACACACACACACACACACACACACACACACATACTCTCTCTCTCTCTCTCTCTCTCTCTCTCTCTCTCTCTCTCTCTCTCTCACACACACACACTCTCTCGCGCTCACACACACACACACACACACACACACACACACACACACACACACACACACACACACACACACACACACATACACACTCACACACATACACACGAGCATGCGCGCTCGCTCGCACATCATACACACACACGCACACACGCACACACATGCACACACACACACACACACACACACACACACACACACACACACACACACAATTTGGTATATATATTGTTTGATACCAAATACTTCCATAGCTTTTGACAGCATTTAGAACTACTTAACCTCTCCTGAATCAGCTGATTTTAATCTACCACTCCTCCTCCTCTCGACTTCCATAACAGACTGTATAACTATAAGTCCTCAATTATGTAAAAGATTAGCATTTTGTCCAGTCATTATTCATTAGCAGTGCGGTAGCCGTTATTGTTGAGAAATGAATCAGTGTTCTAAGGAACCTGCAGATATGTGGCCAGTCTTCCTCAGGAACGAACCTGCGACCTCTTTATCGGGCACCGGAGGAATATTACTTTTAAAACAATCATATAACGCAGCACTTTTATAATAACAACAAATGCAGTCTCGTTGATGTGATGGAAGCGAATTCCTAAAAATATTTACACTTTTGAAAATACGATTTCACTGTTTAATAATCAGCATTAAAATTTTATCACATCGTAATTTTCATACGTTGAATTACATCTGAAAATTGAAAATAACAATTTTGAAGATTTTAACGCTGGATAAGGATATTTTAAAACTGTAAACGATTGCACGGATTTTGAGCCGCCTCGGTGGTCTAGTGGATAGCGTACTAGGCTTTCACCCCGAGGACCCGGGTTCGATTCCCGGCCAGGGCTTGGCATTTTCATACGCTATAAATCATCCCAACGTCTGCATTAGCCCAAGTGTGCACAATAGTCGGACGTTAAAAAAAAAAAAAAAATGCACGGATTTTGCTGGAAAATATTTTAGAACCGAACCGTTGCCAAGTTTGAATAGAATCGGCTTTAATTAGCTGAAAGATTTCAAATTACATTTAAAATTCTAATTTTGCGTAGCTTTCAACACTGATTATAATAGTGGACTCAAATTTTCAAAAAAGTTTTAGAAAAAAATTATGATTTTTTTTTAAGATTCGAAACTCGGCGGCCATTTTTGAAACTGTTGAAAACATTTTGATGAGCAACGAACTTTCCAATTTAAATTACATAAATTTATTTTTTTTTTTTTGCCAAGTTTGAATTTAATCGGACCAAAATTGTGAACGTGAAAGTGCTAACACGCGCGCGCACTCACACACACACACACACACACACACACACACACACACACACACACACACACACACACACACACATTAGTGGTCAGAGTCAGCGTTCATTTCAAGATCTCGGGATTAAGTCTTACCATAATGGCGACGCTAATATAATTTGCTATATAATTATAAGTAAAGCTACCTTCAAGAATTTTCATCGTATAAAAAAAATAATGTCCCGTTTTAAAAATATAATTTCCCTACATAGGAATAAAATTGCCACTGTATAACAATTAATATACCGGTGTAAAAATAAATTTTCCTTCATGTGAAAATAAATTTACCCGTTTCAAATGAATTTCCCCGTTGCGGCAGGAGCGCAAATTGCAGTGATTCAATTAAAACCCGCGCAGTTAAATTGAAACCGAAGCCGTTTGGGTATTGATTGATCGAATAACGGGTCGTTCCACTTAAATAAACAAATTTGTCTTTTTCCGCGCCAGTTTATGTCCTCTTGTAGTTGTGCCGGTCCTCGTAAAGCGCACCGAAACTGAACAAGTTTTAGAAGCGTGTTTTGGAGGTCAAGCAGGTTGTCAAGGTATAGGTTGCTTGAAAAGCATGAAATATGACAGTAAGATGACAATACGTTTTTTTTTAGGCGAAAAGCACAATGAGGCTTTTATCACCTCCTTAAATGTAAGTGTGAGTGTAAACTGTTAAAGTCGTAAGTGTAGTGTTGTAAGTGTAAGTGTGTGTTAGAGTCAGGTACCGCGAGGTACGTCTAAATCCTCTCAATAAGTGCAGCTAGTCTGCACCCCCCCTGCGGGTAGATGACAAAACAGATGTATTAATATTATAAACAGGCAACGTTCGTTTTTCCTTAATTTCATGAATTTTGATCTCGTATGAACTATTTACATCAAATGATTAGGATTATGACCTATTCTTCCCGTCAGTGGTCTATCCACTCATCTCATAAAGGCTACCGCGGTTTCGAAACTCTATCGTTTAATATTCAGGCCGTTATACAAAATGTTAAATCCCACTGTCGAGGTCGTCACAAAGTCAAATAAAACATTAAAACACATATCACAAACACTGAGCACAATTACACGTTTAAAATATTCATAATGAAATTAGGCTTGGCCAAGCTACACACGCGACTCGTACGTCGTTACATTCCGAACTGCCAAATTTACATCAAGTGGGTTTTGATATTCAATAAAAAATTCTAAGAAAATCATAACCTATTTAACAACTAACTTATGAATTATGGTCGCCATTTTGCTCCTGAACAAAGATCAACCTCTTATGTACACAGTGCGCTGCATTAACCAAGTTATGGAGATTGATTTCAGCTAAATTTTCAAAAATTGAAGCCTGTAATTCCTGAATGGTTGTTGGTTTTAAGCGGTAAACTTTGTCCTTAACATAGCCCCAGAGCCAGAAGTACACAGGGTTCAAACACCCGAACCGGTTGCTTTTAATCTTTTGTACAAGATTTCTGTAGCTTGTTAATCCACACGGGCCGTCCCTTAGGCCATTACGGGTACGAAAATATATTCTTTTTTTATGTTTAACGTCCGACTATTGTGCACACTCGGGCTAATGCAGACGATGGGATGATTTATAGCGTATGAAAATGCCAAGCCCTGGCCGGGAATCGAACCCGGGTCCTCAGGGTGAAAGCCTAGTACACTATCAACTAGGCCACCGAGGCGGCTAGTTGATGCTGAATGTATAGTTTCTGCCGCATTCGTTAAAGCTCAATTAGTCCTATAAATTTTGTATTGGTAATGACGCGGTAAACAAACAACAAAAACAAGTTTGTATTGAGGAAATCTCAAGTAACTTCTGTACACATTGAAATAATACAGAGAATAAGCGGTAACTTCAAACTCATTATCGTACCAACAATGCAACACGTATTTACAAAGAACAGCTGATTATTAAATCCCGAAAGTAACTTCAAACAAACTCATTGTCATAGCAACAATGCAACACGTATTTACAAAGAACAGCTGATAATGTCCCGGTGTACAGCAATGGATGTTATAATTTGAACAAAAATCAGCTAAGCTATAGGGCCTATTCATTTGAAATTATCACTTATTTTTGAAAAGCCTTGTAGATTGCAAATTTTTTTTCTGTTGTGAAGCCTACAACGTCCCGATTAATACGAGCAAATAATGTCAGAAAACAGAAAAAACGTTTTATAGAAAATAAGTTAACGAAATTGAAATAAGGAATTGCAGAACAGCTGATAACAAGGTTGCGGTTTGAGGGCTAGCAGAGTGTGTTCTTGTCCCGTTAAGGAGCCAAATCTATCATGAGCGAATTACGATTGCAAATTTTACAATTGCATTTACCATCACTTTGTACATTTACCGTGAATAAATCTTATGTTCTGTGGTTTTTAATTGAGAATTTGCGTACATCTGTGCTTCTTTTTTGGAAATAAGTAAGCTATAAAACTAACAGCAAAACTTAAAACACAGACAAAACAATGTGTTAGTTAACACTACAGTAGGCCTATATTTTTTACAAGTGTAGCCTATCATGTAGAAATTATATTTTTATATAACACATAGAGCGTATAGAAACGTTTTTGTTACTTATTTTTGCTCAAAATAGTTACAAAACTAACAATCAATGTGCAATTGACAAGTAAAATACAGTCTGGGTGTGATTGGCGCTCCCAGTGTGTGATGACTATAGTTCAGCCACTCAGTAAACGGCCTACATGAGAATTTTTTACGCGTGTAGAAGAATTCCTCTTCAGCTCCCTCCAACAGACCAGTAACACAGAGTCTGCCAATCTGGTTTTACAAACGGTTACTACTCAGCGATAGTGAAGGAAAAGGAAGGAGCTACAGTGAGAGAGTGGAGACTCGACTTCCCACTCGCACATTTTTTCTCTCTGTCCCACTAGTGTTCTTAGCAGGCCGTTTTCTAGGCGGCTGCCTATACACTGCAAGTTCAAAAGGTTTAATCCTCTTGAGTCCTCTGTATAATTCTTCGTTTCGAGCAGCCTAGACGCCTAATGTAATATGACATTTGAGCCTTTCTTCGTGGCTTTGAGTACATTTTTTTATTTCTGCAGTGACAGTGGTCACTTTCAAGTCTCGGTGGAGATCGTTATTACAAATATACCGTGGCGCATTAACCATAGTTTTGCAGCACTTTTGTTTTGAAATCGCTGAATAATTTGTATGTGTATGTTTTTAGCACATCCCTATAGCTGGATGTCTTTGATCCGAATGGGTTTCAGGACTTGTTTGTACAGAACCTTCTACCTAACAGTACATCTTTCTTAATTTTAAGTTCAGTTCTTCGTTTTCTTTTTGATACGTTCCTTCCATCACGTTTAACTGGATATCCAGGTTGTGTCAGAGCGGGGGATATATGTTCCATTTAAGACGATATGTTGATGGCGTTGAATCCTTTTATTCGTGAAATTGACGTGCATTGATTTGGTGTCATCAAGTTTTATGCGCCATTTTTTTGTCCGTCTGTTTATTGGATTTATTGTTTCTTGCAATTTCTCAACTTTACCGCCCACAGATAACACCGCTGAACCATCTGCCTGGCTGCGTTGGCGCTGGGATATCTGTAGATAGAAGATAAAGTAATGGTCCCAAAACACTACCTTGCGGTACTCCTGCTTTTATAGTCCTTTAGCTCATAATAAACTTCTTGTTTCACACGGAAATACCGATCCGACAAATAAGATACTAATAATTGATTAAAACTTTCAGGAAGGAGTTGTTTGAGTTTTTCAAACAAACCAAAATGTCACAGTTTATCGAATTCCTGCGCAATGTCAAGGAACACAGAGCAAATGTTACCACTTTCAAGCGATCTCTCTATGGCATCAGTAATCATATGCGTATTAACTTGATGTAGGTAGAATGTAGGTTTCGATAACCAAACTGATGTGGTGATATTGAATTATTGGTTGGATCAATTCAGTTTCAGAAACAAATTTTCAAATGTTATAGAACGTTGACAACATATTTACATCTTACTGTATTTTCCGATTTACTGTTTACACGCTACAGTTGCTAACAGGCTAGAGTTTAGGTCAAGGAACATTCAAAATGTAGACCATCCGCATTTATTCGAGTGTAACTTTTACTTGGTACAGTTAGGCCTCGCGAACTTTATGGTTATACTGTTACAAATATACCATATGGCGTTTATTGTAACTCTGTGGGTCTTGACCCGCACGCGCATGCGCCAAACTGCACGAAGCAAACGTTTGATGGCAGTGTCATCGTCCACGGAAGTACAAGGAAAGATAAAACAAACACGAATGTTCAATCACAGACTGTCACAAGATTCCAAAAAGGTTATCTTGACGAAATTGTTTGCTACGTTTATATCTGATAAGAATGGATACTGGCGCCAACTTCAGGAGCCTCCTTTGCACTTTGGTTTGTTCCTGGAAACTACTACCAAAGCTACGAATAAGGATTAAACATTAACGGAAAGTATCAATACTTTTCCGACACTGGTATCGGAACAAAGTATCGGTACTGCAGGAATTTACTAATATTAGAAAGTATTGAATGACATGATGCGAAATATCAAAGAAATTTACAACATATAATACTATATTGAACTACAAATAAAAAAATCATATATCATGTTTTCTCTTAATTTTTATTTTAATTACGATAATTTGTTGGAAAACACGGCAAATTAATATATTTAGTTTTTAACAACATAACCTAAAACTTTATTATAACCTACCAGCTGGTCAATGAAATCAGCTGATCGTTACGAATTACCATAAAACAACTGATCTTTTACTATAACATATTTATTTTGTAACAACATATCCTAAAATTTATAGTCAATCAGTTTAAGGAAATCAGTTTGTTAGGAATTAATATAAAACAACCGATCTTTTACTATAACATATCTAGTTTTCAACAACATAACCTAAAACTTATTATAATATGTCAGCTGTTCAATGAAATCAGCTGATCATTACGAATTAATATAAAACAAACGATCTTTTGTTACAACATATCTAGTTTTTAACAACATAACTTAAAACGTATTATAACCTATAAGCAATTTAATGAAATCAGCTGATCGTTCGAATTAATATAAAACAACCGATCTTTTACTATAACATATCTAGTTCTTAACAACATAACCTAAAACATATTATAGCCTATCAGCTGTTTAATGAAATCAGCTTTTTACGAATTAATATAAAACAACTTATCTATTACTGAAACGTATCTAGTTTTTAACAACATAACCTAAAACTTATTATAGCCTGTCAGCTGTTCAATGAAATCAGCTGATCGTTACAAATTAATATAAAACAACTGATCTTTTACTATAACTATGTCAATATAAATTTGTGCACTTGCATCACGCTACGCTGAAAATCCAACACAAAAATCCCTAAACACAATACTTATTAATAAAAAACTTATAAAACAAAATCAGTAGATAATTTAATGAAGGATGTACAGGGAGGCTTCAAGAGATTAATGCTACAAGCTCACGGAACGTCAACATGTTGCATCGATTTCTTTGATTGACGAAAACGCTTCGCGACCGAATGTTTGAATTATTCAACACCGTATTCCGATTCCTGCAATATCAATAGCACTGTTTCGTCTTTTATGAATGGGATTCCAGTTGTAGCAAATCGTTCTTTTCCACAGGACCATGGATAATTTTGAATACCAAAGTCAGCACAATACACTTTCTTTGTGGTTTTTTGGAGGCGAGACAGAGTGAAATTGTTTTAAAGAGTGTTTTTTTAACTATGTTTACAAAAATATTTCAGAAAAACTATTGTAAAATCTAGCACAAAAGTTGAACATTCGAGGAACAGACTACAGCTGTCTTGTATTCTGCCCGAGAAAAATCGTGATGCAAGCAAATTTCTCTAAAACTAACATTTTCTCAATAATACTTTTTTCTTACAAATAAGGTGAAAGTTTGTTTTTATTGATTTAGAATATCCGCCATTATGGAACGATTAATCACATTTTTCTGAGTAAAAGACTCGTTTAAGTCGTTTCAATTCAAAATCGATTGTTCGTCAAAATCGATGTTTAGAATAATGAAACTCTCTCCCCCCCGCTCTAACAAAGATACACATGCGCGCATGCGCATATGTAAAATTTGTTAGCAACCCCTCAATTTAAAGGTTAGGATCAGCGTTTATTTCGAAGGTCCCATAACTGGTCTTACCATGATGCCCGATCCGAAAGCTCATGAAATACGCTAAATGTTTACCTCAGCCTCTTTCTGCGACGATAGTGCGAGTTGATTAGCGCTTAGTGGTCTAGTTTCAGTGACAGTTCAACTGTGAAGCTTTTTTTAGATTATTTTGGTAATTAGGTCATCATTAACTCACAAGTAAATTCTTTCGGTCAATGTTTTGTGCATGACTAGTACCACAAATCAGTACTCTTATGTTTTTGACATGACGTAGTAATTTATAGGCAAGCTATGTGTTTACAATATTGTACTGTATTAAATTTAAAGAATATAATAAATAAAATTCTGTTATTGAACTAAAAATAAAAATCATTTATCATGTTTCCTCTTAATTTTTATTTTAATTGCGATAATTTGTTCGAAAACAAGACAAATTAACATAGCTAGTTTTTAACTACATAACCTGAAACGTATTATAATATCAGCTGTTTAATGAAATCAGCTGATCTTTACAAATTAATATAAAACAACTGATCTTTTATATTACTAAAATTAAATTAACGATTAATTTCATATACTTAAATCGGTCAAACTTCTTCGTAGTTTCGTACTATAGTGGTTATCTCGTGTGCCTCACACACGCGGGTTCGATCCTGGCGGAAACACAGTAATTTTTAATTATAATTAATTAATACGTGAAGCGATGCGCCAAATTTACTGTTATATATCAATATAAACATGTTCCGCGAAATCCAACATCAAAACCAGCCCTAAAACATAATGCACGTTAAAATATTATTTATTTTTAAAACGAATAATTAATGTTGATATTTAAAACAGTATTTGTAGTTTTCAAACAATACAACACTGAAAATGTCACTAGTAATACTATGCAATTATTTATATATTTGTCAATTTGATACTTATAATCACTTTGCAAGACGTGAAACTATTTCACTACCGAAATCATTATTACAATCAGCTGGGCTGTCAGCTGCTGGAATTCGCTTTATTACTGAGCAATGCGTATCCGTATCAGCTGTTCGATCAAAACAACATTTATTTATTCAATGATATTCCAAGGTCAAAAATCAGCTGTTAGGAAGTCTGTGAGTACACTGACCTTAACGGACCTAGCGCTTGCACGCTAACCCAGTGTTAATTGCCAACATGACAACACGAAAAATGCATCGAAATTAAAACAACTATACTGCGCAGGAATTTCATTTCATTATCAACGTTTGGGATTTGTCTATGGAAAAAGGTATGTTTACATTCTCATTAAAGGAAGCATATAGAATATAGACGGCCGTACACTGAAGACTAACCAAAAGAACGATTATAAGACTAAACATTTTTATTTTTACGTATTTAGGTCGAGCTCAAACATCAAAATCTCGTTATTTTGATTGATTTGTACGTTTTTATGTTTTCTGAAAATATACATAATAGTTATTTCTACTTAATTATCTGACCGTCTATATGTGCGTGTTCTCAAACCCCTTAAAAATTAACAAAAATCAGTTTTACACCTAAAAAAATCCATTTCTTAAATTCATTTATTTCGCTTAAAATCAGGTTTGGAAGCCATCGAAATAATCTACGCTAACTGTTCTTTAAAATTGTTTAGCCAATTTTAGTAATCTTAATATATAAAAGTAGAAGTCCTGACTGACTGACTGATTCATAATCAACGCAGAGCAAAAACTATTTTAGCTAGCGTCTTGAAATTTTCAAGGTACATTTATGTTACCATATAGGCGTGAACTAAGAAAGGATTTTGCAAAAATTTGGTTTTAATGCCATTATACTACTTACCCAGTCCAAATTTAATAATCAACATACAGCCAGTACTATTACAGCTAGAGACTTGAAATTTTCAGGGTACCTTCTTACAACAATTTCGAGGTGTACTTAGAAAGGAATTTGGAAAATTTTGATTTTAACTCCATTAAACTACTTACCCAGTCCAACTTTAATAATCAACGTACTATTATAACTAGAGACTTGACATTTTCATAGTATCTTCTTACAACAATGTCAAGGTACACTAAGATAGGATTTTGCAAACAAATTATTTTAACACCATTAAACTACTTACCCAGTATAAATTTAATAATCAATGTACAGCCGAAACTATTATTTTCAGCACAGACTTGAAATTTTCAGGGTTACCACCATGTAGGAGTTCACTGAAAAACGATTTTCCAATATTCAACCCCTAAAGAGGTAAAAATGGGGTACAACAATTTTTATTGGAAAAATATGTTTTTCGTCTGACCTTCTTAAAACGTAACATAGTCATTCTTAAATATAAATAATAAAATATATTTTTCACCATTTGCCAAAACTCAACCTCTAAAGAGATTGGAAGGGGGTAGAAAATGTAAAAAAGGGATATACAATTTTGCATTGAAAAAAATAGTTGTTTTGGGTAGTATATTCTAGAAATATGCTATGAAACACAAATAATCGAAACAGATATTTCAACATTTTTCCAAATTCATCCCTTAAAAGAATAAAATCGTAAAAAAGAGGTATCATTGGAGAAAAAAAGTGTTTTCATTCGAGAAAAATATTGTTTATCGGATTTTCTTAAAAGTAAACAAAATATTCTAAAACACAAATTATGATACACGTAATTCATTATTCCCCAAATTCATCCCCTAAATGTTTGTATTGGAGAAAAATATTTATCAGATTTTTTTAAAATCGAATGGAACACGTTTTAAGACAATAAAACACCATATTTACGTTATAATATTTTTTTCATATTCACTGTAAAATAATCAAGAGTTTAGATGATCACGCTTTTATTAATATATTTTTTGTTTCTAAATTATTACTTTACTGAAACGGTTTAAGATTCTTGGGCGAAGCCGCGTCGGGTAATGCTAGTACAGTGTATGAAAATTCATAACTGTAATCAGGGTTACCAAATTTAAAAAACAAATACACTGATCGACAACAAAACTAATTTCAGAACGCGTTCATGGTTTATGTTATTAACTTCCAAATTTCATTTATTTAAAAATTTCACACACCAAGTTGTGTTACAACATTTCATATGTAACGAAATTATTAGCAAAATCTGAACAGATATTGATTGAGGACTACAACTAAGTAAAAATTTATCTAATAGTTATAACTTAAAAATAGATTATTATTGTGTGTCAGTTGTTCATGCCACTGAATGGCTCCGGTTGTCAGCTACAGCCTCTTAGCTTGATATGCTATCACTGCACCAAGCCCTATGTGCTAGCACCTGCTGAACTAATATTGGTATGGGTTTGGAGCCGTTTTTCATGTTTCGATGCTACTGCCTTGATTTCATTAACAATCGTGTTCAGTTTAAGGTCTCTGTGAACATTTTCATTGCGTATGTACCACGGCGCATCGGAAGTATTTTGTCTTGAATAATCTGAATTTTCTTTACATTACTTCTCTTGGCACATCCCCAAATTTGCAGTCCAAAGCTCCACACCGGCTTAAGAACTTGATTGTATAAAAGTAATTTATTACTTATATGTAATCCTGCATTATATCTAAATAGCCAATACATGTTCTTGAACTTAATCTGAAGCTCCTTTCGTTTCTTTGTAATGCGTGACTTTCAGTACATCTGTATGGAATAATTTTACTGACACGTCATTCTCTTTATAAGTAAAACTAAATTGGGTTGACTTAGACTCGTTAAGTTTCATTCGGCATACATTCACTTTCAGAAAGGTTATTTCCGAATACACGATTTTCTTCACATATGGCCGCCAGATCTCCACAAAGTTCACGTTATCGTGTCAGCCCCGGAAAACTCTCGACAATAATAAAACTAGTTTTGGTCCACAAAGCATTAAAAGGATCACTTTGGATACGAACATAACTTCGGTGTGGTTGGAATGAACAATACTGAACAGTATTCGGTTATGTTGAGAGTAATAGATAAAAATAGAAAATTGAAAATCAATGAAACAAAAGCAGAAGGAAAACATGAAGGAAATTACATGGAAGCAATGGTTGTATAAATAACAAAAGGAAAAGAATATGTAGAGAAAATGATCTTACTTAAGTATTTTAAGTCTATTTTGAATTACCTCTGTGTTTAGGGCCAGCAGGCTAAACCAGGGACCGTTATAAATTTGTACGAGTCTTTCTTTGTCTGTCTGTCGGTAAAATATCTTTTATCCGTAAACGATGAGACTGATCAATATAAAATTTGGCAAGTATGTTTTTAGCGGCCCGATATAGAGACTGGCGTCAAAAACATATTTAGGAATAGCTAAGGGGTAAAATTTTAAGGGCAAAAATATTTGCGATTTTTATTTTTATAGTGCGGAGTAGGCTATCATTTAAATTTAAAAATGTATACAAGACCTAACCAAACATTAAGATTTTCTTTCCTTTCTAAATTAGACATTTTAAGGACAGGAAAATGTAAAATTTACAATCCTAGTTTTACAAAACAAAAAAACTGTTTTCAAAACTTTTTGATATTGTACATGTTTTCGTATTCATTACCTTCAAAAAAGCGTTTTTTCTGAAAAAAATTACCAACAACTTTACAAATGGTTTTTAAGTTGATCGAATTTTTCTGCAGACTACTACAAAAAAATCACTTTTACATTAAAACGTACGCTTCAAGCGGTACAGTTCGCGTCGCGGTATTGCAGACGAAACAAAAATCAGGTGATGCTACAATTGAACAATCGATACTAATTTACAAGTTGTCTACGCGCCCTCAGTACGCGCTTAACTATTTTATTTTTATAGTTAAACTATGACTACGCAATTTGAACGTCCGCCATTTAAAATTTAATTTTAAAAATTGTTTTAAAATACAATCGTGAAAACGGGAATGTATGCAAAATATATACCTAACAATCAACTTAATTTAAATTATAAAAGAAACAATAAATTTGATTATATAACAAAGGAACAAATTAATTTAATTATATTTTAGGAAAAGATAGATTTAATTTAAATTAAAGGAAACAATCAAATTAATTATATTAAAGGAAACTATTGATTTAATTTAAATTTAAGGAAACAAACAAATTAATTATATTATTAAAGGAAATGATTGATTTAATTTAAATCAAAGGAAACCGTTGATTTCATTTAATTTAAAGGAACTATTAATTCATTTTAAATTAAAGGAAACGATCGATTTTATTATATTAAAGAAAATACCCAAATTATACAAAAAAAGACATGTAGCTAGCTATAGAGAAAATCTGAAATCAGATTGATTTCTCTAAATCAGCTTATTAATTTCGTTCAAATTTTTTGTCATGTATAAAGTATTTATAACTCAAATAAATTAACTAAATTTTAAATAATTTTGACTTTATTGGTTTTTCACAAACCTAATGTTCTTTTAATAGTGAAGTTCCGTTTCTTTGCTTGTTTGTTTGTTTAAGTGCGTCGTCTAAAATCTTTTAAAAATATTTAGTTTAATTTAATTTAAGGAAGCTGTTTAGACCGTCTATATTCACGGACAAATTCTATTTTATTTAACAAACTCACTTCAAAGTTTTCTGCCATTGTAGTCTGTTTTAAGCACCTTCATTACAGACAATTTCCACGCTTTGCTCCCATCGTCACTGTAATGCTCGCCCCACGGCAATCATCATTCTATTGTAATTGTCAGTAACAGTTTCAAGTCCAGTTACCGCCGTTGGCTTTTTTCCAGTGTTACGTGGGTCCTGCCTAATCCGACGTAGACATCCGGCGGAGGCAGCTAAAGTGAGCAGCTGATGGGTTTAGCGATCCCACCGTACCTCTAGCTCATACTACTCTCACTCATCTACTCAAGACACACATTCAATACTCTACATAGCTTGGCTAATTCTAAAGCGCAAACCTGTGCTGATGGAGTGATTGGCATTAGAATAATGGTGTATCAAACGGAGCATCTGGCGACCTCACAGTGTATCTAGCATGCTCCATATGGGCGGACCTCATTTCCTTACCTACTTGTGAGTGTTTCAATGAGTAACATTGTAAAATAGAATGAGCGGGATCTCACAAGAGCTGACCTAATGGAGCAAAACCTCCGTGATAAAAGTTACGAGAAAGAAAAATATAAGGGAAGTAACAGAACGAGCACCTCAACAACGAACATGGAACTTGCCAATTAGAAGTGGGAGAGTTACCCATCTTGAAGCCCCTCCAAATCTTAGTGAACAGACTAGACTGGAGAAGGCGCTGTAACTGAGTACTTCAGGAATACAGAAAGAAGGCACAATATATCTACAAAGGTCTCAGTGCAATAGTAACCCTACAAACTCATTCATTCAGTTAAAGTAGCCAGTACGCATTGGGCATATTGGAACAAATTTTCAAAAGTAAAAAATTTTGAAAAAAAACACCACATAAACAAAAACGACTTAAAACTTGCACAAAATTGATTTTAGTAATACCTTACATTCCTGACCAAGCCAGATCAGTTTCCAAGCGGCCTGACTAAAGAAACCTGACTCTTTATCTTGATTTTATTCGGAAAACGTAATTTTACCGTCAGGATCTTTACCGAGGAAAAAGTTACGCATTTTTAAAAGCTTAAAATGGCCGCCATTTTGACACTGTTGAAAGACTTTGGCTGCGCGACAAACCAAGGTATTAACAAAGTCGGTTTTTGTGCTAAGTTTGATTGAAATCGGAACAAAATTGCGAACACAGAAAATTGCGGAAGAATGTTAAAACCCGCGCGGACGCACGCACGCACGCGCGCGCGCGCGCACACACACACACACACACACACACACACACACACACACACACAGAGAGAGACTTCATGTGTTTTTGAAGATTTTATGCCTGTAACGTTTTTGTAACGTTTCTTAATATAATACCCATCTCGAGTTACAATGTCGAAAAATATATTATTTATGTGATTCAGAGCCGAATCTGGTTTCAATACCAGATTCGAACCAAACTGGAGCTAAGCAAAACCAAACATAAACTACTAACCAGCTGCTTAACTAGGTTACAGCCAGTGCATTGTTTCACTGTCTACTTAACACTTTAATCTATTAGTTCACTTTCTCTGTAGAAAATTTGTCTGTTCATGCAAAAAGAAACGACTCCCAAGTTTTTGTTTGTAAGGCTTTGTTACAGGTTTGTTGTGTTTCGTTCATCGATGATCGCTTCTTTTGAGCTTTCAAAGTTTTTTTGTTGTATTTCATGTTTTTCAGAATTAAATAGGTCTTCATCATTTCATTTTTTAAGTGAAATTGTTTTAGCAGAAACCGGAAGTTGATAACATTTGTGGTACCTTATGCGTTTCGCTCATCGATGATCGCTTCTTTTGAACTTTAAAAGTGTTTTTGTTGTATTTCACCTTTTTCAGAATTAAAGAGGTCTTCATCATTTCATTTTTTTTTTTAGTGGTTCGGTTTAGCAGAAACCGGAAGTTGATCATATTCTTGAGCACCTTATCACGTGACAGAAGTCCGGAAGATGTGCAGAGAAAATATCAGTTTTGAGTTCTCTTAATTTCCAAAAGTATGTTTTTGTACTCTTGAAATAGGGATTTTCGAAGACCAAAGTGTTAAGAGCTTAATTTAAGTTCGTGTATTTTTCTTAGTCTCCAATCTAATATTTTGCATATGTGCAATAGATTGTGCAATGTTTTGCATTGCACAAACTTCGTCGTAATTAATACAATTATTTGAAACAAATTTTAGTGAAACACTTGAGCACCTTTGGGTATGCTTTACTATTACCCCCAGAACCACTCAGAGGCTCATACATTGTGAGTACGGGCTTGGCAATTCCGAGCTGCTCTAGCTGGATCTAACCTTTCTTCATCTATCTCCTCTTTGGTTAGATGCCTTCATCCCTAGCCAAGGTGGAACAGCGTTCGCCGAAGACTGCGTGGCTAAGCTTACCTTAAAAATACGGGCTCCGGATACCAGGCGACCTTCAGATTAAAACTAACCTATGCATACGCGGATCTGTATGGGTTGATATTTTATTACCTTGGCTAATTTTGGGGTTTGTGTGCCTGGAAACAAACCTAGAAAACCTAGAACAATCGTGAGGAAATGGCAAAATGGACTTGGAGTGAAAATATCATGGAGGGGAGGAATTTGGACCTGTATCCATGGAAACCACAAGCATTGACTTACATAAGACTGTAGGGACGCTAAACTGACCTAGCCAATCTGCAGTGGAAGATGAATTAAAACAGGGGCAATGGCCTCTCAAGTAGATAGATTACAAACGTCTATCGAAAAGCGCAAACTGAGAAGATAGGCGGCGGTAGCAAAGAGGCTTCTAATTGAACCTCGAAGCAGAAGACCTCCCAGGGATCAAACCTTGGGTGTGAGAAACACAATTCTTGTAGGGATGACGGGTACTGTACAAGATTAGAGGGCTGTTAATCAGGAACATTAATATATTGGGTAAATACAAACTCAGGAAACCTATGGAGCTTATTATAGGCACTAGGGTCTGTGGATGCACATGAACAGGATAGGAATGCACCACGGAGATACCGTGTGTAGGTTTTACAGCGAGGAACTGCAGGCCACAGTCACAGGACTGAAGTTCTTGCCAGCATGAAGCAAAGTATGTTTGGCTTCCAGAATCCTGAGGACCTCCAGCAGAATGAGCTAGTCAGTAGAGTACTAAAACGTATTGAGTGTACCAGTCTACTGAACTAGAATCCTAGATGTTTAATTGTGGAGTGTCAAGGGCTATCAAACCTCATGACCTCAAAAACTTAAAATAATTTAATTTAATCACTCTTCCCCCCCAAAAAACTCAGTTCGGAAGCCATCTACCAAAAACCCTAACTAAATTTAAAATTTATATTTACGATTTCAGAAAAAAATATTTAAAAAATACACGATGCATCGATAAATAATTTCAAGCAGTAATATAACCATAATTAAAACAGAATTTTCGAAGGCACAGCTGTGCTGCGAAATCAGCTGTTTAGATTAAACTTCTCTCCACGCTCGCATCACTGTAGATTAGCAATTTCAATTGCATATTAGACCTTAAGTTTTTTTTTATTTATAGGGCAGATTAAGCTCCCTAAGGTTCTTCATAATTGATTATATTTAATTAAAATTAAAGAAAAATCTGGTAAACAGTTTTGAAAAATTACACCAATTTTTCAGTTGTTCTAATCAGATTTTTAAGGGAGTTCGATACGTTTTCTTTGGGTACTTTGAGGGTACATTCGAGTAAAATTTGATCAAAATCGTTAGAGACTTCGTGTTATGGTCACTTTTTAGACAGAAAAGACTCACGGAAAGGGATCAACAGGACAAAAATAACGCAGTTTAGATATGTAACCAAAATCTAAGTTTTAAATTAACCAAAACTAGTACCGAGTAAGCTCTCACTAAAACACATTTGTTTGTTAGGTACACTGTCTTCATCTCTAGTTGGAGAACATTTTCCTACATTCAGGAAATCTCAGCTCGCAGGAATCTGAGTTGTCCTGAAACTCCTGCGCCGACGGTAAGTCTCTGTACATCCTCTGCAGTGGCGTCATCGAGTTCCAGACCTGCGGGTCTTCCTCGGTCTTCCCTAGGATCTTGGACAGTGCACGCTGCATGCCCCACACGAAGGGAGCCGTCTTGCAGACCAACAATTGAATACAGTCATTCCTCTCTGAAGAGTACGCCAAGGATTCAATGACGCTTTCTGGAAGTGATCGCTGCTGGGCGGCTTCCAAGAGGTGTCTCCCCTGCAACGTAACGGAATTGTTAAACAGTCGCAAGTTTTAGTCAGTACTACAAAGAACACAGCTAGACACCCATGTGGCGCTTAGAAAAGTACTTAGCGAAATTCAAGACCGCGAAGTTCCATTTTTAGAAATTCTTAGCTGTCATCGCCCAAACAACATTGGAACTGAATACGCAATCTATTTCCGCTTACTAACACCAAAACACCCACGCTGAAAATCCCCATATTTCTCTTCCGGCTTGAAAAGAGTCTTAGTCTGCGAAACCTAATATACTGCCGTCAACCAAAACTCACTTTCGATTGGTTCGCAGTGCACGCGTATTTCGGGTCTTACTACGCTAGACTAATACACTTCTGCCCAGACACATCGCATCTCCCGTGCACAGAAGCTTCATTCTGATTGGTGCGTTCTTTCTTTAGTTTTAACAACAGAATTCTGATAAATTATGGTGCCCGCCATAATTTCAAGAATAAATACAGGTCGAAAACCGTTGTTCGACAGAGCATCAAGGAGGACCGCCAGGAGGAACACAGCAGCTTACCAACACCCGGACCACAGCACAACACCACAACTTACTCGGGAGGAAATATGAGGGATCCGGACAACTGTAAACAACTGTTATTTAATATACAAAGCGCTTCACAACAGCGCTCGTAACATTTCCCGCCATTTTAACTGGTAACCGTAACACTTAAAAAAAAGTTACTAGACTAATTTTATTGGAGATTGTTTGCTTCTTCTCCGAGAAACTGTCAAAATTATGATCGGTCTTGCCGTTCAGCCAGTATTACAGGAAATAACCAGCAACTACACTCGTCATAGTTAAATCAGAGGTCGCCATTTTGAAACGGAAGTAAATGGAAAAAATCTCAACATACATAGTACTCGCTTTGTACAAAGTATCTTCGTACTAAAGTCCAAAACAGTCGGTTAATGAGCGAAATTGCCAAAAATGTGCACACTCGCCATCGTTACACCAGAGGCCGCCATCTTGAAACGTAATTAAATGGGAAAAAACATTACACATAAGTAGCATGGGCTGTATACAGAGTACCTCCGTTCGAAATTTCAGAACGATCGGGTTTTTGCAAAAAAGCGTACACTCGTTGTCGTTAAACCAGAGGCCGCCATCTTGAAACGAAAGTAAACGGGGAAAATCTTACGCATACACCGAACTGGCTTTATACAAAGTACCTTCGTACCAAATTACGTATAAAACAGTCGTTCAATGCGTTTTGTTAAAACTACGTACACTCGTTATTGTAAATCAGAAACCGCCATCTTGAAACGGGAGTGAATGGGGGAAAATCTTACAATACGTCGTTCAGGCTTTATACAGGTTACCTCTGTAACAAATTTCAAAACAAACGGTGGTCGCGTTTGGACAAAACTGCGTAAAAACACGCAAACCAAATACCGAACTGTCGAGTTAAAACAGACTCGTTCTATAAGAATAAGATGCACTTATAAACTAAATTATTTGCATATGAAGTGCACAGCCTGATGAGGTTAGGTTAGGTATGCCGGGTTACTTGTTACTTACTGTTAGTTCTTGCCCTCCCCCCACTGGCCTAGATTCCTTCATCACTATAACCTATTACTGAATACATACACCGTTATATTTAACAATTGAATACATTGTGTTTATTAGCAAATTTATTTTTACAGTTTTAATGTTGGTTCTGACAACTGCGACCTTGAAATAATGTATTAAACGAATACGACATTCCAAGGTGTGCTGGACACAAAATCAGAGCTTGTAAAAGAGTAAAAAAATAACGTGGATAAAGTGAATTTCCAAAAGTATTTCTGTTAACTATTACTGCATTTTAAACTTTCAAATTACAAAAAAGAACCTCGACAGTCGTCGAATACAATTTCTTAATTTCAAAGGATTTTGTAAATTCAGAATGCTAATTTATGCAGTTTCTAACGCTGACCAGATGTTTTAAAATATTAATGACTGAACAGAAACTGTAATGATTTTCTGAAAATTTAAAATGACCGACTTTTTGAAAATGATAACCGGGTTTTATTGGTTAGCGAACTTGTCCAGGCTATTACCATAATCGATTTTTGTGCCAAGTTTAATTTGAATCGAATCGAAATTTTCAAAAACAAGAGTGCACGCACGCACACACACACACACACACACACACACACACACACACACACACACACCGACCGAGCTTTGCTATATTAAAATTATATATTGTATTCTTAGGCAGGTACTCATACGCCTGTGTTATTCGCGTTTTTCTAATTCAAACCAATTTTCCATAGATGTGACCCTCTAAGATCATAATCCAAGTTTATATAGTAACAATTAGAGCAATTTTGAAGAAAAACAGAACATTTGTACATAAATAGATTGTTTGTTTTTATTTTATTATACAATATATACTTTGATAGACATTATTTATATATTATTAAACACACATATAAATCTCCTTGAATAACACGGATCAATTTTGAGAAAGGTAATTGATGTTTAGGATTATTCTATCAGCTGATTGAACAGTATTCATTCGTATCGGTTTTAACAGAATCTTTATATGTTTTTAATAAATATATCTGTCAAATATCTCTGATAAACACGTTTTCATAATTAAAACGAATTCTTCCAAAACATAACTATTTTTTAGCCCGAAAATGGTTTATTCCAACATTATAAAAATCTTTTGAGCCGTTTCCGAGACAAAAAATATTATGTACACGTATTGGTTACAAAAAAATGTTCGTTGCGTATTATAGTATAACGCTGTTGGGGCGTTAGTGAGCGACACAAGAATTGAATTTAGTAACAGTTTGAAAAAGTTCGTTCTTTTTAAAATGGGGATCATTGCCGAGTAAGTTTGTCATTAATAACGGATCACAAAATTAGAATTTTAAATGACCCTTAAGTATGAGTTTTACCATAATGGCCGCTTCAATAAATTATTTTCCAATGGAAATGCACCCGTAAGAAATTGGTTTCTTCATACAAGGCTTCCCCTTCATTTAGTCACTTATGCAATAACTACACTTCCACGTACTACTAGATTGCCTATCAGCGCCGTGTTATAAAACGTAAAATTTAATCCGGATATTGTACGTATATTTTTTTTTAAAGAAAATGTGTTTTTTTATTTTAAGGCGAAAAGCAAATTGAGGCTATTAACGCCTCCCTAAACGTAAGTGTGTGTGTAAAGTGTTAAAGTCGTAAGTGTAGCGTTGTAAGTGTAAGTGTTTGTTAGACTCGGGTACAGCGAGGGATGTCTACATCCATTCAATAGGTGCAGCTAGTCGCACCCCCTGCGGGAATTAAGAAAATGTATTACTTGGAGTTACTTTGTTAAAAAAACTCTTTAAATTAAACAGAACTCGAATTTTGATCAATTCGTTTTGATATATTTTGATCGCGTACTCAACAAATCGTGTACTCGAACAAAAAATGTAATTTCTAAAATCGGTTTTCATAATTTTGAACGAACTTTAAAGCACCCGAACAAAACGTGCGGATCGCTATTTTTTCTCAAAATCAGTCATCAGTTTTTGTTCAAATGTGAAATGTCTCAAAACGGTCTAGAAGATTTGGAGAAAAAAATTTACCGTTTGAAAATAATTTTTAAAAATTAAAAATAAATTCTGACTGCTTCGCTTTTTTATTTCAAATGTGTTTTAAGAACTTGAGTTGTATTTCTTCCTATGGGGTAAAAATTTCAGCAAAATCTAACAAACTGGTTTTCAGAAATTTTTTTCCTATCCGGTTTTGCGTGTCGTTTTCCCACAAATTTCCCAAACGTTTAATAAGACCTCCCGTTTTTACACAGTTTCATCAAAATAGTTGCAACAGTTTCAGCGTAAACAACATTCTGTTACCATAACCTCTCAGATTCCTACATTCGTCCGGCGATCGTAAACATTTATTTCTGAAAACAACACAAGCAAGAAGCGAAATATCCCATAAACCAATAGAAAGCTTCCAAAAGCAATTAATGAAATTAAACATGATTTCATGGAACTGTAAGAGGCTGTATATACAGAACGCCTACACAAACATCCACTAATAAGATAATATAACATGTGTTACACATCACAAATCAAAAAAGAAATATCAACAAAATTAGATTTAGTTTACAAATGGATTAATAAGCGAATCACTCTTTAAAGTTTGTTAGTTCAGTTCGAGCCATCGAAACGTTCGCTATTAGTAATCGATTATTTATGTTTGCCTAAGAGGCTATTTATAGGTGCGATTATTTTCGAGCAACGTAGACAAGTCGATAATGTGCTCGGAACAGATGCTGCCGTTCGGTGTTAGCGAAGCGAGTGATCAAAGTTTGTTTGTGTAGAAACGCTTTCGCGAAACCGTCGCTGGGTTTGTTCGGCCGCGCATTTTAGGACTTCTTGATTTCAAGGACGTTTTTATTTCTACTTTCTGAATGTACCCAAATTTAAAGAAAGTAAGGTCATAGTGGAAGCAACCTAACTTGAGATTTTGACGAATCCTAGAATCCAAAAAAACCCTAGTGTGTGTGAGTGTGTATGCGCGTGCGCTAGTGTGTAAGTTTAAAAAGTAATTTTTAAAAAACATTTTGTTACTGAACCAAAAATAAAAATCATGTATCATGTTTTCTCTTCCTGTTTATTTTTTAATTACGATAATTTGTTCGAAAACACGACAAATTGTCACAGCTAGTTTTTAACAACATAACCTAAAACTTATCCTATCACCTGTTCAATGAAATCAGCTGATCGTTACGAATTAATATTAACAACAAATTAACTTAGTTTTTAACAACATAACCTGAAACTTATCCTATCACCTGTTCAATGAAATCAGCTGATCGTTACGAATTAATATTAACAACAAATTAACTTAGTTTTTAACAACATAAATACTTATTACAACCTATCAGCTCTTCAATGAAATCAGCTGATTTTTATGAATTACTATTAAACAACTAGATTAGTTAATATAACTACCAAAATTAATTTAACTATTCATTTCAAATACTTAAATCGGTCAAACGTTTTCGTAGTTTCCGTGGTGTAGTGGTTATCGCGTCCACCTCACACAAAGTCCCCGGTTCGATCCCTGGCGAAAACGCAGTAATTTTTAATTACAATTAATTTAATACGAGACTTGCAACGGCCAAATATACAATTCTTTTTTATCAGTATAAACATGTTCCTCGCATCACGCGTCCTACAAAATCCAACATCACAACCAGTCCTAAAGCATGATACATTTTAAATGCATTTTTTTTTAACAAGTTTCGGAGATAAAGTCTCTAATGAAACTTTCAAAATATATTTATACTGACTTATAAACTTTTGATAATTTCAACACAATCAGTTGATTATGTTACGAGAAATACACTTTAAAAAATTAAAAAATGCACTTTAAAAACAATCATTCCTACGTTTTTTTTATTCCTATAGCTGACTTAGAAGGTTTTGTAACTCTCAGAAATAATAATGTCGGACACATGCTTTATAACGGTGGCAAATGGAGGGGTCACCTTCCTTGAAGTGGGGCACTTAAAAATCATTAAAAAAGTTCTGATAGACCCTATGTTATACATGTTATCTGATAGCATTCACACCGAGTAAGTCGTTAGTCGACCTTTCAAATTTTTTCTCCATTCACGACTGGCAAGCTACCGAAAGATGGCAAGCTACCGGTACATCCAGGCCAGCATGTCTGGTGTACAGACGGATCATCAGTCTGCAGGATCACCAATCTGGATATGGAGGGTACTGCCAAACCACTGGGGAAACTTTAGGAAGGTGTTTACAGTATTCCAAGCTGAGATTTGTGTATCCTCGGCATGTACATCGAACATTACAGGAAGGACTTGAAGGTTCTAATACTCTAAGGTAGCCAAGCGGCAATAAAGGCTCTCAGGGGGGATTCCCTACGCTTCCTCTGTGTCCTGTCAACTGCTAACATGTTGCTCTTGCGATAGCCGTTGCGTAGTTGTGTGAAACACGAGATCGGACCTGATTACCAAAATGGGAGTCGCTGCTCGCCTTGTGGGACGGGAATCCGCTGCTTGGATACACTTTGGCGATATGTGTAATAATGAAGTGGTGTAAGGAAGAGTATGTAAAACTATTGAGGTTTGACGCAATTCCCCGGCCAGCGATTAGGAAAACGTCTTCTTTCGGGGCAGACCCGGCACTGACAAGGACACTCTGACGAGATCTTTGAGAGAGGCCGTCTTTATGATCACCGGACGTGGACACATCCTGCGTCATCTCAATTTGGTGGTATTACCACAATTCTCGTCTGATTGTCGTTTGTGCGGACAAGAACACATACTCTTCGAGTGCAAGGCCCTGATGACTGAAATAATGAGATTCTTTGGACTTTAGAAAAGAGACAAGTATTTTCACAAGAATACCCTACACAAGATTCTGAAGCTTGTTATAGGGCAGTTGAGTCTAAAAGAAAAAGAGTCTTCGGACATCAGCAACCAGAAGAGTATTTTCACTAGGACACCCTACACAAGATTCTGGAGCTTATTACAGGCACAGGGGTCGAAAAGAAGGAGATTCTTCAGATATCAGCAAACAAAAAAGGGTTTTCACAGACACTCTACATAAGATCCTGGAGCTTATTAGAGAGACTGGAGTCCAAAAGAAGGAGATTCTTCAGATGTCAGCAAACAAAAAAGGGTTTTCACAAGGACACCCTACACAAGTCCTGGAGCTTATTAGAGGCACTGGAGTCGCAAAGAAGGAAATTCTTTGGAAATCAGCAACCAGAAGAGGATTTTCACAGACACTCTACATAAGATCCTGGAGCTTATTAGAGAGACTGGAGTCCAAAAGAAGGAGATTCTTCAGATGTCAGCAAACAAAAAAGGGTTTTCACAAGGACACCCTACACAAGATCCTGGAGCTTATTAGAGGCACTGGAGTCGAAAAGAAGGAAATTCTTTGGAAATCAGCAACCAGAGGAGGATTTTCACAAGGACACTCTATATAAGATCTTGGAGCTTATTAGAGAGATTGAGTCCAAAAGAAGGAGATTCTTCAGATGTCAGCAAACTAAATAGCGTTTTCACAAGGACATCTTACACAAGATCCTGGAGCTTATTAGAGGCACTGGAGTCGAAAAGAAGGAAATTCTTTGGAAATCAGCAACCAGAGGAGGATTTTCACAAGGACACTCTATATAAGATCTTGGAGCTTATTAGAGAGATTGGAGTCCAAAAGAAGGAGATTCTTCAGATGTCAGCAAACTAAATAGCGTTTTCACAAGGACATCTTACACAAGATCCTGGAGCTTATTAGAGGCACTGGAGTCGAAAAGAAGGAAATTCTTTGGAAATCAGCAACCAGAGGAGGATTTTCACAAGGACACTCTATATAAGATCTTGGAGCTTATTAGAGAGATTGGAGTCCAAAAGAAGGAGATTCTTCAGATGTCAGCAAACTAAATAGCGTTTTCACAAGGACATCTTACACAAGATCCTGGAGCTTATTAGAGGCACTGGAGTCGAAAAGAAGGAAATTCTTTAAAAATCAGCAACCAGAAGAGGATTTTCACAAGGACACCCTACATAAGATACTGGAGCTTATTAGAGAGACTGGAGTCCAAAAGGAGATTCTTCGGACATCTCAACTAGAAGAGGATTTTCACAAAGACACTCTACATAAGATTCTGGAGCTTGTTAGAGGCACTGCAGTCGGGTTAAGGTGAAGATCAAGTTTACAGCTGACTTGTCGCTGTAGTGGGAAATATGTCTTTAGTTGAACAAATGACATAAAAATATAACAAATACCATTATTAATATTTTAGTTTATTATATTGGTAAACCGGATTTGTTTAGGGAATATAAATGTTTAAAGTTACGTCTCCGTAACGGGATCTGGAGGTAAATTCATAAATTGCTTCATTCTACTAAAACTTTATTTTCTCAAAATATTATTTACCAATTGTAATGAAACTTTCTAATATCATAAGGAACGATATGATTAACAAATTTCGAAAATAACAAGAATAAATTATATCGTAACTTTTACAATATTCTTGAAAACATTTTACAGTCAAAACCACCCCCGATTTTCGAGTTTTAAAAATGTTGAATTGAATAACAGTGTGTGTACTGATACGTAAGTGCTTATACAAGTGCAACAGTGTGACAGCTCAGTGTTTGTAGCAATACTTTCAACGTATTATTGCCCCTGGATTTATTCTATTTGCAATACACTGCAGTATACGTGTTACATAAATAAACATTAGAAGGTGAAAAGTTTATTTAATTATTGACATATTTTTTCTGTTTATTAAGATATTTGAAAAGTGGAATTATATTTCAAGTATCAGCGTTTTGTTTTTAAAACCAATTATCGCAGCAGCCATCATGGTAAGACCCAGACATGGAATCGTAAAATGAGCACTAGTACTCACGTTTATGAGTTGTCATTTAGGCCTAATGTGTACTTAAACGCAATATTTAAATAAATGTGAGTGCGAACAAGGTAGATCTTCGTACTTCATAGAAATTTGAAAATTGAAAACACTAATTTAAGCAGATTTCAAAAATGATTACGAAATCAAATTTAAAAAAAAATAAGCTAAATGGTTTTACAACGACCCTCCCCCGGGCCCGCCGATACTGACCGGATCTGGGTCGTACCATGATGGCGTTACAATAGTTCGTTTTCCGATGAAAATTCGCTAAAAATTAATCGTAAGATTAATAAAATATTATTAGACCAACTTTACTGGAAATTTTATGCTCTTTCTCAAAGAAACAGTCAAAAGTGATATAGGTCTTGCCGTCCTGCCAGTATTACAGGAAATAGCCAACAATTACATCTATCATCGTTAATAAAGGCCACCATCTAGAAGCGGCAATGACAAAAATCGTTTTGGCTTTATTCACGGTATCTTCGTATAGAATTTCAAAACAAATCGGTCAGTGCGTTTGACCAACACTGCTTGACAAACAAACACAAATCAGAAGCCGAACGGTCAAGATGAAACAGAGACCTCGATTCTCCCAGTCAATAACGATACATTTACAACTTTTGAAAACACAAATCTAAGTTTTATAAATAGTGCACAAACAAATATGACTTACTCGTTCATTGGTGTTCATGAGGACCCAAGACAGAGGCGATCCTTCGGCTTCATCTGTGGTTTCCTTGCGAGTTGTATCTAAGGGAGATTTCTTCATCAAACTGTTACCAATCTGTGAAACAATGATGGAATAAACATTCGTATGCTCGACTGAACGTTTTTGAGGTTATTTGAAAAATTATGTTTATTGTTGAAGCACAAATCTAAAACATCTTTGTTTTTGTTTTATCGCTGTTAGGAATTTTTTATTTTGATTTTGAAAATCCAATACCGTAAGCAATTTAAAAAAGCACGTAATAAAATTACCGATTGGGACAGAGTTATCAAATTTATACCATATTGTTGGATCGGGCGAAACATTTTTGCATCAGATAACGAAGAATTTATATATTTTTTAATTAGACAAACTAAAAAAAATTACTTGTGGCACTTGGGGTAGTGCCAACAAAAGTGAAAATCTGTACAGGTCATATCCATTGGATAAGTTAACTGCACATTTTCAAAATTAACAAGAACAATAAACATAACCTCAATTGAAGCAACAGCTGTTGTGCGAAATCAGCTGTTTAGAAGTAGTCACTTCAAGTCTACAGATATATATATAAGAACAATTATATATGCTGTGAGGTGTGCGTTACGGAATCAAGCGTGGCGCGAAAACAAATGTTTATAAACCCGTGTTTTTTCAACCGCGACCGTAAAAGTTTTCACTTAAAAAAATAGCAGACGCATTTTAAAAAATAACAAAATTTTGTTTAAAATAATTATTATTTATCTATGTAAATTTAAGACAGGATGATTTACACACTTATCAGTATTTGTGAAATGAATTATATCTTGCAGTCTGGGCTTCCTGAGTCATTTTAAAGAAAAAAGTAAATTTCCCAGTGTGTTATGTCTATTAGTGTTTTAAAAAACGTTCACATGCATGAATATCACTAATTATATCCTAACCGTTTATTCACTTTTCCTTTACAAAGGTGAAGAAATAAAAAAAGTCAAGTTTTCCGCAAAGTGAAGTCAGTAATTTTAGTGATTTTTCTTTGCAACCGTAACCAGCGTTAATTTTTTTATAAATTAATATTTAAAATTTCATTGAACATTATTGTTGAAAGCCCAGGCGTAATGTTTCGTTTTGCAAATTCCGCTTGAACATATATGGCTCCTACAACAGGGCTGACATATACCGTACTTTGTCATCATTTAAACAACACAGGAACTGAGTTACACAATCTAGTTCCGCTTACTGACACTGAAAAACATTCACGCTAAATTCCCGAACTTCTCTCCCGGCTTTCAAACAGCCTACGTCTGCGAACCTATTTCCCAATTCTCCCGTCAATCAATACTCGTAGCTTCAGATTGATTCGCAGTGCTTGCGTATCTCGGGCCTGTACTACGCTGGGTTATCACATTTGTGCCCAGACATTACTGCCGGTGCACCACGTCGAATCTCCAGTACACAATATCTTCATCTTGATTGGTTCGTTCTTTCTCCGGTTTTAACAATGTATTTTTGGGAAATTATGGTTGCCGAAAATTTCGAGTATAAATAAAGGTCGAAAATCGTTGTTCGGCAGAACATCGAGGAGAACGAACCACTACACAACAACTACAACACAGCCTACCAACACACGGAACTACTCTACGAGACACCACAACTTGCTCGGGTGTAAATAGGAAGAGTCCGGCCAATTTTCACAAGAAGCGAATTTCTTTCATCTCACCTTCCGAACCAGAAGAGTGCCCGTGGCCCGTGGGTTATCAGCTAGGAAAATTACGATCCTGAGCAGAGGATCTACGGCATGGGCCTAGTACTTATTATAGGATCTGTGATCTTAGGGTTCATATGAACATGGTACGAATATACTAAGGAAAAACCGAGTGTAAATTATGGAGGAAGGAAGAGGAAATTGCAGGCTATGATTGTGAGGCTCTTGCAGCAGGAGGCAAAGGGTGTTTGGCTCCCAGGACACTGAGGATCTCAAAAAGGATATTGAGGTATTTGTGTGAGGCCACCAAACCACACGCAATCAAAAAATTATCTAATTAGAGATTTCACTAAAATATAACTTGTTCATAACGGTGGTACAAACCAACTGAGCCAGGAAGATGACAGCGTTTATGGCGATAGCGCTTAACTTCTTCGAGTCAAACCCCAGCAGGCGGAAGAAGCCGTTGAACATTCCAGGAGATTCCACCTCGTCTTCCTTGGCTGTCAGGCTGGAGCTGACCAAAGAAGCCACTCCTTGAGTCGGATCTACACCCACAATACGACCAGCTGCCTCCCAACCCTCGCGGAACTTGTCCATTATGTCTGCAATGTAAAGCGGAAACTTGTACTTCAAAGCAGTAAGTAGTAAACTTGTGCTTCAAAGGAGTAAATCGGAAACTTGTGCTTCAAAGGAGTAAGTCGGAAACTTGTACTTCAAAGGAGTAAATCGGAAACTTGTACTTCAAAGGAGTAAGTCGGAAACTTATAGGCTATTTCAAAGGAGTAAATCAGAAACTTGTACTTCAAAGGAGTAAGTCGGAAACTTGTACTTCAAGGAGTAAATCGGAAACTTGTATTTCAAAGAAGTAAGTCGAAAACTTGTACTTCAAAGGAGTAAATCGGAAACTTGTACTTCAAAGAGGTAATTAGGGAAATTGTGAAACTTGACAGTTTTGTTAATTTCAATGTCAAATCCAGATGAAATATATCAAATTCAATTATTTTGTGTTGATAATTAATTTTGTTATTAACGAATTTCAATTAAAGCAACCATCATGGTAAGACCCAGTCCTTTCCTAACCTCAAAATAACGCCGTTTTGATGAGCCTTTTTTATTTATTTTTAGTTTTATTTTTATTTGAACAATATACTTTGTGCTCTTGTTACAAAGTTAGGATTAATATTTCAAGTTAAAATTTAAATAACAGTTTAAATTACACTTACCAAATTTAATTATATGGTAAAGTATATATCATTTAAATAGGAAAACCTGTTGTAATAACATATAATTCATAATAAATATAAACGGATTAAACTTTCAGTTATTATAAAAAATTGATAAAATTTTGATAAATTGATAACAAATATTTTCCTATACAAATTTCAATCAAATTGATACAAAATCTAATAATAAATCTAGAATTATATGTAAATAATCACGCCACGCAATTGTCTAGCTGACGTAATAGAAGCGAATTTCCAAAAGTATTATTCTTTTTCTTAATATTTTCGAAATTGTAATTTCACAATCACAATCAGCATTAAATTCTGCATGTAATAGTATTTTAAATTGTCAAATTGCATTGAAAATATGGAAATGAACCCTGACCGCCGTCAATCAGTTGTATACTTTCAACGGTTTTTGAAAATTCGAAATGATGATAATTCAGTTTATTTATGTTTATTGCTATGGTGAAATCATATGTCCAAAAATGTATTTAGGACAAAAATTTTGATATTTTAAAATTTGAAATTACCGCCATTTTGAAACTGTTGATCGAATCTTTCTGGTTAACGAACTTGTCCAAGTTATTACCGTATCGATTTTTGTGCCACGTTTGAATCAAATCGGGCTAAAATTGTGAACATGAGCGTGCTAAAAAATATACTTTTAGGAGGATCAGTGCTCATTTCAAGGTGCCGGGTCTGGGTCTTAACATGACGGCGGCTCCAGTAAGTCATTTTTCCAATGAAAATTCACTAAAAAGAAAATAGCATTACGTTAGAAGGAAAATTAAAGAATCGTTTGAAGTTATTAAACAACAGAAATACAGAAACGATGCTAAAATGTTACACGAAACTTTTCCCAACAATTTTGTTTCCATTAAGAAAAACAGGTTCAGAAACAATTTTTAGATAAGAAAAACATAATTCGTTGTAAATTTCGTTCGGTAAGTCAGATTGTGTGCAAAGTCTGACTACATCAACTCAAGTCAGTGTAATGGATTAACGGCTTTCAAATAAAACAAATCCGATGGCGGTCACGGTTATTGTTCTTTTCCCGATTTGGTTCCAAACCGCAAATTACATTTACTTAAAATTTGCTGCAATGACTAAGTCATAAATCTTCCAATATACACAAAATTTATTAAAAACCTATTAACAGATTTTTTTTTTAATGGAATTTTCACTTTTTTGACAGCTCCGAAACCAAATTTTTTTAGGATATTGTAACCCGTATATTTGTTTGGTTTTCTGTGGTACTGAACCTATTTGGTAGATATAACTGAACGTGATACGGTGTATAATGTTTTGTAGCTTTTCTGTGATTTTACAATTTTTCTACAGTTGTAAAGCAATACTACCTAGTGTCATGAATGGAACAACTGTTTGACTTACTTTCTGTAAAAAATCTACCTTCCGATTGTGTGCCTGCAGAAACGTATTGCACGTAAACACAGACCACCAAAAGGCAAGCTCTCACGTTCATGGTGAGTATTTACGTCTGAAACAAAAAAACAAACAAAAAATAATAAATGAAAGTTATTTCACCTATTGTGTTCATAAAATAAAAAAAGTATACACTGAACATGAATCTAAGCCACTTCGTGGATTGTCATGACATTTTACATGCGCGCGCACACACACACACACACACACACACACACACACACACACCAGTTATACTGTGACAGGCTTTTTGGAGTCTCAGCCGTCAAATCTAATTTATAATTACAATTTAATGTTACAATCGTAACCAGTATTAAATCATTCGAAATTTATTAAATAAAAAAAGCATACTTGTACCGGTGTGTTTCCGACAGAAGCGAAGATTTTGTTAATGTTACCTTTGCTGAATATGTTACTAGTTTGAAGATATGTTTACAAATATCTTGTTTTGTTTAAATAAATACGCGAACCTAGCTTAGATATTATTTACTGTAGTTTATAGTAAAAGATCAGCTGTTTTATATTAATTCGTAACGATCAGCTGATTTCATTGAACAGCTGATGGGCTACAAAAAGTTTCAGTTATATGTTGTTAAAAACTAGGAATATTAATAACTATTATTATTAAACGTTTATATTAATTTCGAATGTATTATAAACGGTTACAACGTGCACGTGTTCTTCGACTAAGGGAAAATACCGAAACCGAAGCAACACAACGTTTTCATGTAATACGCGTGCATTGTTATCGAAAAGGAGGAAGAAAAAGAAAGAAACACAAAAAAATAGAAACGAAATTCTGCTCGTTTGTTACATTCTTCTGTTCAGCAGACGTTTTTTCTATTCACTTCGCTCGCCAAAGCTAACGTTAGAACCTTCGCTTTAAGATGCATTTGACGGCGTTCAGGGTTCATTTTAATATTTTTAATGTAATATCAAAAGACAAGTAATAGCTCATTGGAACTTGAACAAGTCCGTTATCCAGAAGAACCCGTTCAACAGTTTCAAAATGGCGGTCATCTTTAAAAATGCTTAGCGCCTTAAATTCTGTTGATTATAAGCTTCACTATTGTGATTAGCTTTAAAAAATGGACGTGTTAGCATTTTGAATATTAAAAAAATTAAGAAACCCAAAAACGTCGGTCAGGGTTTATTTTAGTATTTTAAATTCAGTTTGGAAGTGTGAAATTTAAGCATTTTGTAATGATGATTATGACCGTGAAATAATTGTGTGAAAGAAAATGGTATAAATTCGCTTCCATCATGTCAGCGAGCCAGCTGCGTGCATTGGTTATTTTCTGTTTACACTGTGTCGAACCTTAAATTTCTTTTATTTCAAATTTTGTACTCTGAGACGAGTTACGAATCTTTTTGTAAAGAAATAAAAATTTTATCAAAATCTTACGAAACGATTTTGCGAAACAAAATGGTTTTTCACCTATTGTCAATAGGATTTGGGGGGGGAATTGTTTATGGTTCCAAACAGGGAATATATTTTTGTATATACATTTTTTCTTTTTTCCACTAAAATGTAGCACCAAAAACAAAGATCAAATAAACATAATCGCGGCACGCAGCTGTCTCGCTGCCGTGTTGAAAACGACTTTTCAAAAGTAAATTCAATTATCTTACCCTCTTTTTGAAACACCGAAAACAGCATTGACATCTTCATATATTAGGACTGTAATCTTTCGAATTGCACTGAAAATACGAAAACGAACCCTGACCGCCGTTAAATTAATTTTCTTAATTTTAACTTATTTTGAAAATTCTAACTACTAATTTACACAGTTGTTAACGCGGTTTACTGTAGTTAAACGAGAATTTCAAAAAACATTTAAC
This sequence comes from Callitettix versicolor, assembly GCA_022606455.1. Taxonomy (NCBI): domain Eukaryota; kingdom Metazoa; phylum Arthropoda; class Insecta; order Hemiptera; family Cercopidae; genus Callitettix; species Callitettix versicolor. The sequence continues at coordinate 79,936,280 of CM040185.1, read as the reverse complement.
ACCATAACGTTGTGCATTTCTAAAAATTTGAAATTACCGCCATTATTTAAACTGTTAAACGGATTTTTCCGGTTAACGAACTTGTTCAGGCTAATACAAAGATCGATTTCTGTAGCAAGTTTGAATAAAATCGGTTCAAAATTGCGAACGTGAGCGTGCTAAAAATTATATAATTCTCAAAAAGCAACATGCCAGCAGGATCGTGCTTATTTCAAGGTCGTGGGTCTGGGACTTACCATAATTGCTGCTCTAATAGCTCACATGGAAGCTCACTAATAATACAAAAATTATTCATCATTCCATTTAAGGGGGGTCACTGCACAAAAATATTATTTTTTTTACGAATTGTTTTTTTATAACAATCTGTTTTGTTTACAGTAGTATATAACACTTATATACTAAAACATTTTAGACCAGAAGTAAGGTATCTTTATTAGTTCCTGAGAAAAAGGGACATATGTTATCATGGTGGAAGATAGGGGGCATTGACCCCTTCACAGTTACAATACTTAATGTCAAGTTTTCTCCGATCAACAAAACAGTCTCTATTTTGTAATTCGTTTTTCCAGAATACGCTCAGGTAAGTAATTAGTTATTTAAATATTAGTCATTTAATTATTTTTTTACAAGTCATGTTTCTTTGGAATAATTGTCCAGTAAACAATCCCGCTTTTACATTTGATTTAAATAAATTACATAAATAAAAGAGTTTTAATAAATTAATCACCCCTGGTTTTGACCTAACAACTGCTGGCCTTGGTGGCGTTTGTTTATTACTTGATTGCACAGTGAAATGAATAAGTTATTTGAAAACACTGCGCAGACTTTCTCAAATGCAAATAATCACCGCACGCACCTGTCTCGATGACGCGATGGTAACGGAATTTTCCAACAATAATGTATTTTAACCAATTTTTGAAATTCTGTTTTCAACATTAAAAACATTTTTAATTTACTGCGCCTGAATTTGTTTTCGTATTTGAATTGGAATTTCGAACTTTTTAATGTTAGTTTATGTAAATTGTAAGGCTGAGTACGATGGCAAAATATTTTTCAAAATAGTGTAAAAATCAATGAATTTGTAAACTTCGAGATGTAAGATATCGAAAAATTTGGAAATTGTTTTTTCATCCAAACTAGGTTTAAAAGCTTTCTGAGATTTCCTATTCTAATATATATATATATATATATATATATATATATATATATATATATATATATTCAGAAATTAGATATATAGATATAGCCTATATATGGAAATTAGTGCGGGGGACACGAAAACTTGAACTTTAAAGAGAACTGGCGGTTGTGTGAACTCTTTAAGAGCAATAACTTACCACTGGGGCCGTTCCAATAATATATAAACCACTCTAATGGTTTGACGAAATTCAGCTGAAATGTCAGGACGACTTCAGGAGTCGTTAATAGGTAATATATATAATATATATACACATACATGTATGTATATACATACACATGTATGTATATACACATACATACACATAAATATTGGTGGTTAGAGAACATAACTTCGATTCTTTAACTTCCATACTATAACATCGATATTATAACTTCTATAACTGTAATACTGTAATTTCGACACTATAATTTCGATACTGTAACTTCGATACTATAACTTCGATACTATAACTTCAATACTACAACTCTTCGATACTGTAATTTTGATACCGTAACTTCGATACTATAACGTTCATACCATAACTTCGATATTGTAACTTCTATAACTTCAATACTACAACTTTCACACTATAATTTCGATACCGTAACTTCGATACTATAACTTCAATTCTATAATTTCGATATTGTAACTTCTATAAATTCAATACTACAACTTCGATGCTGTAAGTTCGATACTATAATTTGAATACATGAAATTCGACACCGTTACTTCGATACTATAACTTCAATACTATAACTTCGATACTGTAATTTCGATACCGTAACTTTGATACTATAACTTCGACTCTATAACTTCGATACTGTAATTTTGATACCATAACTTTGATAATATCACTTCGATACTGTAACTTCGATATCATAACTTTGATACTATAACTTTGATACTATAACTTCGATACTATAACTTTGGTACTGTAACTTCTATACTAGATACTATAACTTCGATACCGTAACTTCAATACCGTAGCTTCAATACTATAACTTCGATGCTGTAAGTTCGATACCGTAACTTCGATACTGTAATTTGAATACATGAAATTCGACACCGTAACTTCGATACTATAACTTCAATACTATAACTTCGATACTGTAATTTCGATACTGTAACTTCGGTACTATAATTTCGATACTGTAATTTCGATACTATAACTTCGGTACTGTAACTTCGATATCATAACTTTGTTACTATAACTTTGATACTATAACTTCGATACTATAACTTTGGTACTGTAACTTCTACACTAGATACTATAACGTCGATGCTGGAACTTCGATATTGTAACTTCGACACTATAATTTCGATACTGTAATTTCGATACCATAACTTCGATAGTATAACTTTGTTACTATAACTTCGAGACCGTAACATCGATACCATAACTTTGATACTATAACTTTGATACTATAACTTCGATATTGTAACATCGATACTAGATACTATAACTTCGATACCATAACTTCGATACGGTAACTTCTAGACTAGATATTATAACTTCGATACCGTAACTTCGATACCGTAACGTCGGTACTATAACTTCGATACTGTAATTTCGATACCGTAACCTCGATACTAAATACTATAACGTCGATGCCGTAACTTCGATACCATAACTTCGATACTCTTACTTCGATACTATAATTTTGACACTGTAAGTTCGATACTATAACTTCGATACTATAACCCCACATGGGGTGCAGACTAGCTGCACCTATTGAGAGGATTTAGACGTTCCTCGCGGTACCTGAATCTAACATACACTTATACTTACAACACTACACTTACGACTTTAACACTTTACTCTCACACTTACATTTAAGGAGGCAATAATAGCCTCATTGTTCTTTTCGCCTTAAAAAAAAATCTATACTATAACTTCGATATTAACCGGAATCTGTATCTCTTCTGTTCTCAAATGACACCATACACAGGATAAATAAAAGTAGAAAGTATTTTTATACCCTTAAGATTTTACTCCTTTATTACTCCTAAATATTTTTTATTGTTAATCCGTAAATATTTCCTGTGTACGGGCCACTGTTAATACTATTTTTGCTGAAATTTATAGCGATCGGTTGCATCGTGTACGAGTAAAGGGTAGGTTACAACAAACATACACCCGAATATATAGTTCAATACATCCAATGTTAGTCAAAAACGTACATTACTGAACAAGCAAAAGCAAGAATACCAAACACGTTTATAGTATAGCCTTTATAAATATGTCTTTTCCTGCTTAAGAACATTTAAAGTTTTGCAAAAGAAACGCAGACGAGAAGAACTTAATTAAACCAAAACAATTATTTAGAAGCATGCTCACCGTTTCCCCGCTGAACGTTGGATGCTGTTTGTTGCACGCGACACAGTTGTGTGAAGTCGCTCCGCTACCTCGACTTGGCTCGTTACGCTCGCTTCTGGGCCGTGAATTTGTCGGTCTGTCAACTCAACAAGCGGGACAAAGCATTACCTAGCATGCTTTAGATGTTTTGTAAAGCGTGGATAGTTGGCCCGTGTTACAGAATAACAACGTCAACTTCCAAGTGCATATTAATATTACTGTATTTCCTTATTCCTTAAAAATAATTACTATATATATGGAGATTCGCCCCGAGGACCCGGGTTCGATTTCCGGCCAGGGCTTGGCATTTTTACACGCTATAAATCATCCCATCGTCTGCGTAGCCCAAGTGTGCACAATAGTCGGACGTTAAACACAAATATATATATATATATATATATATATATATATATATATATATATATATATAGAGAGAGAGAGAGAGAGAGAGAGAGAGAGAGAGAGAGAGAGAATTATATGTACACGGTTTAAGCCGTGTAGGTGGACAAGAGCTGCACAATATTCCCACAAGTACTTCTTACTTATTCTTAAGTATAATATAAATTTAAACAACTTCCGACTATACCGAAATGAATAATCATAGCACGCAGCTCTCTCACTGACGTGATGGAAGCGAATTTCCGAAAGTAATTTTCCCTTATCTTCTCTTTGAAATTCCAATTTGACCATTGTAAACAGCATTAAAGTGTGTATGTGCGAGTATATCAGGTTTTGTACTTTCAAAAAATTGCATAAAAATAGGGAAGTGAACCACTGAACGTGATTTACGCAGTTCGTAACGCTGACTACGATGGTGAAATGTTATGAGTTTTTAAAGATTTAAAAATAGCAGCCGTTTTGAAACTGTTAACGAGTTTGTTCGAGCTATTAAGAAAATCGATTTATGCCAAGTTCGAATAAAATCAGACTACATTTGCGAACGTGAGTGTGTTAACACATATGTATTTTTTATCTAATTATATTTATTCTTTCATGGTACACAATTTTACACATGAGAAGGACCTATAAGGGCATTAATACCCGTACGTAGGATGGTCCTAAAAATTAAGATTACAAAATATTAAAACATTTTTTAGATTTAAATGTTTTGTGAGACGTACCTCACATACAAATGTATTATAAAATATTTGATTAATTAATGAGATTAAATATATAGTATGTTGCTACAAAACACCAGAATAGTATTTTTGTTTTCTGACAATTTATTTACACAAACTACACTAAAAACTTATTATTCAATCTATAAATTCATAATCTCACTTTTCAACTTTTTTTTAGCACTTTATTATTAACGTCCAAACTTTTAACACTATTTGACAATTCATTAAAATACTTCATTGCATAATAAACGTAGCTTTTTGACCTACAGTTAAAGCATGAAACGGAAGCTGAATACTTTTCATAATATATATATATATATTTAGGCCCACTTAAAAATTGATCAAAAGGTCACGTTTGGCGATTGCTTCAAGATCCCTGGTCTGGGTCGTACCATTATGGCTGCTATTGACCTTATTACAAGTTTTTCTACATTGTTATATGTGTTCAATGTACCCGAAATAAAATAGTTTAAGAAATTGTAAAATTATTGAATTAAAAATATTATATTAAAAAGGAATTATAAAAACAAAATGTAAACATTGAATTTGTACGCAGTGAAGAATTAATATTTAAATGTGGTGTCTCGTCTATTCTAAAGTGGCTCAATCTGTTGTCCAGTATCACAGAACTTTCTTCCTATAAAAAAGTTAGAATCGATTGATTTAAAGTGATTGACTAAAGTTTTTATCGAAGAATATTAAATTGTTCCCTAGATTTAGCATGTTCCCTAGGGAGCGCATACAAAACTGTTTTTAAAATTTCATTCAAACAGGCGTTGTGAGCGGAGGAGATTTGAATTGGGAAAAAATTTATGAAAATAAAAGACAAATCGGCAAATAAAACTCCAAACGTGTATTTTGTTTCTACAATTAAATTTAAAAATAAAAATTGTTTCGTTCAATAATTTGCTTGAACCAACAATTTCATAACGTCAAACCATATCGGCCGTCATTTCACTCGACTTTGAGACAAAGCACGTCTATAACGTGTATTGAAGATATTTATTTTTAGTTTTGCAGTAATTTAAGACAAAACAAAATTTCCCATTCATTATACAGCTGTAAAATTTGGTTGTACACCCAAACGAATGTATTCATTTTGAAAATTAGCTCCATTCAAAACATTTCCACAGTAATTTTTGGGAAAATAGCGTGTATGTGGGGGGAGAGACGCGTACGTTACTGGAGATTAATATTTGAACGTCTGAGAAGAAATCTGCCATACCGGTCTTGTTTTCACATGTTTCTTTATATTTCTGACAAAAATAAGTACATTTAGGGGGGAAAAAATCTAAATTTTTTAAATCATACTTAAACGAGATTACAAACAAAACGTATGCGTCACTATACTATCGAAAATACAGTTTGGGAGTTAGAAAAGAAAAAAAATTGTCTGATTTCTCAAAAAACGGTTTGAAATTCTTTCCAAAATTTGTTGTCGTGTTTGAAGATTCATCACTCAGGTCAGTGACATAAGTTTTTAAATTAACGAAATTTACGCTTTTGGAGTAAATCGGGGGGAAAAACCTTGACCGCCGTTTGGTTGGTTTTGTTTTATCGATTAACTCTGGAACTGTAAATTTCTGTTATTTCGAATTTGGTAACACTGACTTTAGCTATACGTACATGGGCTGGTTGTAATGGATTTTGTCGTTGTAATGGATCGTCGTTTCATGCGAGTGCACAAATTTATATTGGTAGTTGTAGTAAAAGATCAGTTGTTTTATATTAATTAGTAACGATCAGCTGATTTCATTGAACAGCTGAACAGGCTATAATACGTTTTAGGTTATGTTGTTAAAAACTAGCTATGTTACAGTAAAATATCAGTTGTTTTATACAAATTCATAACGATCAGCTGATAGGCTATAATACGTTTTAGGTTATGTTGTTAAAAACTACCTATGTTAATTTGTCGTGTTTTCGAACAAATTAAAATAAAAAAGAATGAAAAACATGATACATGATTTTTATTTTTATTTTTGTTTTAATAACAGAAATTGTTTTATCTGTAGCTTGAGAACCAGACTTTCTTTTGTATGACAAAGTTTGCGCAATATTTGCACAAATAAACAAGAACGTCGCACTAGCTAACACTTTGGTGTCGTGATAAGTTGCGTAACCTAGTGTCGTCGAGTAACTACAACTGGCACTGTTCGTTGTACCGGGCGTAACCTTCAGACAGTCTCCTGAGCGCGAGGTACAGATCGGTGTCTGAACTGTTGGCCTCCCTGCGGTGGATCCTGGCCTGCGCTATGGGAGTCAGCGTGGTACCCACCAACATCAGGTCCGGCTGCCTCATGCTAGTCAACACCAACGCTACCAAATACCCTCCGAAGGCAAGGAACGCCAGCAGTGTTATAGATATCTGAAATACCTTCTGGATCTTGTTCTTTTTCTTCTTTTTGTGGTGGAATTTAGAAAAATGTTCTTTAAATTTTTCTTTCAGTTTGTCCTTGAAATGATCCTTCCACGAATAATCTTCTTTCCACGGATCCTCTTTCCAAGAATCTTCTGCCCATTGTTCGCCCTTCCAGTCGTCTTCGAAGTAACCGTCTCCAAAAGTTTTGTCGTTCATGTCTTCGTCGGCGACTCTGCTGAGAGGTAAAGCTTCCGGTAATCTTGAACCTTCCAAGTCGTTCTTCGAGTCTTCAACATCCGCATCTGAAAGTATTAATGATAAATGTAACATTAATTTAAATAAAATTAGTAACTGAATTATTCATTCATTCATTTTTATTCAGTCGATATAATGACAAGAATGAAACTTTCTCAGTTAAAACTGATTTAGATTGCAATTTTTCAAGAAATTTCATTTCACCATTTCAAAAAGATTAAAATACGAAAGATTAAAGATCTCAGGAGCTCACGCATTGTTTGGCAATCCCTTGTTGGATCTAACCTTTCATCTATCTGCTCTTGGGTTAAATCCCTTCATCCCAAGCTAAGGTAGAACAATTAAGGGGAAGCTTAGCTTAAATTGCGGACTCTAGATACCAGGGATCTCCAGCTTTAATCTAGCTTTCCTTTTGCCCGCGAGGTTTTTATGAGTGGAAATTGTATTTCCTTAACTACTTGTGAGATTCTGATAGCTGGAAACAACCCTTCAAAGGGTAGATATTCCGAGGGAATTAGCAAAAGTAAACCTGGGGAGTGAAAGTAGCATGAAAGGAGAAGGATGTGGGATCTGATCCCATGGAGTGATTTCAACAGACTGTAGGGGCGTTAGGTGGTCTTTCTACTTAGTCAGCAGTGAAAGACGTGAGAGGTTCAACATCTCAAATCATTAAAGCGACTGCTTATAGACGTACAAACGTTGATCTCGCCGTGTATTCTTAATTAATTGCCCCCCCAACACTCCACGACAGCGCTCTGACGCCTCCGAAACCATTTTCGCCAATTTAACCGATATCGTAATATTTATGGGAAATGTTACTGGACTAATTTTATTGGAAATTGTATACTGTTTCTACCTGAATCGTTGAAAATTATGATAGGTTTTGCCGTTCAGCCCGTATTACAGGAAATATTCAGCAACTACACTCGTCATCGTTAAATCAGAGGCCGCCATTTTTAAACAAAAGTAAAAGATAAAAACCCTTACAGATGCGTCAATCGGACCTTTGTGTCAAATTTTTAAATTTTATAACAATCGGTCAATAAGTTTGGCCAAAAATGCGTAACAAACAAACACATAAACACAAACCAAATGTCGAACAAACGGTCGAGTTGAAACAGAGACCTCGCTTCTCTCGGTCAAAAATTCACAATTTTTTAAAAATTCCTTCGTTTGGTTTTTATTATCTTACATCTGCAGCGCTGAAGTTATTACCAAGACACCGCTTCCAGTTGACGAAAACCCGCGGTAACACGTCCTGTCTTCCGCTCGCGAACACGCACGAAGTCAAGTCTTATTTTCAAATAAATTTATCGCATTTCACCCTGTCGTTATGTGTACTTTATTTGGGATGTGTCTATAAGTCCGCGTTGAATTAATTACATCTTGTATTTATGATTTCATGTTGGTGTTTAACTAATGGCAGTTGTACTTGGTATGGCTACTGGTTATATAATTCAGTGTCGGACGCGCCGCTACCTTGTGTTAGACTCCGGCGTACATGCAGCAACTTGTCCAGAGGGAGTACGCTCAGGCTCAGGACGGAATCTAAGTCAGCGCCTTGTATGCTGTGCAGCAGCGACCACGTGACAACCGCCGGGAGTAGATTCATCTGGCGCGACTTCATTTCTGTACCAGCGTTGAAGTCTCTGGAACACGTCGTGAAAATATACTGCGACATGTTTATTGTTACATTTTACAGAAACCGTTGTTTACGAATTTGTTAACACTTGACAGTTACGATACCGAATATAAATAATCGCGACACGCAACTGTCTCGCAGACATGATGGAAGCGAATTTCCAAAAGTATTTTTTTAACTCTTTGAAAAATATTGAAAATAGCCTACAAAAACAAACCCTGAACGCCGTCAACTTACCGTTTCTTATTTATAACTGTACTTGAAAATTCAAAATGTTAATTTATACAGTTCTTAACGCTTATTACGCTCGTGCTATCTGATTTTCAAAAATATTTCAAGAAAAAAAAATTACGAATTTTTCAACATTTGAAATTATCGCCATTGAAATTATATAATAATTAATAATTATATATTAATCAATGTAAAAATTAAATTAAAAATTAATTTCATATATTTACATCGGTAAAACGTCTTTGTAGTTCCCGAAGTGTAGTGGTTATCACGTGCGCTTCACACGCGCAAGGTTCCCGGTTCGATTCCGGGCGGAAACGCAGGCAATTTTAATCACAATTAATTTAATGTGAGACTTGGGACACGCAAAATATACCATTATATAACAGTATAAATTTGTGCACTCGCATCATGGAAAATACAGCATCACAAAACATAACACGTGTTAAAAAAACGCTGTTAATAAAATTAATAAAAGTTATGAATTTTTAAAGATTTGAAATGGCCGCCATTTTAAATGTGTTGAGCGAATTTCGTTGGTTAACAGAGTTGTCCAAGATATTATCGTAATCGATTTTTGGCGTCAAATTTGAATCAAATGTAACCAAAATTTCGAAAGTGAGCTTGATAACATACACAACACAACACACACGCGCACGTACGCACACGCGCGCGCACACACATAACAGTAAACTTCGCAGTATATTCTTAATTAATTGCCTGGCTACCGCTCCACGACAACGCTTTGACGCGCTCGTACACTTTTGCACTAATTTAACCGTTAACCGTAATATTTACAAAAAATGTTACTGTAACAACTTTATTGGACATTTTATGTTCTTTCTCTCTCCGAAGCGGTCAAAATTGTAATAAAACGAACCGTTCGGCCAGTATTGCATGGAATAACCAACTGCATTAGTCATCTTCAAATCAGAAGCCGCCATCTTGAAACGGAAATGAATGGAAAACATCTTAAGCAGTACGGACTTTCTGCGGGATATCTTCGTGCTA